>VWZY01010242.1:11638-31433 GCA_013399075.1 Chloroceryle aenea
TTTTTCCTTCTCAAGAACAGATCCCTTTGGTTAAAATGTTTCAGAGCAGTGTTTTAACAGCAGAGGCATACAAATGTTTATTCTTTTTCTAATTCTGAAACAGCATATAATGCAGGAAAGAAAGAGCTCAGCTTGAAAAACAAGGGCAAACCCTAAAATGTTTCCATTACCATCTTTTCAAGAAGCTCTGAAGTCACAGGTATCTGCTTTTGTTTCTCTTAGCTTTGTATTCTCTGATGTTTTACCTTGAATCAACCAACTTTTCTTTTCCTCATTTTTTCCTGAACCAGGATAAGCTATGCCTAATAAGACTGATGACAAGCAGTTGAGTCAAAAAGTTCACAGATGGTTTGCTCTTCCATTTACCTGGAATGTAACTCCATGGAATTGGAATGTAGGTCCCTCTCAGCTAGGCCACTCTCCAGGTTTTTAAGTGAATGTATTTCCAATCATCCTCTTTTTCTTTGCTTAAAGTGTTGTATTTACATATTACTACATTTAAATACATTTAATAATCTAACTAATGGAACATTCAGAATGTTCAACTGCAAGTTAATGACAAATACAAAAATTTGAGAAAAGTGAAGGTTCTGCTTGTGGCTCTAATACCCTATTTCTGAGTACTCTATTATAATGTGTAGGGTTTTTTTTCCTCATGTAGAGGGAATTTGATGGAATATCTTTGTTCTGAGAAGAACGTCATCCTTTTAGATAATTAGAAAGTTAAGTTCTCTGGAAACTTGGAAAATGATGAGATCATACGTTTAGATTTTGAAGGTCATAGTAATTGTTATATGAGAACTGTGAGCTTTTTCTCTTTAAGATTCATTAGTTACAACTTGAAAAAAAGGTATGAAGGAGAAGATGAAGAGAAAGTTGAAAGAAGGGAAGATCATCAGAAGCTTTTCTTTCCTCTTCTGTTTTATCTTGCTATTTTTGAAACCTCTTCCTATCTTTCCTTCTCATTTCTTCTTTGTCTTCTTTTGTTCCTATTATAATTTTTGGTGATTAATTCTTCATCCTTCTTTCCTTCTCAGGTGTTTTCTGCTTGCTTTTCCTCTATCAGATATCATTTATGCTGAAGCAATCTTAATCTTTATTATTATTATTGTTAATCTTCCTAACGGAACAATATAAAATTAAACAAACCGACCTGTCCTGTATGAGCATACTGAGGTAGAAAGTGGATGGGTTTAGGAAGAAATTTGCATTTTAATCCTGGACCAGTGATTATTGTTAGTTTGTTACCATTATTTTGCCTTTTGTCCATAGCAACACTGAGTTGATGAACGCCGGTGTCATGGTACAGGTGTTTTGCTACTAGGTTAGATAAATTAATGTTGTTATAATATTATTATTTTAGGGATATATGTTCATAAAACATTTCAATAAGCTTATGTTAAGTTTATTTGAAGCTTACAGTAAATGAGCATTTATCTTTTTCTTCTAAATATGTTTTCTGTTTAGATTAGTGGCAGAGATGACAGAAAGGATGTTTTAATAAATTCATTTATTATTGTCTTAATTTCTTCCCCTAATATTATGGATTGGCAAGGTAAATGATTCTTACTCCAAAGGTTATTGATTGTTGGCAGGATTTGTGGCAGGGATGATTTTAAAGACCTCACCAAAGATGGGGAATTCATTTGTGATTTGTAAATGGATTTTGGTGAGGAAATTCTTGGTGAGCTTGCCCGAAATTGCTAAAGGATATTCTGACCGTAATGAAAGGTAAATTGCAACATTACTTTATAAAAATTAGTGGTTTTATCCATACTCTTAGTGACTGTCCATAGTGGGTGCTAACTTATAATGGTCCTTTACATGGAATAAATTGATAAAGTATATAATCTTTAATATCTTTCTGTATGTATTGTGTCTATCATAGTGCTGCATGTTTCCGTAGAGAAGAAAGATAATAAAAGTTTGATGTAAGTAAGTGGAAGTAAAATTAACTCACAGTATGCTCACAGTCAAATTGTGATTATGCCTCACACAGTTTTAAAGGTAATGGTTTAATTTAGCTACTTTTGATACCTCAGGAGGAAATTTTTGGACACAGAGGAGGTCAGTATATTATTAAAATCAGTGAAACTGAGATCTGTGCAGATGCAACTACTTTTATCTCTACACACAATTATTTGTGTATGCATAAAGGAGTCACAGTTGCCACTTTTGACTTCAGAGTAGGCAGACCCTTCCCTTAGTAGTGACATTACCAGTATATTTGGTAATGATCTTTAGGATGAGGAAAAAAAAATAAAGAGCTTCCATTTCACTTAGGAATATCTGCTTAGACTTCACTCAGGTGATTGCCATGCTACTAGGCCACAGCAGAAGTCCTGAAATCCTGCATTCGGCATAATTGCAGCCCGAAAATAATCATATTTTCAGTGGATTTGTATAGCTGTGAATATGTTAAGCAATAGTATTCAGGAGAAAGACAATAGAAATATCTTTATCATTATTAAAAAATATTATAATTAAATTTTCTTGACAAGTCAGAGACTGGTGGTTCTTCTGATCGCAACTGCTGGTTAAATATCCAAATTAACTGCATAGATTACTAGTTGATGGCTAAGAATAGACCCTTATGAATGTTAGAAGTGCATTTAAGTTTATTTACTGTTTTGGAAATACTAGGAATAATCTCCAAGTTAACTCTGAAAGTTTTGTACTTCTTTAACAAGTTCTTTATCTTGACATAGCTCTTGGTATTCTTGTAATTGGGAAGCACTCTTAATATGCACGTGTTCAGAATTCACAGAATTTTTTTTTTTACCCTTCGCTCAGTTAAATTCTCTACATTTGCAGTATAAGCTGCATTTTTCCCAGTTTATTTGATGGGAGTTTTGTTTTATGTGGTGATTTATTTCATGACATTGTCATGCATACCTTTTTTTCTGTACACTGACTAAACTTGTTTAGTAAGTAGGAGTCACATGGCTTCCATCCTTCCTTCCTTCGAATACCTTCGAAATTACATCTTGCTCATTCGTTCTAGTATATTTACCCAACAGTCCACCATCAGTGTTTAAAGGGAAAAAATCAGTCTAGATCTGTAGCACTTCCTCATTTGGTTCTCAAGACAATTCCCTCTGAATAAAGGTGTGTCTTTCCTATGATTTAAGATTTGCTGAAAGCAATCCATTTTGCATTTCCCTGAAGTAAAACATGGTGATTCTCTCAAAGACAGGGAGGTAAGCTTATAGGGCTGGACATACAAGTTTTAAAGCACAGATAGCTGTGTACTACTATATCCATCATGCAGAAGCCATTAACTGACGGTAATACACAAAAGGGGAAAAATCTGTCCTGAGTAATAAGATTGAAGAAAACTTGTAAATAGCAGGAAAATATAAATTAAGAACAGATTCATGGGATAAAGGCATAAAAAATGATTATAGAATAATTTTAGGATTAGAATATTTCTGAGGTCCTAGAACAAAGATGGATGATAATTTATATATAATTATTTCTTTATTAGTTGAATAAGGAATTTCAGGAGGTGATAACAGAGAAAGAAATAAAGCTTAAGAGTGCAAATGGGCTTTGGCTTCTAAGTCTGTAGAGGCCCAAGAGGCCCAAGGGTATTAAACTGCTTAAATTATATAGTTAAGCAGATATTGTTTAGTATGATTAGAAAGGTCTGGAAACTTGCTGAGGAATCTTCTTAGCTGAATAATGTTTTTACCTTGACAGGTAAGTTTGCATGAAAATGCAGTCTTCCTTAGACTGTTCCTCTCCAAGAACTGTTCCTTTTCATATCAAAATGTCATTGGGTAAAGTCACAAATAGTCCTGGTAGTAGAGCTAATGCTGCCTTTATCATTGGTCTATATTATAAGGTTTATTTTTGGTTGCTGTCTCCTTAGAATGCTAGAATGAGAAAGAATTATCGTATCCCAGCTTTGACATTAAAATGGAAAGGTGGAAGAATAAATCCCTTTGAACTAAGGCAGATATAGAATTCAGGTCTAATGTGTTGAAGTAAGGAAAAATATTTGCGATGCATCAGGTAAATATTAGCAGAGTACAGTTCTTCATGAGCATAAACAAGCTTGCCTTTCCTTGATGTCCATGCATAGTACTTCTTTCCTGTACTCTGTCTCTTAAATGTTGTCTCTTATGGTCAATATTGTTGGTGAAGTCTAAAGAAATTAATGAGATAACTGGTTAATTAATAGGAGAAAGTATTTACTGCTGACAAAATAAAGACCATAAAAGACCTATTCAGCTGAACTGAACTTGGACACAGAGCTGGCTCAGATGGAAACAAAGGTTTTTTAGATTTTGAACTCCACAGCTAGAAAATTTAGGGAAGTATACTTGAAATATATTTGTTTCTCAAACCAACAAACATAAAAAGTAAACTTCCCAAAATAGGATTACAATGGCAATTGTTAAGATGCATGAGCATGTATTAGCCTTAGTTAACATGTAAACTTATAAATACTGAATTGTATTGCTGTCGTAATGGAAATGGGAAACTTGTGATCTTCCTAATATGCAATTAACACAAACTTGTAACCTCCGACCAGTCCTTTATTTCATTAAACTTGAGGTTCCTGGGCATTAGGAGAACAATATTATCCCAAAAGTTAGATCTTAAAATGGAAGTGAGACTTTTGATTTTTACTGCTTATACTGTAGCCTTTTTTAGTTTGTTTGATTTTTTTTTTCCTATCTATTTAGCAGTATATGTTTTTCAGTAGCCTTATAAGGTAGCTGAATGTGTAAATATCGCAGTGGAAACAATCTCTGCATCAGGCTGTGCCTTTGTAATTAAGCACTGGCTGGGAGGCTGAGACTCTTGGGCAGATGTCTACTTAAAAGCTCATTCCTACAGACAACATGGCTGTTATTTTTTCAGTGACTAATATTAAACTTTCTGTGATGCTAACGTTTCCACAGGCTTAACACCTGTAGTAGTCAAAGATAGTATCCAAAATGGAATTATGGCATGCTTCTCAGCAGAACTGGCAACATTTGTGTATATATATACTTTGTATATACAACTACCTCATGTGGAGTCTCCACAAGGAAATTTAGTCTGGCAATAAAAAATTTTGTGCATGTCAAAGTAACAGTATAGAATAACAGTACTACAGTGCTTGATAGAGTTTTTGGTAGTTTTGATTGTTACTAAATGTTGGAAAACTTCTGTTAGAGTTGTCAAGGCTTGTTTCTCTGAGTTCTGGGGAGAAGAGGTTCTAGTGAACGCTTCTTCATCTGTTCTTGGCTACTATACCAAGCACGAGATCACAAAGAGCAAAAGTTTAGGAATCATATTTAGAACAGACAAAGGGCAGACCAGCTTATTTTTTATACATGTCCTCAGCCAGTGCAGGGACCTTCAACATGTGTAATTCAAGATCCAGAGCAATGCATATTTTTGTTGCTAATTCTTTTAATGTTGTGGTCTTCGTAAGTATTTGACTTTAAACCTTTGCTTCCAAGATGGACTGTAGTGGAGAATGATAATTGCAAGAAGTGCAGATTTTGGTTTTAAATAACTTTTTTTTTTTGCATTAGTAAATACACAGATGTGTCTTAAAGGCTTAGAAACACATAAGGCAAATAAAACCAAATTGAGTTGGATTATTAGTTTTAAAAATAATTCCTTGATTCAACATTGTATTCCCTTATTCATGAGATAAATCAGTGTATGTTAATAAAATCGCTTTAGGCAAAAGGCAGAAGGGTTGCTTCCAATAATACGAGAGCTAAAATTTCCTCTCTGAAATACAATTTCATTGCATAGGATGTCAAGGACTATCATGGGATACATTTTTAGATTTGTACAAGGAAGAGTAAAATGAATGCAAAACATTGGAAGCAGGAAACATGATAAAGCAAAATGCAGATGGAAAAAAAAAAGTAACCATTGAATCTTCCTGCTTCAAGAGTACAAAACCATTTCAAGAATTGTCCATGCTGTGTGGAAGAATAGAAGAACCAGATGTAGCTTTGAAATTGTCTTTCAATGAAACACGGTCTTGAAGGCAGCCTGCTCATAAAGAAATGGGGAGGAGAGGGGAAGACAAACCACAACAAAACAAAGAAACCAGCTAACCCCCAGCAAGGCAACCTATTCCACCTGAGGACCTTCCCCCAAGCTCTTTATTTAAAAGGCAGGCAGTCAAAAGAAACCATAGTACCTTTGTAAAACATATTCCCATGTTTGAGTCCCTCTTATGGTGAGCAGGTGAGATGTCTTAGCTTAAACTATTTCACAGTTTCCCTTTGCATAGTTACTGTATTTCATATGATGTGTGATAATTTGAGTGGAAATGTAAATTCAAACCCACAAGTCTTTAATATCTTCGTATCCCTTAGTATGGCATAACCCCTTTGGCAATTTTATATTTGGGATATGTGTGGAAATATGTGAACTTGTGCACCACTTTTCAGTAAGTATACCTTGAAGAAATGGGGGACCTAAAGTTTGCTGACCGAAAAAAGCTTCAGCATAAGAATAACATGTTATGTAAAAATAAAATATCATGGGAAATAAAGTATCAGCATCTTGGAAAGGTTACATGGTAATGCTTTCTTAATTTTACTGTTGTCATTTTTCTTTTTAATTTTTGTTATTTTGTGGACTGCTGTAAAATACTAATAGGTATATACTTCCATGTTGGTATATTTCAAAATATTTCTTCTGACAACTTCTGACACAGAGTATGGAAAATATTTAATTTTAAAGAGGTAATCGATCATCTACCATTTGTACTCCTTTGAGCTACTTGTTTTTATAAAACCATAAAAAATATTTATTTTTTTATAGACCTGTTTTAAGTACATAGATATGTAAGAACATACTGTATGTTCATCCCTCCTATTTAATAATTTTTGAAGCCATAATTAAAGATTAGGAGATTAGGATAAATAGGTAATGTAATCGGAACAAATATTCTCAAACTTACAAAGTTGTTTCCCTGTTTCCACTTAACATCAGAAATAATGCATGCTAAATTTCAAACAGAACTGATTTGATTCTTCACTGTTAGAAAGTCAGTGCTTTGAGTTAGTGTTTGGGGTGAAATACATTGTCAATAGCATTACTTCCTTAATTTAATGAAGAACAGTTTCATTGTCTTTCTACCTGGAAAGGTTATGAGCTGACAGCCTGTATCAGATGTTATGACCAGGTGTAAGTAAGTAGGAAATAAGAAAAGAGAAAGAAGGACCCACAAAGTTACTTGCTGGAGGTCTGTATTAATTTTCAGGCTCAGGTGAGGTGATGGGGTCTGAGGGCTTGAGAGATTTCCCAAAGTGCCTTCTTCCCAGTCTCATGGTAAGCAGTTTCTGCAGTATGGCATATAAACTGCAAGAAAAAATACTGCATTTTGAAGCATCAGAATGAATTGAATATTCCATTTTTCTTGCCTCATAAACTTAGGATGAGGGAATGCTGCCTCCAGGTCCTGAGGGTACTGCCAGGCTTGACGATCCTTGCCCAGCCTCCCTGGACCACCTATGGTCTGATAGCCTCGGGCTTGCACTGTCCCCAGGGAGGTGCCTGGTCATGGGGCTCTTCCCTGAGCTGCCCTGCTCCTGCTTGTGAGATGTGCCAGGCCCTACCACACTGGCCCAGGGGAGCTCTGGCCTCAAGGAGTGCCATGACACCCTGAACCTTACTTATAGAGATGCACTCTTAGAATTTTTCAAACTGTTTCAGCCTTAATTTTCTGAATGTTGGGAGACAAAGGAGTCCAAAAGAAGCTGATTAAGTTATCTGCAGTGATTTTAAATGTAAAAGATGATTAGTTCTTTTTCTTTTCAAAATGTTTCTAAGTACACACAGGAGTTACCTGTAATTTCTCTCAAGTCTTGGAGTATGTTTTTGGTTTTTAATTATTTCTTCCTTTCATAGCTTATCCCACTAGCAGAGAAAAATTAAGCATCCTGCTACTCCTCAAGTCCCCATTTGCTGCATACTTTCATTTGAACATGTGTTGTAGGGAAGCAGGTTTTGGTGGCCTTTGTTATAATGTGGACTAAAGATGCGCTGACACATGCAGTCAGTATTGCTTTTTTCAAAAAGAAACCTTGGATTGTCTGGTAAGTAGAACTTAGTATATAGTGATGGGTAAAATGGATCAGTCTTCTTCCTTGTGATGCTGGACCCCAGTAGGGAGGATGGATGAAAGAGGCAGCTCCTGCATCGGATGTCAGGAGAAAGTAGTTGTCCCCTGCAGCAAGAGCTGCCGTTATCACCTTCCTCCCTTGCCTCTTCTTCTGCCTCCTGCATTCACTGTTGCCCAAGTCACTTGCCACTGTATTTATGTAGGGAGCAGTGTCTGATTCTGCCTTCATTTCTGAGAAGCTTTTTTCCTAATTGTCACAGAATTCAGTAGGAATGTGATTTGATGGAGGTTGCAGTGACTCAAATCCTACAGTCTGAGTGTTACCTTAACCATTGGTAGCAACTGGTGTGGGGAGGTCTCCTATAGGGTCACTGGTCAGTGATTGCCTTCCCAGACTGGCCACTCAAGGTTTCAGGTTCAGGGCCACAGAAGGTTTAAAATTCTAACTACAAGAAAACCAAAATTGAGCGTTTACCCACCTTAAAGTCTTAAATGTTCATTTTATGAAATTTGCATGAAAAGACCACCTCTAAGTCACAAACCAAAAGCGAAGTGTGACCTATATTAAAAGAGCTTTGCCAGAAAGCCTGCAGCCATGTAAGGGAAGAGTAGGACATATAAGCTACTGCCTTCTTATAGTTCACTGTCAACCGTCAGGTATCTCTTACCAACACAGACATGCTGCAAGATTGAGTCAGGCTAAGTAAACAACATTTTTTGTTGGAAGATGAACATTTTTTACCCTTTGGTGCTGCATACAGATTTCTTGGCCTCTTGGCCTTTTTAACATACTAGTATTCCTAGAGTAGTAAAGCTTTATATTAAACATAACTATAACTTGAGCAAAAGAATTATCCAGTTCTCTGAATAAAATAAACTCTGGAAAAGGAAAGAAAGCTATGTGTATAAATACAGACATAAACACACATTTTTGTTTGCTTGCATCCACAAAAGAAAGAAAAGTCCATAGAAGAATAAGAACCCATATAAAAATTGCAGTGTCAACCGAGTGCTACGTTTTTCCCCATGCTTCTTACCGATTTACCTATTTAAGCAGGGCTTTCAAGTTTGAGCTAGTCTTCACTGGCATGCAGAATATTGTGTATTGAAAGCTGTGCCCTATTTTTACCTTGTAATAAATAAGTTGTATAGAAAAGCTCTCTGAAGCTTCAGTATTTAAGTTTTGAACTTGATCATGGTAGGACTTACCATGCCTGTGATATTTTTCATATTATATAAAGTTTACAAAAAGGAAATAGTGGTAGAAAGTGGTTATTAGTCTGCTTCTTACAGTAGGTATTAAAATTAGTTGTGGTCCAATAAGTATGCAGGTTATTATGAATGTCTGTTGAGACTGAAAAACACATGTGATTTTATAAGGGAATTACTCATAATCCAGTTATTCTTTTCTGGTACTTATTTCCCTTTGAATTGTAAAACAATTTTATGTATATAGCATGTGATTTATGTTGAGTTTTATATAAGTTGTCTTAAGTTTTGTTTTTGTGTTTTTGTTTTTTTTTTTAAGAAAAGATGGAAGATGGGGAGAAAATGTAGATCAAGTGTGTGATCTGGGAAGCTTTCCTTCAGCAGGTTTCTTATTTCTAGTGTCATTATTTTAATTGTTTAGCCCTTATTATGAAACAAGATAAGATTAACTCAAGTATCATGTATGTATCTATTTTTTTTGAGTCTATTTTAAAATGGAACTTCTGAAGCACTGTGTGGAATCTAGTTAGTTTTCCCCCACATACTAATAATAGTTTTTCAATTAGCAGTCTTTCATACTATGCCTAGCATGTTTTGCTCCAAACTCAGTGGAGTGTGATGTGGGAAACCGTATCTCACCTCATCCAAGGAAAGCTCGGATTCCTGGGCCACAGTTTCCTGTTTTCTCCTTCCATGCCCATGGGTAAATGAACATTGCTGCATTCTATCCAAAATGCAACAGGAGAGACGTTGAACTATAAGATCTATTAAGGTAGAGAATTGAAGGTGTTCCATATTTTGAGTGAATGCCCAAAGCACTGGACTAGTGGGTAATAAAAAGAATAAAATTATGAGAACAAAAAAAGAGATGTTTCATGAAACAAACTGTATCTAAAGCTACATGAAATTCATACCATGACAGCTATAGCTCTGCAGATAAGATGGGATTTAGGGCCATATTTGATTTTAAAATCAGTGGTGCTTATGAATTCACTGAGACTTCTCACAAAGCAGTTAAGTTGCTAAATTATGCAGAACATCTGTACTTGTTGGTAACAGTGAGAACAGAAGTTCTGTCTTGACCCTTGAGCTGACACAACCATGTTCTAGTGAGTATGTAGATGATTTGAATCATGCACAATAAACTGTAATGGAACCCACTGCATCGTTATTTCCTAGTTAGGAAACTTATGAGAAATTGTTAGGAAAACTTCCCACTTACTTCTGTGTATATTTTTCTGGAGTTTTTGTGTGTTTTTGACAGAAAGCATGTACTGCATGTACTGCACTTTTTATTGGCAAAAAGTCAGTGCTGCTTGTATTTGAATGTGATTTCAAAATAAGGGTGAAACTTGAAAGTTATCCTTTTCTTCATATCCCTTTAGATCACCTTACTAAAGATTTGAATATGTTCTTAATGGTTTGCCTACTAGAGGCTGAGGAAAGATAATTTTTCTGAGAGATGTCAGCAGTGTTGAAGAGTATGCACGCAGAAGATTGTCAGTATTTGACTTAAGATATTGATATGTCATTAACATTTATTCATGTTAGTTTGGATACTGTCACATGAACTGAAAAAAAGATTGAATGACTCTGAACAAAAGATGGTGAGAAATAGTTTTGCCTCGTCTGTGAATTGTATGTCATAGAGTTCGTAATAAACACAGCTTCTGTCCAGAATGTGGAAACCTCCTGAAGAGTTTTTCTGGGACAACCAGAATTTACATCTACAGACTCTTATTCCTTGACAGCTATTTCAAACATGGAATTAGCTATACATTGTGGGTGTGACTGCTTTAAGCTCATGCATGAAAAAGGTGAATATTTGTTCTGTTGCTGGAATAGAAAATATTTTCTATATTAATGATACATGACTATAAATAAATCTAAAACCAAAGATTTATTTTAATAAGTTGCATAGGCATAATACTCAGAGATGAATATACTTCATCTAGCAAAATATGAAATGAAAGAAGCATGGTCATTGCTGACAAAAAAACCCTGATGCTGTTTTCAAACTTCTAGAAATTGGGCTATTTCTAATTTATTTGTTTATTATTTTATTTGGATACTAAAAGGTGTGTGAGGAGGCCTTGTCATCTATTTGATGTGTGTTCAATGTCTTTCCTTCAAAGCTCAGAGAAACCCTTTGTTGGGATGAAATTCAGTCACCTCTGTCATACATCTGCTCACCTCATGTTGCCTCTTTCATAGTTACTGTCTCCATTACCATAAAATGCAATGACTTTTATATACAACCATGTATATGACTACTGAAATATATTGAAACATATTGAAATAATAAAGGCCAAGTAAAATAGAAATTTGTGTCACACATCAATCTGTGTACTTGTCCTAATCAGTAAATATCTAACCAGCTTCTAAATAAATGGCCCTGCTCTGGCAGGGGGGGTTGGACTAGATGATCTTTCGAGGTCCCTTCCAACCCCTAGGATTCTGTGATTCTGTAAATTAATTAATATTTTTTCTTAACAATTTTTTTTATTCATTTTTATAGCTTTTGTTGTCTTGTGGGTTTTTTTGTGTGTGGTTTCTTTTTTTTTCTTTTTTTCTCTACATAAGGTTGTAATCATTTGCTGTTGTTCAGATGACATAGCAGTGAGACTGTGGATGACTTGAATATCTGCTGTGACTGCCCATGAGACCATCTAAGCTTTGTTACTTAGAGTTGACAGTATCATTGAAATACATCTGAGCAGTGAAAATAATCTGTTTGTGGTCACACATAATCTTGGGTGTTTTCATGTAAGGAAATTTCTTAAAATGAGAAATATTGGGAAAAGCCATCCTTATGACAGTCTAAGCTGTGTATGAGGATGGGGGAGCAACTGTTTCAGCAGTTTTACTCATTTGTCCTGTTTATAGCTATTGTGAACTAGTTACTAAGCTATTTTTCAGATCCTTTGCGGATATGTTTTTCCTTCCAGATCACATAATTTTCTAAATGTACTTTTTAGAGTCAAAGGTGATGAATAATGTTAACTTTTAAGAACTATCCCAAGGTTATATTTTGTTCAGATAATAATAAAAAAAAATCAGTAAGACTAAGTCCTATGTTTGTAATTTTTAGTGTCTAACTAATTGCTCATGTGATAGTGCTGTTCTTGGTGTATTCTTAGCTTCTCTACTTTCCTGCTACGTTTTGTTGTAAAAATTAATGTGCAGCCATTAAGTTTACCTGTTTTCTTCTGTAATGCATGTGCTTTTCATTAATAGTTCATGATTTAATTAAGTATTGTGGCCATTAGGCAGGTTTGGCTGTTACGCTCGCAACTACTGCATTTAAAAGTAAAAATGAGTTACAATTATTTTTCTTGCTGAGATATTTAAGATGGAAAAGATTTTTTTTTGCATTATGTATTCTAAGTGAATCTGAGTTTTAAGGATTTTATGTAGTGGCTGCTTATTTTAATAACTTTTTATTATTCTGCATGTAGATGTTTAAAAACAAACTGGAAAAGTTAAACCTATGTGCTTCTGAACTGCAGGGATTTTGCACAGTTCCATTAGTCAAAGGTTGTCCTAAAGTTAGTGACTGCATCAGTGGTTAAGGGCTGACCTATGGATGTGATCTATCTGGACTTCTGCAGAGCCTTTGACATAGTCCTCCACATCCTACTCTCCAAGTTCGAGAGATACAGATTTGATGGGTGGACTATTCAGTGGATAAGGATTTGGCTGGATGGCCACATCAAGAGGGTAGTGGTCAATGGCTCAAAGTCCAGACGGATAGTGGCAAAAAGTGGTGTCCCTCAGGGGTCTGTACTGGGGCCTGTCTTGTTTAACATTTTTATCAGTGACATACAAGTTGGGATCAAGGGCACCATCTGCAAGTTGCAGATGACACCAAGCTGAGTGGTGCTGTCGATACACCAGAGGGATGGGATGTCATCCAGAGGTTAGTGGTTTTAAATTAGACTGGAGTGGATTAGATTAGAAATCAGGAGGAAGTTCTTTACCAAGAGAGTGGTGGAGCACTGGGACAAGTTGCCCAGGGAGGTAGCTGAGGCCCCATCCCTGGAGCCATTCAAGGTGAGGCTTGACAAAGATCTGAGCACCTGCTCTAGTTGAGGATTTCCCTGCTCTCAGCAGGGGGGTTGGACTAGATGACCTCTGGAGGTCCCTTCTAACCCAGATGTTTCTAAGTTTCTAAGTTACTGCAGGTGACTTCAACAAGAGGAATAACTTAGAGGTCTGCATCAATTAAAATTTCAATAGCAATATTTGTTTTCTGTGACATGACTGCAGAAATTTATTTTTTTTTCATTTTTCCCCTCTATCTTGATACTTTGTGGCTTCTCTGACAAGTTCTCTACTTACTGCCAGCTGTGCCAGAGCAGATTTAGTAGTGTTGTTGGGAATGAACATGTTCTGTAGGCATCTCAGGTTTCAAGGACAAGGAAAGTAACTTGAAATAGTCCTTGCAAACAGCTATTTCAGAAATATGCTACCTAACAATAGCTGAGGTTTGGGTCAGTGTTTGTTTCTGAGTGTTTTGTGTTTACTTGCTGATTTTTACAATATTTGTTGAAAGGTTATAGTATGTTCACATTTTCTTTGTGCCCACACAGCTAGAGAAAATTACTAATGTGCATTGAGAAAAGCTGTAAGCAGTTTAGTTGTTATTTCTTTAATGATAGCTCATATTATGTAAATAGGTTTTCTGTATTTTCATTTTGTCTTTCTATTTTTCCTCCAGATTCCACCAAGAAAATTAAGGATGTCTTAGAAGAATTCCATGGCAGTGGTGTGTTAGCAAAATATAATCCAGAAGGGGTAATTCTTCTTTCTTCAATGGTCAGAAATGGTGTGGAAAAATATTTAGTTGTTGTAGTCTAAGCTTTTGAAATAGCAGATTATTTATAATCATCTGTTTTGAGCATTTGAAACTGTTTAGAAAACCCAAAATTAATATTAAAAAAAATAAAACCAACCCTGAATGTATATAAACATAATATTAGACAGATCTGCTTAATTTGCATAAAACCACATTTTCTTTTCTAAGGTTTTCACAAACAGATATCCCACCTCCATGGTAACACTAACATGCTTCTCAATTCTTTTTAAAGGTTGGAAATGTCAAGCATAATTTCAAAAGTTAGAAAGTAAAATCTGTTCATTTAAGATTTCTTTTAAAATTCTGTTTCTGTTATATTGTTTCTGACAATGGGATTCTCATTATTAAAGGAGTTTGATTTTTTGATTTTTTTTTTCCCCCCGCTGTTGTGAAAGAGAAAAATAATCTAAAAAAGAAGTGTGTGTGTATATGCATTGTAGTTACAGATTCACTAGTAGACAAAATATTCTGGTTTGCTTGGTAGAAGCCAGATTGTTTTCTTCTGTTGTCCTCAGTTGAAATTTGTATCTGCTTAGCACATCCTAATAGTGTGATTCAGAATGTAGCTAAATAAAAACCTGTTTCAGTATTGTTCCTAATAGTCATGTTTCTAACTGCTTGCATTATGTGAAATTCAGAATAGAAAAATGTGCTAAGCATTATGAAAATTATTTGATCTTTCAGGATATAACAGAAGAATTGTCAAGAAATGGACCTGTAACTCACTAAGTATTGCAGATTTGTTTGCAGAATCCTAACAAAGTAGGATTTTAGAATCCAGAGATTTTAGAGCATTGGAGCACCCAAGCTGGTGAGAAGGGTGATGGAAGGGGAGGAAGGAATGCAAGTCAGACACCCTGTGGTGTCTTCAGTGTCTTCAGCAGGGATCGAGCTATTCATTGCTCCTGGGTCAGGGTTGGACCCAGGCTAACCCTGACTGTTTTTCTACTTTGCTGCTTAGCACTTAGACTTCAGCGAGTGTGGCATAAGGAAAACACAGCTAGCAGCAAAGCTGCGTTGGATCTAGTAGGATTTATTAGCTCAAGTTTTATAAGTTGCTGAACTGGAAGCAAAGTGACTGGAATTTTGTGTGCAGTTAAGTGAATATTCCAAGTCAGGCAGAATTGCCTTTGCACAGGTGTCTCTATTTTTGGCATGCATTCAACCTGCTATGTGGATAAACCCTTTACAGAATGATTTGTGAGTTAGTTTTATCTGGTTGGATGAGGACTCCATGAGTTAGATGTACTTAAATAGTAATTAACTGTTATCAGTAAATGAGATGACAGAAATTGACTGATCCAGCTGAAATGAGTCATAATGCAGTTTTTTTACTTCCAGATATTGAAGACAGCACCTCTGTTTTGTTGTTGTGTTTCGTAGATGATATCACATTTCCATTTTCTCTCTTTGTTTCCTAGATCATTATCTCCTAAATCCTCCAAGTATGTCTGAAGTCTTGTCAGTGTTCTTTCCAAAAGCTGGTGCCATTTGTTTTTTTTACCAGTAAACATGGGGCATAGAGCTATGGCATGTTTACCAGTATGATATACTGCTTTAGAAAGAAAAGAAAGAAGATACATATATTTCTTCTGTATCTCTTTAGAAAAAGCCTTAAGAACTTCCTGTTTCAAGCTTCTCCCTGCTTCCATTCACTCCATTGCTTCAACATAGCAGTTACTTATCACAAGCTGATTTAATGGCATGCAAATGGCATAAAAAAACCTCTTGGTATTTGCAGCTTGTTACCTGAAGTCATCTGGTTTGTTTTTCCATTATCTTCTATTTTGTCGAGTGAATGGTTTTTGGGCAGAGTAGAAATGATGTGTCTAATTATCAGAAGGTCATCCTGTATAGGGAGTTTATTTATGGAGTTTTCAATGTAAATTAGAAGACTGTGTCTCCAAATGCTGGCGAACTTCTGCCCTTCCTCTTTCTTCTCTAGGTTAATGTCAAACATGTAATTAAGAATGGATTTTTATGCCTGATCTAAGACACATAGGTAGGTTAACATCAGCCTCTTGGGAAGCTCAGATTTATAAATATTCTTTCCATCATTTGAGATTTATTTAAATTAATTTCAGCAATTTCAAGTGGAGCGCTGAATAATTTCTTGCTAAAGAATTGGGAAAGCAGATGTAGCTAAAGACTATTGAAACAGACTGTAAGTGCACATCATTGTGTGCTTGTAGTTCTAGCATTGTCATCCTTTTCAAGGGATCTGCTGAACTGCATCATCATTTCTGCTTGCCTGCTTAGCATCTAGATCTCTTAGGGTTAATCAGTGTGTGAAGAGTGAGTGTAAAGAATGAGTGGAGAGGTCTTAGCTAGACAAGCAGTCTGGATCTGTATGTGGAGCAGGGCTGTGCTCCAGAGTTTCAGAGTTTGGATGTAGATAAAAAGAAAAAATTTGCATATGCATAAAGACCAGCAGAGCAAAAATTTTTAGGAAGGTTATGACAATGAAAGTATGATGCAAGGCACATTCCGTGATCTCATCTGCCCAGAGAAGTGAAGCTCCAATTTGGCAGAATGTTTGCAGTAAGGTTGCAATTATCTGCCTGTTTGAAAGGATTTTTCTGTTTTTGGAAGTAGTGTGGATACTTCTAAGAAGCTTTCTCCAGGGTCTTTATGATTTCCAGAGGTTTTAGGGTTTTCTAACTTAACTCTGTGGATGTATCAAAGATACATCTGGCATCTCTAGCAGAAGTCTGGCACAATCAGTATAATTTATTAAGAGAATACAAATGTATTTGTAGTTATAAGGTAGTATCTCTTACTGGAAAGTTGTGATAGTAGTTAGACATTAAAGTAGAAAATTAATAAAGGATCTTTATTAAAAGGAGTAAAAATTAGTAGAAACTCAAGCATTATATAAGGGTGACTTTTGTGACTGTGCTTGCTAGTATTTATACAATTATAGAGTCATTTAGGTTGGAAAAGACCCTTAAGATCATTTGGTCCAACCATTAACTTCACACTACAAAGTCCACCACTAAACACCATGTCTACACATCCTGAAATACCTCCAGGGATGGTGACTCAACCACTTCCCTGGGCATCTTGTTTCAGTGCTTGACAACTCTTTTGTGATGAAATTTTTCCTAGTGTTCAATCTAAACCTTCTCTTGAGGCAATTTGCTCTTATCACTTGCAATTTAGGAAAAAGAGACCTCCTTTCAGGTGGTAGTATGGAGCAATAAAGTCTCCCCTCAGTCTCCTTTTCTCCGGATTAAACAGTGACAGTTGCCTCAGATGCTTCTTGTAAGACTTGTGTTTTAGACCCTTCATCAGCTTTGTTGCCTTTCTCTGAACTTGCTCCAGCACCTCAACGTCCTTATAGTGAGGAGCCCAAATCTGAACATAGTATTTGAGATGAGGTCTCACCAGTGCTGAGCACAGGGACATGATCACTTCCCTAGTTCTGCTGGCCACACTATTTCTGATGCAAACTAGGATGGTGTTGGCTTTCTTAGCGCCCTGGACACACTGCTGGCTTATATTCAGACCACTGTGAAATAACACCCCAGGTCGTTTTCTCCCAGGCAGCTTTCCAGTCATTCTTCCCCAAGCCTGTAGCATTGCCTGGGGTGGTTGTGACCAAAGTGTGGGACCTGGTACTTGGCCTTGTTGAATCTCATGCAGTTGGCCTCAACCCATCAATCCAGCCTGTCCTGATCCCTCAATAAAGAGCCTCCTTAGCCTCAAGCAGGTCAATACTCATGCCTAACTTGGTGTCCCCTGCAAACTTTCTGAGAGTGCACTTGATCCCTTCATCCAGATAATCGATTAAAGAGAAAGGCCTCCAGACTGAGCCCTGGGGATCACCACTTGTGACCAGCCACCAATTGGATTTAATTCCATTCACCACCACTCTTTGGGCCTGACCCAGAAAACTTACCCAGCAAATCATAGGCCCATCCAAGCCAGGAGCAGACACTTTCTCCAGGGGAATGATGTGTCAAAGGCTTTACAAAAGTACAGATAAGCAACATCCACACCCTTTTCCTCATCTACTAAACAGGTGATCTTCTCATACAGGAGTTAAGGTCAGACAAGAAGGACCTGCCTTTCATAAACTCATGCTGACTGGGCCTGATCACCTGGTTGTCCTGTACGTGTCATGTGATAGCAGTCAGGATAATCTTCTCCACAACCTTCCCTGTCATTGAGGTCGGACTAACAGGTCTGTAGTTACCCCAATCTTCCTTCTGGCCCATCCTGTAGATGTTAACCTCCAGTCAACTGGGATATCTCTGGTTAGACATGACTGCTGGTGAATAATGGAAAGTGCCTTGGTGAGCACTTCTGCCAGCTCCCTCAGTAGCCTCGGGTGTATCCCATCCAACCTGTAGTCTTGTGTGTGTCTGTGTGGTGTAGCACATCATTAACTGTTTCCCTATGCATTAAGCAGGCTTCATTCTACTCCCTGTCTCTGTCTTCCAGCTCAGTGGGCTGGATACCCTGAGACAAGCTGTCTTAGATTAAAGACTGAACCAAGAAGACATGAAGTGCCTCAGCCTTTTCCTCATTGTTTGTTATTATGTTTTCCCCTGAATCCAATAAGATTCTCCTTAAACCTGGGACTGCTAAAGATAAGCCTTGGGGAGACATACAGGTGTTGGAGGCGATATTCGTGCCTTGGATCAAGTGCATGTATGCCAATGCCTGTAGCATGGGCAATAAACAGGAGGAGTTAGAAGCTNCTGCCTTTCATAAACTCATGCTGACTGGGCCTGATCACCTGGTTGTCCTGTACGTGTCATGTGATAGCAGGCAGTATAATCTTCTCCACAACCTTCCCTGTCATTGAGGTCGGACTAACAGGTCTGTAGTTACCCCAATCTTCCTTCTGGCCCATCCTGTAGATGTTAACCTCCAGTCAACTGGGATATCTCTGGTTAGACATGACTGCTGGTGAATAATGGAAAGTGCCTTGGTGAGCACTTCTGCCAGCTCCCTCAGTAGCCTCGGGTGTATCCCATCCAACCTGTAGTCTTGTGTGTGTCTGTGTGGTGTAGCACATCATTAACTGTTTCCCTATGCATTAAGCAGGCTTCATTCTACTCCCTGTCTCTGTCTTCCAGCTCAGTGGGCTGGATACCCTGAGACAAGCTGTCTTAGATTAAAGACTGAACCAAGAAGACATGAAGTGCCTCAGCCTTTTCTTCATTGTTTGTTATTATGTTTTCCCCTGAATCCAATAAGATTCTCCTTAAACCTGGGACTGCTAAAGATAAGCCTTGGGGAGACATACAGGTGTTGGAGGCGATATTCGTGCCTTGGATCAAGTGCATGTATGCCAATGCCTGTAGCATGGGCAATAAACAGGAGGAGTTAGAAGCTATTGTGCACCATCATGGAAACATGGTGGGATGACTCACATGAGTGCCACAATGGATGGCTGCAGGCTCTTTAGAAGGGATAGACAAGGAAAGAGAGGTGGAGGTGTAGCGTTTCATGTTAAGGAGAGTTTTGACTGTCTTGAATTCAATGTTAGACACACCAAGGTAGGAAAGTCAATGGGCAGGGATGGAGGGGAAGGCCAGTGAGGCTGATATCCTGGTGGGAGTCTGCTACAGACCATCTGACTAGGATAAAGACCCTGATGAGGTATTCTTTCAACAACTTGGAGA
>VWZY01010242.1:33375-45598 GCA_013399075.1 Chloroceryle aenea
CCTTGAGTACTGTCTGCAGTTCTGGGCCCCTCACTTCAAGAAGGACCTTGAGGTGCTGGAGCAGGTCCAGAGGAGAGCAACGAGGCTGGTGAAGGGACTGTAGGGAAAGTCTTACAAGGAGAGGCTGAGGGAGCTGGGATTGTTCAGCTTGGACGAGACTCAAGGGGGACCTTATCACTCTCTACAACTAAATGAAAGGGAGTTGTAGTCAGGTGGGGGTCAGTCTCTTTTCACAGCCAGCTAGTGACAGGACAAGAGGGCATGGCCTGAAGCTGCACCAGAGGAGATTGAGGTTGGATATTAGGAAGAAACTCCTCATGGAAAGGGAGATTAGACACTGGAATGGACTGTCCAGGGAGGTGGTGGAGTCACCATCCCTGGAGGTGTTTAAGGAAAGATTAGATGTGGTGCTCAGTGATATGGTCTAGCTGATGTCCTGGTGTTGGGTCATAGGCTGGACTTGATGATCTTGGAGGTCTATTCCAGCCTCAGAAATTCTGTGATTCTTAGGCCTCATTTTTATTGCTAATGTATGTATGCAATTTATCATTGTATTAATTTCTGATTGTTGTTTTGTTAACAACCATTCTTGGCAAAATTTTTATTTTTATTTTTTTAAATACACAGGGATGAAAGACAAGCACTGTATTTACTACTTCTTTTCTTGTCATTGCATGGTTAAAATAAATTACTTGCACTCTCTAATCAAGACCAGAATGCTGACTTATAGCCATTTGCTTGTGATATGTGCTAATGCAAGAAAATGAGATATTCTATCTAATGTCTTAAACCCATTTATTTACATCACTAACCTTTAACAAAAGTAGTTCTGTTTTAAAAACAGAGCCTGTGTGCTACAACACTGCACTAATAAATGTGTGTTCTTTTGTTTCCTTGCATGCGTTACAGAAACAAGATATACTTAATCAAGTAAGTAATCTTAATTTGATTTTTTTTCCCCTTTTGTTATGCATGGGAACAATACCTTTTATTCTGTAGGTTTCCAATGAAGTGTCGCTTATCAATAAATACTGCATGTTGCTATTCTGCCAGATAATAGACAAATATCTAAAGCTGAGAGCGAAGTACTCTCTTTTTCTACTGGCAAACTTTTTCACTAGGTGAATTTCATTTTTGTCGTTCACAGTACATAATTTTGATAACACTAATTGAGAAGAATATGACAAATAACTTAAGAGCAAGTAATTAACTGCTTCCATACTTGTCACAGAGATTTATGCTTACTAGTGAGATCTCATAATGGTTTTGTATTATTCTGAAATGACAATAAAAATCACAGAAAAAAATACTAAATACTGTCTGTAACTGTCTAATACCATTTATATATAGCAAGCTTAAAATTCCAGTTTTTATAATTTGAATAAGGCTTATAGCATGCTTGAAGCGATTGTGTCTTGACAGTAATTGCAAGAGAAATGGTTAAAGATCTGATCATCAACCCAAGAACACTCCTGAGAAGCTTCAGTAGCCTAAAACCAGAAATAAAAATATAATGGAGAAAAAAAAAAAAGCTAGGGAAGAAGGACTAATCAAATGAAGCAGTTTTTTTCAAAGCCCTAGTCATTCTTCCTTTTTTTAGCACACAGATACTAAAAATCCTCTGCTTGCTTGTTCTGGGAAGAAGCAGCTGGGACATGAGAACAATGAAAGAGTCAAGAGACTGAAAGGATTAGTTTTGTAGGGACCTCTCAGATTCTGGGGTCAAAGACCAGTTGAAGTTTTGGAGGTGTGTTACTAGAGAACAGTACTCCCTGTTCTCAAATAGCTTAGTTTTCTTCAAGTGACCATAATTCTTTTAGTTAGCTAACAGAGTGACTGCAATGGGTCCTGAAAGAGAAGGTATTTAGGTTAAAACAGTGTCTAGGACCATCTATGAAACTAATGTCATTAGTATTTTTGCTAGTTGATAGAATTAGATGAATACTAATAGAATCAACTCACTAAGCCAAATTAAAAAATTATTGCTAAAACGGAGAAAAAAATCTGAATGTTATCCAGGAAAAGCCTGATGACATTGTGGGTAATAGTAAATGGAAATGGAATGAAATGCACCCATGCAGAGTACAGTGTGGTGTACCTTGGGACTTGTGGCATTGTTTGATAAATTGCTGTGTATGGTAGTTAATCACAAGATGATTACATTGTTGTGGTTTGGTCGTGAAGAAGAGGAATATATTTCTGGGATATTGTAATAACTATTCCTGTGGACATGGTGGGGTGAGAACAAGGCAAGACTTGTAAGTAAAGGTAGCGTCTTAGGCCTAGTGACATAAGTGTAAAACTAGTTAAAATTTAAAATGCACAGAAACATGGATTGAAAAGATTTTTGTGCTGTTTCCCTCAGCTACCTTCTTTGCTCTGACAGACAATACTAATTTACTGTAAAGACCTTTCTTTATTATCATACATAAAGTGAAGTTTTACTTCTACAGATAGGAAGAATCAATTTTCTATAAAAAGGTACTGCAGAAACCACATCTTTCTGCTTTTGACCAAATAATGAGACAATGTGAACTCAAATTGGAACTAATTTACAGAAGGGTTAGTAGGATGATAGCCTATTATGTAGGGAAAGCCTATCCCTCACATGTAAGAAACTGAGGACTAAGAAAGGATCTTATATCTTTCTAGCTACAAAAGAGAAAAAAAACCAAACAACTTGTGAGTATCACTAATAGAAAACTACCCTTCAGACATTGTGCACTCAGTGTTTTTTTGGCTCTCTGGGCAGAATTTCTAGGCAAACAACTTCCTCGATACCTAGAGAGTTGGGAGTCCTGCCAGGCAGATATGCTAGCAGTCTGGCTATGAGCCTGCTTTCTGTGGAAGGTGTTGAGGGCACCAAGGTGGAAAATGTTTCAGAAAATCAGTTTCTGCTGCAAACAGTTTTGAACATTTTTTATGATCTTTAGCAGTCCCTCAGTCACTTTTCCTCAGTTTCTGCTGGCATGTCTCCTTCGCTGGTATCTTCCTACCTTTTTGATACCTCCCCTCTCTGCCTTAAGATCCCACTTTTATAATTATTTTCCTTTACTATTTTGCATTACATAGTACTTTATGTTTAATCTTTATGAGCCTTATACTGCTTTCATTTATATGTTACCTGTTTAATTATCATATTTTGTTAAATGGACTATTTTCCAGTTCTGATGTGCACTAGATCCTGTTTCAAAGTATTTTAAAAGAAATAATTTATTTTTTGTTGTTTTTTTTTTAGGGTACTATCATCAGTATTTAGATAGAAGCTGATAGACAATTTTAAGTTCTGTTGATATTCAGGCCAAAGAGTCCATTCTCTTTCAAAGAATATGCTGCTTAAAGCTACACCATTTATAAAGGAAAATAAATGTTATTTTTAACATATTTTATTTGAAGAGTGACAGACCACTCTGACAACATTTGAGCTCCTCTAACAGCATGAAAACAGTATAAATATGGTACCAATTATGGTACTGAGTTAGAGTACGAAAAATGCTATCTTCATGTTTTCACATGAATTTCAAATTATCAACTAAGTTATTATTTTCTTAAAGTGGGATAGGCACAGAAATAATTTTTTTTGAGAAAGGATACATTTAGTGTAGTTCTTGATTTTTATATTGCTGTTAATGAGTATTCAAAATGGATGCATTTTGGTTCAAGTGCACATGCTATGGTGCAATGTTTATGCATAACTAGGGTTTACAGCTACTTATTCTGCTAGTCACTGATGACAGATTTCATAATATTTAACTACTAAGATGCATTTAACATCAGTGGAAAAGCATCTTTATGTGTTGTTAAACGATTGTAAACTTTAATTGTACTACCCTATGCCTTCATTTGATCACTGCTTGCCTATGAATTAATACTGTGACAGAAATAGAAGGAGAGTTATTTTGCAAATTGGTATTTGGACTCTGCAAAGCAAAACCAAAGACATTTAATGTTGAAATTCTCTTTAATTTATAACAAAATTTTAAAGCCATCAAATGAGTGCTTTGTTGGTGCTATAATGTTATTTTGTGTTTGGGGTTTTGTTTGTTTGTTTTAGTTTGTTTTGATTACATCCTATTTGTAACAGTTGGATAATAATCTTGTAAACAGTTCCAGAGGTGTTTATGTTACCTGATCAGACACAGGGTGGGTCTATTTTATTTAACTAAAAATTAAATTATCTAGAAATGGAAGGAAATAGAGAGGCTTTAAAAGAGCCTAATCTTCGTTAGTTTCTGGTTTATATCTCTAAAGAAATTTATTTTGTTGTAGGTTTATTCAGGCTGAATTAGGAAAGACAGGTTAAAGTACTTTACCTAGAGTATTTAATTATGAAGTTTTGTTTTATTTTGTGTTGTTTTCATTCTGAAGAACAATATTTTTTCTTGTGGCTTGCCTTCATGATGAACACAGATGCAGTTACAATTGATTGATCTGCACGGTGACATCTAGATACTGTTTTATAAACTGCACAGATAAACAAAATGTGAACTAAAGCATACTTTTAACCATAATTTATTGCATTGTCCACCAATCAAAATGTCTTGAAGTCCTCTTGTGCAATATAGGTACTATTGCTAGCATTGCCCTCTGGGCATATATAATTGAGCAGATTTAACTGCTCATATCTTTTCGTCACTTTTTAAGCTGTACTGGTGAGAACAATCTTAACCTTAGTTCAATTAACAGAGCTCCGCTTTCCTAAAAAGTAGGATTTACTTAGTGTGAAGTGGATGTAAATTGTTGCCAAGTGGAACAGGAGATGTTAAACTTTCTTCTATTGGTAAAAGTGGCTGTTCCAAATGAAAGATCCTACCCTGTTTTTCCTAGCTTCTGTAGGAATTGTAGTTTTCAAATTACCAGTTCTGAAGAGAAAGCAGTGTTTGGTGAATGCATTGCAAATTTATTTTAGTAATTAGCATCAGTTTATTTTAATCACATGACAATATAGTACAATGTCATTCTTAAAAATCTAGTTATTGCATAAAAATTGAGTCTTCCAATTTTCATTTTAGATGTTTTATTGAGTTTACCACTTTGAAGAGGCGTGCTACCTGAGGAAAAATTTTAGCAGTTGTCTTTGTCTGTAGTTATTGATATTATCCAAATATTTTTTNTAAATGGTTCATCTTGGTAGGAGAGAATTTGGTTGCTGCTTTACTTAAGAAATAATTCCAATTACCAGAACTTTCAAAATTATTTATGTAAAAAATGTGTTCAATCAAATGCTCTTTTTTCAGATATTGAGTTAAATTGTTTAAAAAGAAAGAAGCAATTAGGGGGACCTACCCACAAACAAAAATAACTCAGAGCCTTTACTGTCAGTAGATTAAAGCTGATTCTACTCTACATTTTTGGCACCATTTGGACATCAGATAACATAATTTTAGAAGTAATTAATTGAAAATTACATTTCAAGAAAATTCTCTTTCCATTATCTCATAAATACTCTCTTTCATAAATGAAAACCATATTTCACTGAAGTCTGATGGAATGAGTTATTCTTCCTTTTTATTTTTTAATGCCTCTTTCTCTTACATTCTGTTTTTCAGGATGATGAAAACAGTGGCTTATGTTGAAATATTTTCTAAAAATTTAAAAGAAGAAAATGACCAAAGAGAATGTGGCATTTTGAAAGAATTTATGGGTGGAGATTAATTCCAAACACTAGATCATGTCTTGTTTCCATTTATGTGGCCAATGTGGTGGGGAGGAATAAAAGGAGTTATTCTACTCCTCCCTGCCCTGATCCATCCACAATGGCAACTTTTTCATCAAGAGGCTATTAATAAATTGCATTTTTGCATCCTGTGAGGAGAAAGAATGTGGGGCAATTAATATTCTCTTCCTTCTTTCTGCAGGTCATCCTGCAGAACTAGTTGTTGCATTTACACCAGCTAGGAAAATATGGGAGTCAGTTAGACCACTTTTACAGTTTGGTGCTAAGGTAGATCTTAAATTAGAAGCTGTATTTTATTTTTTTTTTGTCTGATTAAATTGTTTATTCTCTTCAAATGTGTTAATATGGTAGGAGTCAAAATAATACAAAGCATAGTTAAAACCTTGGAATGGTTGGGATTTTTAAAATTATACAATAAAGGGTGTAAAATTAGCTTTACTGGTATATCCTGTTTTTCACTGAGAAACTGGTTTGTGTATTTTCAGTATTAGGATATACTGAGTTGTGATGTCTATAGAATGAAGAATTCTGTGCAGAGAATGTACATATAAATCCATAGATCTTCACAATATGCATACCTGGATTTTTCTTGATCTTACATTTCTGTGTACTATCAATAAAGCAAAAAAGCAAATTATAAAATTGCACAATTTAACTGCAGCAGAAGAAGGGAACAAGTCAAATAGTATAGTATTTCCTTTTTTTCCACTAATACCCCACTTCACCGCTGGGCCCCATGTGTCAGTTCTGCCCTGTGAGATGAAGGAACAAGAGATGTATTCCTGCAGCTGGCTTGACTTCCATATAATCACATTCATAGTGAGGGATACCACAGCTAGAAATGTATATGAAATATTAACTTCTGCTTACCGCAGAGGAGAAAAAACTTAATTGGTGTGAGGGATCCACTACCTCCATGAATGCTTTATATCTTATAAGGAGTAAGAGGCCAGAGAAAATTGCTGACAGTGTGTCAAATTGTTGTCTTACAGTTTCCTGTGTGTTCTTGCTTATGATTCTTATGAGTCTCATGGGCATGATTTCTCATCTCCCACCAATGAAGATTTTCACTACAAAATAGATAAATAGAGGGAAATTTTGTAGCACCACTAATTTTAAGAAAGTAGAAAGCAACATTGTTGTATGTGACCAGTCACCTGAGTCAGTCCTATTCAATATGTAGCAGAGAATGAGCAGAACATAGTACATTCCCTCTGCATTGTGGAAGGACAGGTTTCTGTTCTCCACAAAGACATTGGAATTCATAGAGGTGATCCTATGCTTTCGGTTAGCCATGATAGAACTTTTAAGGCAGATTTTGCAGTCTCCTAATCTGTCAGTGCAGATGGAGTTCAGCTTCTTTCTGTCTGGCATACAAGGTGTCAGAAGACTGTCTGGACAGATTCAGATATTTTAAGGCACCTCCATAGCCCATTGTAGCCATAATCAGATCAGAGACATGAGCAGGCCCTGTATTTTTTGGTGAGTGTTGGTCTGTCTGTGTCTGATACAAAATTAGAAGACATTTGAAATTCTCTTTTACCAAGCATTGTCATAGCTGCTACTCTTAAACTAGCCCTTCAATTCCTGTTTTCCATGAGATTTAGAGACTTGTCCTCTATGAACTAGCACTGTTAGTGTAATGTACTTATGAGTGAGTGCCTGAGAAGAAACAGAACTCTTATAAATGGAGATTTTTTTAAAGCATGTTAAGCATAAAATGACCTCTTTTTCTTTTTCCTCAGAGTCCCAAATATTCTTGGGAATCCAGTATTCAAAAGAAACTAAAGAGTGGGAAGTGCTCTGCTTTATGCCATTGGTGTAGTGTAGAAAGAGAAGTGAGATATATGAATTCCGTAGTGGTATTAATAAGGTAAAAACCATATTGTCACACATCTGTGAGATACATGGGATAACTACAAAGCAATGTGAATTTGGTTGTGATAGCACTTGGACAATAGTGGTTGCTTTATTGTACTACACTGTGCAGTAACAGGAGAAAAAAAATCCAAACTACTTTGTTATTTGTGAATAAAGTGAGATTTTTTTTTAATACCTATGAAAATCTGATATTAATATTTTGTTTCTTCGGAGTTGAGAATTCTTTAGTCAGTGTCATCAGTGTCATCCTGGAAACTCTCTTGAAAAATATAGTTTATCCTGAACACTGTAATTTTTCTTGTTAGTGGCCAGGACTTAAAAATGATGGTCAAGATTCCTTAGTAACATCTCTTTCTAGTTCAATGATTGTAATTTGTTTGTATGTATCTTTTTATGTGTGTGTACTGTGCTGTCATAGGATTTCCTGTGGCATGTTGGAAAGGACATATTGATCATATACCTGAGGTGGAGAAGGAGAATAAAATCTCAGGCTAAAGATTTTTCTACAGAATTGGCTTTTTAAATGTGTTATGATAGAAAAATAGGAAGACATCTTGAAATGCTTGGTCAAAGTCATTGAGGAATTTCCCAGGAGCTTTTAGCAGGTAGGGAAGAAAGAAATACAGTGGTTTTATGGAGGGACTTTATTTTAGGTCTTAACTCAGTTCTTTGACTGAGAGCACATTACTCCCTGTAACTCAAAGAAACCTCCTTTTGTCCATTCCCTCACAATTTTCCTCAATAGTATCTTGCAGATGCTGCAAGTAGATTGCCTATGTGTGCTCAAAATCTCACATGAGTCTAAATCTGGAGTCTGTAGATCATTTTCAGCTTTCCTCTCCACCCTGTAAATACTTACTCAGTGATGCCTCCTTGGCTGTTGCCAGAATGGGGGAAGAAGATTAAGGAACAGAGTTGTAGTGGAGACATCAATGCTAACAAGTTTGGAAGAAGTATTGATAGTACCTGCTGTTTTCCTCTGTGCCTGCCTGCTCAGATATGATCTTCCCACATACTCATTTGTCCATAAATGGCACCAACTCTCTCCAGATTTTTAGTTTAGAAAATATAGCTTCTATATGGTATTACCTTTTGCAGCTGCCACTTTCTATATAGCTGGTGGTGTTTTATATTCTTATAATTTACAATCTCTCTAAGACATGGTAACAGAGTTCCTTAATAACTTTTTTTTTAAATTTTCTTATTCCAGTAATATTATTATGAGGATAATTCTTGGCCTAATGGTTTCTGTTTTGTCCTGGTTCTTAAGAGGCTATTTGTGGGAAGGAATTTTCTTCAAAGTAATGGGAGTAGGCAGGGCAAATCCTAATTGTATGTGTTGGTAGCTTACTTGTAAAGTGAAGGATGCCATAAGCTTCAGAGAAATTTCCACCATGACACATCAGTTGGAAATGGGTACTTTAACAAAATGAATTTGACTGGAACACAAGATCTGGGTAAATCTGTCTATATTTCCATAATCAGACATTACAAGTGGGATGTTTTCATAGTATCTGGAAATAAGACAGATTAGTCTGTCTTGTTTCAATGTTATAAAATCTGCTTCTGCTATTCTCAAACATAAGAAAGTAACAATGAATTATTTGCACTGATGGGATGGAAATTTTTACATGTAGTCTGTTCATGGCATTAACATTAAAAAAAAACTAAATACATGCTGCATATATTTTACAAATATGAGATAACATATTACAGTCCCAGAGACACTGAATGACCTCTCTGAACAATCTATAATTGCTATTTGCTGCTTCATTTAAATAATACTGTTTATATATGTATACACACATTGTATATGTCTTCATACATAAGTATTTATTTATATATATGCACTACAAAAATTTATTCTGTTTCTCTTAGCACAAGCTTAGATTCAAAATGGGTTACTTCTATTCTGAGTGAAGTTAGCACCCAAATTTGGTTTGGCAGTTTAAAAGAAGAAAAGAAATAAAAAAGTTATCTCTGACGTTTTCTATAAATACCTAAGCACCTTAAAATCCTCCGTATGTCCAGAAGTTTTACCTTAACAGCAGAAATATTTTGGTATGTGTTTTGATAAATCACCCTGACTAGCCTGACCTTTCAAACATGTTGAGAGCACATCTTTGTTCAAAGGACTATTTCCATAATTTGTTCAGTAATATCTTTGAAAGTAGTGTTTAATCAATTTGTTGGCATAGATATAGAGAAACCTTTTTCCCCTCACTTAAATCTTCAGCTCTTTTACAATTTTTGGACACTCTCTAGAGAAAGAGATACAAGTTTGAATTCCCTCAGGCAAACTAGGGAATTCAACCAAGGTAACCCCCCCACTGGGGAGGTGTCATCTTTCTTTCTAATCAGGAGAGTATTTTTTCCCAAAAGGTGGAAAAATCTGTCACTTCTGCTGTGGTTTCAGAAGGAAATGGTGGACTCCACTGCACTTTGTGCACAGTGCCTTTTTCTTAAGATGTTTTTCATTTTTTTGTGTATAGCAAGACCTGATAACACAGATTTATGCACCATAATTGTATTAGATGTGAGGCAAATCTTGAAATCTTGAATCCAGTGAAGGTTGTTATATTTTTGTTCATGTTCAGAAACAAGTCTGTGGACACCTGAGGAAGCTAAAGTAGAAAACCTAAAGAGTTTAAGTGTTTAGTATAGATGAGTAGCACTGAGAGAGTCCCTCGAGATCCCAGTATGAGTAAGGTCATCAATATAATACTGATGTCTACCTTTAGGCATCTGCTCCTTTTCTGATCTGACCCATAATTTTCTCCTTAGACTGTCATTAGCTGCTTAGTTTTACACTTCTGAAATTGAATTAGAGGTTTCTTAGCTGCAGAGCATTGTGAAGTAAAAGACGCCTTATGACAGTGTATTAATGAGTGGGCAAACTTAATAAAGACATAAAAGACATCTTGGGATGCCTTTCTCTGTAACTCCATTGTGTTACGTAGTTGGTTGCAATGAGCCAAATCTAGAATGTTCTTTTTATGGTCAGTCAGTCATTTAGAGCTCATTATAGACTTTGGTCTGTTTCTTCTTTTTCAGTTTACTGTACAGGTCTGTTTTGAAGAAGCTTACAGAAAAACAATACTTATGGATTAAATTCTTGTTGTCAGTTTGGTGCTGGTATTAATTTTGAAATGTTGTGGATGGCTAATTAAATGTTATGGATTTTCCCCAACAATTAATCATGGATAAAAAATAAAAATGTCTATTTTTAATTTTCCTCTGCATTGAGTAATAGTGAGTTCTGCTTCATTCTTGCTTTCAGAAAAGCTTAAGAAGGTGTAATGATTGACACAGTTTATGTGCTAAAAAGAATATAAAACTCTGCAGTTTTGCTTCTGCCTTCTGTCCTTTCTCCTTTTACTCCTTTCCTTTTCTCCAAGGTGGATATATAGCTTGCTTGCTTTTTTATTTTTTTCTAATTTCAGGTATTTTGAGACATCGATAGAATCTATAAATTAGAAATGATAATTGTAAAATGCCTTGGGTTGGAAGGGACCTCTAAAGATCATCTAGTCCAAACCCTCTGTGGTAAGCAGGGACATCCTCAACTAGAGCAGGTTACTCAGAGCCTCATCAAGCCTGACCCTGAATGTCTCCAGGGATGGGGCCTCCACCACCTCTATGGGCAACCTATTCCAATGTTCTACTACTCTCATAGTAGGGAACTTCTTCCTAAAGTCCAATGTAAATCTATCCTTTTCTAGCTTAAAACCATTGTCCCTTGTCCTATCACTATTTGCCCTTGTAAACAGTCCCTCTCCAGCTTTCTTGTAGGTCCCCTTCAGATACTGGAAGGCTGCTATAAGATCTCCCNGGATGATATCCTGTCCCTCTGGTATATGGACTGCACCACTAAGCTTGATATCATCTGGAAACCTGCTGATGGTGCATTTGATCCCACTTGATCGTTGATGAGATTATTAAACAGTACTTGTCCTAGTATGGACCTCTGAGAGACACCACTTGTCACTGACCTCCATCTGGACTTTGAGCCATTGAACACTACCCTCTGGATGTGACCACCCAGTCCACTCATCAAATCCATATGTCTCCACCTTAGTGAGGAGGATGTTGTGGGGGACTGTGTCAAAGGCCTTGCAGAAGTCCAGATAGATGACATCCATAGCTCTTCCCTTTTACACTGATGTAGTCAGTCCATCAGAGAAGGCCCCCAGGTTGGACAGGCAGGACTTGCCTTTAGTGAAGATGTGGTGGCTGTCTCTGATTGTCTCACTGTCCTCCATAGCTCTTATAAGATCTTTTAGGAGAAACTGCTCCATAATAACAACTGCTTCTAAAAATAGTAATAAAATTAATTTTATATGGATGTTATGATTTAACTTAGCTGAATTGCTATGGTGTTTCTGAATGTGTACCTCTCTGGGCTTAGATCAAAATATTTAAGTTTTATTATGCAATAATATAGATGATCATGAAGATTTATAAAGACTTATGTTGCAAAGTTAACTGTTGTAAGACATAAGAAAAGGAGCTCCAGTGACCTTGGTGAATCAGTTGTTCAACACATAAAAAGAGGAATCCAGTTATATATTGGTAATAAAATCATCTACATTTCTACGACCTACAGGCAAAGCTTTTGGTACCTTTTTTATCTGAATCAAAGCTAAAAGAGCACACATTTTTATT
>VWZY01010242.1:45629-90665 GCA_013399075.1 Chloroceryle aenea
CTTTCATGTTCTCTGAAGAAGTATTGGCTGCTTCGACTATTTCCTTATGTATCTCCCTGTTATGTTGAAAATTTTCTTGAGATCCCTAAACTTATGATCATAATCTCCCTATGCCATGATAGTCTCTTTTGAAATAAAATTAATTAATTAATGTGCCAGGTTAATTGTAGTCAGTTTGGTACATCCTTTCACACACTGATTCCCTCACTAGGGAAACGTCATGCAGAATGCCTTCTGAAATGCTAATGCCATTTTTTGTTGTTGTTGCTTCTTTCTCAAATTCATTCAAATTTGACTGGAGCTTCTGGCCCAAGCAACTGTTGAAAATAAGCAATTAGCCTGCATGCTTAAGGAAACAACATCCTTACACAGAACATGGCTGATATATTATTCTGATATTATTGATCTGAACTGTTTAATGGTTGCAAATTCATTAATGGAAATAAATTATTTTCAAACCATAGAAAAATTATTGAGCTTTTCATCTGAGAAATTCTGATACAAGACTGAGGATTAAAAGAAAGGTACTGTGGTTTACTTAGTGAGCATGATCTGTGTTAGTATGAAAAATTGCTGTCCCCTGTTTTCCTTTTTTTTTTTGATTACCAAGGCATTGTGTGGTTGTTTTGAAAAGTAGTTGAGTTTTGGGGGAAATGCTAGTAGTTAGAGGAAGGGTAGTTACTTACTGAAGCATTTTCATATTTTAGGTAAAGTTCCGTGATGAAAAAAAAACCTATATAATTGCAGAATAGAGAAATGCTCATAATATTGTGTGTTCTCTCTTCTGTGAAAGTTACTTCAAATTAGGCAGAGCAAGTGCTTTGCATCTTTAAGTATTCTTCTCTAGAGGAACCATACTCAATACTAAAACCTCTACTTGGTGATATACTCTTAACACTTTCTACAGTGATCCTCAGAGGATTTCTTTTAAGAAATTATGCCATTTTTCTACAGTTATGTAATGATTTATACATATTACAGTGAGGAAGCGATGGTAGAGAAGACACTGAAAATAATTTAAAGCAACTCTTTTTTGGAAGGATTTTTATTTTTTCCATGGGAAATCGAGATGGATAATCTAAGCTACCTCTAACTCAGTTCTGTTATTTGCTGTATATACATTTACAAAAACAGATTTCCAGGAATGACTACATTAGTTTAGAGGTCAGATCTAATAGGATAAGTTATGTCAAATGTGTTAGGTCCTCTGGAAAATCTTTTTCATCTATGGAGAATTAGAATCACAGATTTTGTGGTGTGTGTGGTTGGTGTGTGTTTTGTGATTTTTTTTTTAAATTTTTTGTTGTTGTTGTTGTTTTGTTTATTTGTTTGGGGTTTGTTTTCTTTTTTGTTGATTTGTTGGTTGTTTTTTTCCCCTCCATATAGGCAAGAACCTAATCACAGGGCTCTATGAAGAGATCTCTCTTACTCAGGGCTGATGCAGCACATTCTTTTGATAAAGCATGTGGTTTTTCATCTTCATTTGGGACTATTATCAACATTTCTGATAGTATTCAGGTCACTTAGCAGCTCCTAACTAAGTCTCAGCATCATTTGAAAGCTTTTGGATGTTCAGTGTCTGAAGGTCTCTTCCAACCAAAGACATTCTGTGATTCTGTGAATATTGCTCATTCCCTGGGGGAGCACAGGTCACAGCATGTTATAGCAGAGAATAAAGCACTTTCAGCTGAAGAAATCTGACTTGACAACAACCTTATACAACAATCACCCACTTTCCTTTTTCCTTCAGTTGCAGTAACGATGTCAAATATATCAAGTGGACATGGCAGCCAAGTTATGCATCACTTTGGTATCTGTTGACTTTCCTGGACAGAAAATAAAAGGCAGTTTTGATCACTTGCTTTGGGGGACACAGGAGTAAATGATAATCTGACCATATTTAGAAAATATAGAAAAGTTTGGACATCTTTGAGAGAGTCTTCAGGAAGAAAGAAACACTTTACTGTATTTATTAATTCAAATATCTACCCTGGCATAACTGAGCCCCTAAATGGAAAAAGTGTAGCATTAGGGATTTAGTTATTGCAGGCAGCTTTGTGGACTAATGCCACTCAGGCAGCAGTTGAAAAGGAATATTTTTAGCAGTATATACATAAAATCCACACACAAGGTAAATAAAAACTTTATGTAATACGGAGTTAATTTACATGTCCATCCATAAACTCTAACTAAAATGGGATTATAATTAATTGTTCTGTTTCCATTTTCACTCGATTATTACTTTTTAGGACACGCTTCATTAATGAACAATCTAACAAAGCCATTTCACATTAAGTCAGTTGAGTTAGTGATTAATTTATTTGTTATGCTTGCAGATAAAAAATACCTTTATATAGGGTAAACTGATGACGAATTTACTGTGGGTGGTGATACACATCAATTTGCCATTGAGGTTTCATAGTTTATAAACAGTGAATTAATTGTGACTTCATTATTGAGGAAAAACATAAAGTTAGTAGCACGAGTAAAACAGTCTGATTTGCTAGAGGAGAAGGGAGTGGCTGAAACTCTGCGACGAAACTCTGTCTAGGTTGCTTATTTACATTTTTATGCCCAACTTGCCTTGTGAAGGCAATTCTTTTTCGTTCTCTGCTCTTTTTCTGTTCAACAGGTAAGAGTTTTGTTGGTTTCACTGAATTTTTTTTCTCAAATGCAGTGTTCTGGATTAGAAGCACAGAATAAATATCCTCTTTTCAAGTTTGTATTCCTAATAATACTGACTTGTGCAAGATCAGTCAGATTTTGCAATTTGTGTTGTTGGTCCCTCGTAAGGACAATGATACACATTTCAAACATTACCCTGGGGCAGTTAGGTCTTGGCCTTAATAGAAAACACCATATTTCATGTGGACATAAACTTTCTACATCTCATAAATATTCAACAACAACAACAAAAAATATCAGGGGGAGAAAAACTCCTGCTCTGCAGCGTTGAAATGGTATTAAAGTAATTGTAGAAATTATTTATACTGTGGCTTAGATTCAAAGTCACCGAGGCACTTTGAAAATTTAGCTTCAATTTTCTTTTTCTGGCTTGGTTTCAAGCTGATTTCTTGCTAGTCTTTTCCCTCCTAATACTGATCTAAAGAAGTTGCACTAGGGTTTCCTATAGAGAAACGGAGTCTTCCTGAAGCATGGGGAAATTTCTCTCAGTCGATGTGGCTTTATCTCTTAATTATTTAACAGTGCAAAGTTGCTGTTCTGTTTGATCTAGAAACAAAGACAGTAACACTATGTTTTACAGATTAATGATTGTTAGTGGTTTTAAAATCCCGTATGTGATGGAGTAGCATCATTTGTTAAGTATGCAGTTGTGTCGCAGATATTTCTGAGATAAAACTGAAGTTGTCTGAAGCTCTCTCAGTATGCTTCAGGACACCTTTATCTTTAGTCGTTCTATGTGAGCCGGATAAAATGTGATCATAATGCTTTACATTGCTGTGACATCAAGTTTACAACTTCCTCAAAGTGGGGTAGCAGAAGAGGAGGTGCTGATCTCCCTCTGGTGACCAGTGACAGGATGTGAGGAAATGTAATGAAGCTGCATCAGGGGAAATTCAGATTGCACACTAGGAAAAGATTCTTCACTGAGAAGGTGGTTGGTCGCTGGAGCAGGCTTCCCAGCGAAGCAGTCACAGCACCAACCCTGTCAGATTTCAAGGAGTGCTTAGTTATATGGTTTCGTTTTAGTTAGTCCTGCAAGGAGCAGGGATTTGGACTCAATCATCTGTATGGGTTCCATCCAACTTGAAATATTCTGTGATTCATTTCATTACTTAGAAAAGACACTGCTGTCTTACCAGGAGAAATCGTCAATATAGTTTCATTAATCAGATCTTACCTTGCTGGCAAAAGCAAAACCAAATTAAAATGGCAAATGTTTCAAATCAACTTTTTTTTTCCCCTGTAAGTAATGTTGTTTGTCACAGCATTCTAATTTGACTATTAGAACCCATTTAAGACATGATGATTAGTTTCTTGGACAAATACCTGCAAAACCTTTTGCCACAAAGGAAAAGATTGGAGGCCTTCAATTCCCTGGATTTAGCATTCAGAAATCCTCTGCTTATTGTCTGTCTAATTCTGGGGACAGCTAAGGCTTGCTAGATATGTCTCTGGGAGCTCTGTAAGTGCCTTCAGTTGCAGTTTTGTATGTGCTGTTAAGCCATATTCTAATCAAGAAACTAGAAAGCATGGAATTTCATTTCAGAGTCCTGATATAAGAGCCCCAAATTTACTCAGGGTTATTTTACAATGTGTTCTGGGCTGTTACAGCAATACTGTGAGTTTCCAAAGAAATAGTTCACTCAATAGTTAGTCACTTTCAAGAATAGGTATGCCAGGCTATATCTTCAAAAATCAGTAGCTTCAAAGATAGTCTTAAATTTTTTTTTTAATAACAGAATGTTATTTGTTGTATTAGTATGAAAGTGGTTTTGCATATTTAACAGTTATAAACACTTCTTGTTTGTTTGTGTCATTGATTTTTTATTTTTTATTTTTTATTTTTTTTTCTTTTCACTTTAGACAATTGATTTAGAGGGGTTCAAGTTGTTCATGAAGACTTTTCTGGAAGCAGAGCTACCAGATGATTTCATTGAACATCTTTTTACATCATTTAGCAACAAAATCTCTCACTGCAGCCCATTAATAAAAAACAAACCCCAGCACCTTTCTGGAGGTAAGTAATAAAATCCCAGTAATATAAGAGCTGAAGGTTCCCTCTCCCTCCTATTTTACTTTTAATAGCTATAAATATATGGAGTTCTAAAATATGTTTAGTTCTTGTGTTTTGATATTTGTGGAACTGGAGAAACTAAATCACAAACAAGAAATATTGTGAAAAGAAATGGAAATTAAATGTCTTCATCTTTTAAATTCACAATAATGATGCAGCTGAGACACCAAGTGGACAGTCTGTGGCATGTTAATGCTAATCAGATTGCTATGGTTATGTGGTCTTGCTTCCTACTGTACTGTATTAACACTTAGAAACCTGTGAAGTTCCATGCAGGAAGCTCCTGCTGGTGCTCTGCAGGTTCAATGCCCATTTACTGCTTCTTCTTTTAGTTGTCCAGGTGTGATACTGCTGTTAGTGATCCTACATAGTTATCAGCTAATGATATTTTAAATGTCCTGTAGGTGTTAGCAGTATTTTTTTTCTCAATTTTATTTAATGCAGTTTGAAATTTTCATGCTAGTGATGTTCCCCAGGGGTCAGTACTTGGTCCAGTCTTGTTCAACATAGTCATCAACAAGCTGGATGAAGGGGAGAATGTACCCTCAACAATTTACAAAACTGGGAGGAGTGGCTGACGCACCAGAAGAAGGCTGTGCTTGGCAGCACAGTGAGACCTGGATAGACTGGACCGTTGGATGAAGGGGGAACCTAATGAAGTTCATCAAGGGCAAATGTAGAGTCCTGCACCTGGGGAGGAATAACCCCATGCACCAGTACGGGTTAGGGGCTGACCTGCTGGAAAGCAGCTCTGTAGACAACAAGTTAACCTTGAGCCAGCAGTGTGCCCTTGTGGCCAGGAAGGCCAGTGGTATCCTGGGGTGCATTAAGACGAGTGTGGCCAGCAGGTCAAGGGAGGTTCTCCTCCCTCTCTGCTCTGCCCTAGTGAGGCCACATCTGCAGTATTGTATCCAGTTCTGTGCTTCCCAGTTCAAGAGAGATAAAGACCTGGTGGAGAAAGTCCAGTGTAGGGTTACAGAAACTAGGGAAATACAGCATGTTGTTTAGAAGGAAAAGCTAAGAGACCTGGGCCTGTTTAGAGTGGAGAAGACTGAGAGGGCATCTTCTCAATGCTTACAGATATCTAAAGGGTGGGTGTCAAGAGGATGAGGCCAGTCTCTTTTCAGTGGTGCCCAATGATGGGACAAGGGGCAAAAGACACAAAGTAGAACATGGGAAGTTTCACCTAAATATAAGAAAAAATGTAACTGTGAGGATTATGGAGTTCTGGAACAGGCTCCATAACAGGCCCAGAGAGGTTGTGAACTCCCTTTCTTTGGAAACTTTCAAAACCTACCTAGACACAATCCTGTGCAACCTGATCAAATTGAACCTGTTTTAGCAGAGGGGTTGGACTAGATGATCTCTAGCAGTCCTTTCTAACTCCTACCATTCTGTGATTCTGTAAACTGAAATTATATATTTTTTTGAGTTTGAGTTCAGAGGACATAACATGTTAAAATACTTCCATGCAAGATAGTGTTAAAAACTGTCAAATAACAAAATGTTATAAAACTTTTAAAGACAATTTGCATAAGAAATTTAAGGTTACCTTCCTAACTTGAAAAATTCAATTTAGCACTTTAGCAGTTTTTGAACTCTAACACACTCCTGTAGATAAAAGCAGAAGCTAGACTAATTAATGAAATAAATTATGTGTTTTGAACAGCTGGGATAAAGTGCTTGGAGCAAGTTACCAAATGGTTTGATGGGTACTTAATTGCTTGAATTCACTGAATTGAAGATTAGGTGTCTTCAAATTGCAATGCATGCAGAAATTATGAATTGGGTTACAAGTGCTCCTAGATGAAATGTTAGCTTTTCTTGCAGATACCAAGCACTAGATTTCTGTAGTGTACAATTCTAACTGTAGGCTTTCAGAAATCACCTATTGAGTCTGACCTGTTTTTTCTTTTCTGTGCATGCTCTTCTCAACTATGCTAAATATATGGTTTTCTGTTAGTTTTCTTCATTTAAGTTTACAGTACCTGTTATTTCCACTTCTTGGCTTTATATTTACTATTTGGTATTTTTTTCTAGGAAAGTCCCATATTACATTTTCATCTTATATTGTAATGTGTGTGTGTATATATATATAGATAAAATGGTCATTAACTGTAGTTAGACTTGAATGCAGAAACTTTTTTCTCCTAGCAAATCTTGCTTACCACATCAAGGCTATAATTCTTCATATAAGTTTATTTTTCATTTGATTTAAATTCTTCAGGTATCTTTCTTTTATTCTTTCTAATCAGAACTGTCATGGAAATATCTTCCACAGATATCTGCATTGTAGACAGTACATTTCCAACTTCTTGGGCTTTTGCTGTTAGTTATCTAGCCTGGGTCCACATGCAGAGCAGTAGCCTTAGTTGTCTATAGTGTAATCAGTTCTGTGGAGCATTCAAAACCTTCTGTTGCTAACTACAGCTCTGATGATGACTTCAGTTTTGGGCAAATTATTTAGACCAGTGACTCAGTGCCTTGCCCTTAAAGATGCTTTTCAACAGAATCTATAAGGGCATGTCTAAATGTATTTTTTATTGTATGCTGCAGAGTGTAGTTTGGATATCCTAAGTTTTCAGCATTGCATTTTTTTTCAACTCTCGGTATAGATTCTGCTGCCTACAGTCTCAACAGCACAATTTCATTTCCACATTCATTGCTTTCAATTTTTCATTGAAATTTTCATCATGTTTTCATCGATGAGTAGCATCAGCATTATAAATGTGCTCTAGAACCACCAAAATTTGTAGTTTTTCACACTTGACACTTCTTGCTTGATAACTGCAATAGCAGCTGCCATTTAGTGGTGTGTATTTATTTATTATTGTGTTTTTAAATATGTTGTCTGACTACTACAATGTCAAAAAGTCATCTTTTATCATTCTGGTGTTGTATTTCTACAGTTTTGACACTTCATGTATAGAAATGCAAAAAGCTGTTTCTAGGTCATAGCCAGATATACAGATAAATTCTGCTCAGTATAGGCCATATTCAGCTTTCTTCAATTTCACTATAATTCTGTCAAGTTTTATTCTTGTGTTGTAAAATATAGTTGCAGCAGTAGTATAATTATTTTGGTGGTGGTTATTCTTGTTGTTGTTTAGACTACGCTGTTTCTTACTCTAATGCTAAAATCATACAATATTTTTCTCCTTCACTCACTTTTCCCAGTATGTAATGAATTTCAATCTTTTTTCTGTTAGTAAGGACTTCAGAAATAGTGTAATGTGAGACAAGATTAGTAGTCTTTTTTATGTATTTAGTCTAATACCAGAATAAATGTTTGATAAATTGTTATATCCAAAGCACGGTCGGAGAGACAATTCAAAAATTATGGAAATAATTGAGAAGATCCCAGGGAAAGGAGCATGTTTCGTAAATCTCTTGTTATGCATCTATTTTTTACTGAGTGTCTCTTGATCCACTCACGTCTGTTTATAAATTGTATTTTCAGTTAAGGTGTCTGAAGAGAGATGGAAACAGATGCCAGGTAAGCAGCAGCAGCACTGTAATTCATCTGTGAGTCATCACATTGCAGCCACCCCTCTTCCACCTCTAATTAAGATGTAATACTTTAACCTGTACCTTGCAGATGATAAGCTATAAAAGGTACCTTAATATGTGTAAGCCTTTTATTTGGGATTTTAGGATTTTACATTTTTGAGATGCATTAGCCCAAGTTTTATACTTTTTATCTGTGCAGAAGAATTCACGTAAGACTGGAATGTGAACTGTTTGTGTAAATTTTGTGATTAATGCTAGCATCTTAAATGTTTAACATTTTATGTCTTAAAATTAAGGGCACTTAACTGACAAGTGAACTGATTTAATAAAACAACGCTCTGTTGTGTCTTTTTACTTGTTTAAATGTTTACTTTCAGTGTTTGTTACCTGCCTGAAACCATGAACATGAATGTGATTCAGAGATCTAATTTTTGCATGCCAGTTTACACTCTTTACAGAACTAGGGTTTTTTTAAGTGTGTGCCTCAGTAGACCTTTCAAAATATCTTCAGATTGCAGTCAAATTTTTCAAGACAAAAATAGAGGGGGGAAAAAAACCCCACAAGCATTTTATTTCCGTTTGCTTCACTAATTAACTTGTCCAAGACAAATGGATGAAATAAATTATTTATGCAGGATATGTGTGCAATAACAAATCTGTTATGATTTAGTTATAGAAAATATTTAAGAATAGTAAATCTTTGTGTAAAGTTTCATCTTAAACATCACAGAAGTCAGTGAAAAATGTTACAAATTTGCAAAGAAACTTCTAGTACTGCGTTCTCTGTATTCTCCCATCCTTCCACTTTTTTCCTCTATTTATTGGTTCTGCAGATTCTAGTAATATAATCAGGACCAGTCATATTAATGTTCTCTTGAAACAGAAAGTTTGGCAATGTTGAAATTTATATTCCAAGCAATACACTGGTACTACTCTTGAGCATGATGTTTGAGCGATTATTTCAACTATTATTTAAATTATATGTTTATTTTCTGTGGCCAAGGCATCGATGTTTTAAATATGTGTTGCTCTGACACACATCTGGCTGTGTTTTGGGGAAGACTACGCACTTGGTTATTAACAGTTTTCTTTGACACTAAAACTTATTCAATTACTGTAGCTGGTGTCAATCTATAAGTTAGACAAAGCTTCTACAAGCACAAGGAAGTGGATACAGCATTGGGTAGGGATTCTTTTAATACTTAACATATAATGTAAGAATATTCTCCAACTTTATTTTTTTTTAGTCAAACGACATAAAGTCACACTAATGAAAGAAAGGGTTATGTCATTCACATAACTGATTTCTTTTACACAGATAAAACACACTATTGGAATACTTTAAGACATCACTACCATTTTAATTCTACCTTTTTGGATAAACAATGAATGTGAACTTTTACAACTTCACAGTTGTATTTAAATTAAATCATCTGAGATTCACATAAAAAGATGCATGTATGCGAGAGTTAAGTTTTAATTTTCTGCTTCTATCATATGTTAAGAGTAACAAAGGCTATTTGTCACTTCCAGGTCTAAGACTTAACAAAGGTACCTCTACATCCCGACCTCCTACTCCTGCCAACTTACATTTACCAGACATGATCCAGCTGAAAGATATTGTTTGCTATTTGTCACTGCTAGAAAGAGGAAGACCTGAAGACAAGCTAGAATGTATGTTCTTTTTTTTTTTCTTTATATATTTTTTTAATATATTTACTTCCGTAAGTCATCAGAAATTCTGTTTCTAAATTCTCTGACTTGAAGATTTTCTTTTGAGTAGCTGCATTATAAATATATAGTTTTAGGTCACCATTATTGCAGTAATGTTCATTTTTGTTCATTTGATGAAAATATCAATTTGATGAAAATGTAACTAAATTCTATCTAGCACATATTAAGATGAGGAGTAAGGATCATTTGTTCTGCAGTTAAAATAATCCTTTTAATAACGTTGTTACTTGGTTAGTATCAGTTCTGAAAAGAAGAAATTAAATGAAGATTCTTAGAGATGTACTGAAGTGGTGAGTAATCTCTAGAATACAAGCTAATACAAGCAAAGAATGGTTTACTATGGGCCCTGAACTCTGTAGCATTAGTGATTACAGAAAAGCTAAGAATGTTCCAAGTCTGCACTACTGTTTGAAATGTTTGATACTGGAAGTTAGAAATAACTTGCTTTGTTTTAATTATGGACCTGATAGATTAAAACCAGATGCCTCTATCAGGTTAAAATATAACCGAGAGTCTGATCTGCAAATTGAAGAGGAAAAAAAGAAACCTTTTGTTTCTCTATTTTAGAGGATAGTTTCCTACATAGATAAACGGTGACTTCTATGAGATATTCCTTACTGAAACCATGTATGTTTTGATATACATAGCTGATCTCTCTATAAAAGAACTGTGGGATCAGACTCAAATGCTGGATGGAAAGTAAATACTCAATACAATAGGAAATGGAAACAGCGGACTTGCTTCTGCCAGAATGAGAAATTCATTACAAGGTTATATGGCTGCTTGTTGTTGAAGCATCATGATGTTTAATTACCTGTGGTTGTTTTACAAGGACAACTTCGTACTGTAAGATCACTGATACCTTTGCTTCAGCAAAGATTAAAAGGAGCCACCCCCAAATTTGATAATACTAGTTTGGTATCATATGATTAGAATATGAGGATGTATGTATTCATAACACAAGCATGGGAAAGCTAAAATCCTAGGAATAAATTCAATTTACAATATAATATCTGTTTCATGGTAGCAACTTTTGCAAGTTACCAGAGCTCTGAAGAGCTCTATGTACAAATCATAGCTTGAAATGGAAGATCAGTTCCCTACCCTGGTGTCAGGAATTAGTACAATGAAAAGGGGGAGAGGCAGAGGAGCAGGTGATGATTTTAGTGTAGAGGATGTCCCATGAACTTCCCGTAGCAGGAACTTCATAGGCAAAAGACTATGAATGATATATGATTTAGGAGCAAGAGAGATGGAACTAATAAATGTACAGTGCTTCCATGTTTTGTATATTCAAGATCATTTACATTTACTACGTATATGTAAGGACATGGTTATTATATAGTTTTATTTTCTGCTTTTTCATACAAAGTTGAAGTATATCACGTATTGTCATTTTTTAGTGTCTAAACTTTGACTTGTAATTGTACCATTAATGTGGAGAATCCCCTGTTGATTTTAGTTGAATTGTCCTCAGAAATCAATGGTGTAAGTTAACCCTTTGTCTGAAAGAATTTTATAGCAGCAGGTCCTATGTCTGCAAGGTAAATAATAAATTATTACTAATGGAGTATTTTTTCTATTGACAAAAAATGGCCTGAATATAAAGAATATTCCAGGCTTTCCTAGGAAAGATCCATTAGAAGTTCTCTTTTTAAGGCCATATTGCAAGTAGTTCAAGGTGTATCTAAATTGTTAAGTACCATCGTTCTCTGTGTCTCAGCCTGTAGCCTCGATCCATAGAAACCATTTTCTGCTCTCCGTGCTTGCACATTTACCAGGCTTTGCTTGCTGGTGTCCATACTATGATTCTTGAATGTGTAAGAAAGACATCTTGTAAATATGCAGGGTGCTTCCTAAGAACTGAACAGTGGTGTTCCATATCTCAACTTTTCTTCCTTTAATGACCCCAACAGCAGAAGTTATTTCAGTTATATGACAGTTTATCAGCACAACTCATTCCTTAGTTTGTATGTGTTTTTTTTTAATCAGTAGATTAGAAATCATAGATACCAGACATGTATCTCTTGTAAAACTGTTCAGAGAAATGCCAGGAGGCAGTATGAAGAGCAATAGACATAATTGGTGTGGAGGAAATATACAACATCCACAGGTACCTTATCTTTACAAACATAATATGCTTACAAGTGCTCAAACTTCATTCTGCTATTATAGACTCCAAGAATTGTGAGTTGTGGGTGGTTTTTGCCAGTTTCTCTGTTGTGGTGCAGTGAAAGAGTGTGAAGGCTTCCCTTTAAATTGTTGTTGCAGAATCTTAATTAAGACTCTGCTTGCTGAAGAATGAGTGGAATGCTCCTCAGGTGAAAGCATTGATACAGGGTTTTTTTTTGAAAGGTTGTTTAATAACATTTGGTAAATTTGGTGAAATATAGCAAAGCGTCAACAAAAAAAAAGGTTAAATTTGATGGCAATGTTACTACATTATGTACTAGAAGGCAAAGTGATTAAAGAAAAGCAATAGGATTCAAATATTTGTGTGAATAAATCTGTATGCAACCAAGGGAAGCAATATGATTACAATATTCATTTGAGTAAATCTATATGCAGCTAAAGAAAGTAGTATGATTACAATTTTTGCATGGGTGAACATATGTACATGAGAATAATGATTTGGGTTAATGTGATTTTCTTGGGGATTTGGAGTAGAAGGGGGTAAGGGTGATCCTCCTCTTGAGATACCAGAGTTTTAGAATATACCCCCTTGCTTTCTAAACTCCTCCTCAGAGAGGAGCCTAGGTGCACCTAAAGCCATTCTTAGATCTGGACAATGGTTTATGACTAAGGATATTGGGGATTTGGGGGAGGTTAGAGGTACAAGCAAACCCTCTTGTTTGGTTGTCAGGTTCAGAATAGATCCCCTTGCTCTCTGAACTCCTTCAGAGAATGTTAGATCTACCCCTAGTCGTAGACCTGGTCAACAGTTCTGGTCAAATTCTAAGGAATTTCAGGGTATTTGGACTTGAGTGAAGTGCTTTGTGCCACATTGTGCAGGTGATAGCAGCAATTCTGATATGTTAACAGCAGTATGGTAGTTTGTAAAGTAACAGTGCTTAATCAGTGAAAATCAGCAGTCAAATAAAGTAAATACAATGATTCACATAAAATTTGACAGAAGTTGCTAAGCAGAAGCTAATCACACATGCACACAGAGCTATGTACAGCAGCAGAGTCTAACCTGTAAGATAGTATCTTTCTGTAGATCAATTTGGGTACCTTGGGATCTCCATGATCATTGCAAAAATCGTGAGGATTGCGAGTATTGACATCTCCCTTTGTCAGCTTATTAAGTGAATGGTGGTCCCCTTAATAAGTCTCTGCAGACAGAGGGTGTTTTTCTGTTTGTCGCCTTTTCCACTGGATGGTCAGGGTCTGGCCCAAGAGGCGTACCAGCTCAGAGGGAAATAGAAAGAGTCAGCCGGCTGAGACCCCAGAGAGGGGTCATATGGGCCTCACTTAGGGACCAGTGTTTATAGGGTCACAAGATGGTTGACTTTTGATAGTACTAGGCAGAAGAGTAGTAGTACTCTTCCACTGTGGCCGTTAATCTTGTCAGGCTAGCCTGGCTCTTTCTGATGGGGCTGTGGTATTTCTGTGGCCCATGTCCAAGGGATTCGGGAGTTATGGATGGTGTTATTCAGGAGTTATGCAGGGATGACCAGCTATTCCAATCTCACTGACTGTCTCTAGGTGGTGTGTGGGAATTGTTTGAGAATTGTTTTGAGACGAATGCACAAGGTCAGAATGTACCAAACACCAGGATCTACCAAACTTTCCTAGCCCACCTGAGCTTTCCCAGGCTTCTGTGTTAAAAAGCTAGGCAACAGTGGTACTGGTGTAGCAAGACAGCCCAGGGTGGGGGGCAGTGTCTGTACCATCACAATCTCTTCAGGTTATTCTATTTCTGTTCTTTCCCTATCAACAGGAGCTTCAAAAATGCCACACTGTTTTTGTGTATTTTTTCAGTAATATAATTAGCTACAGTTGGTCTTTTAGCTATGCTGTAGAGGTTTTGGACACTCAGGCTTCTGCGAAGAGTGATGAGCCTTGTAGTTTTGAAAGTATGTGCACTGGTGAAAATAGGAAGCATTTGCTTGTGCATATGTTTTTGAGAATGAATTCCCCAATTCTCAAAATAACGTAATTATGAACTTCTGGAATTCCTGGTGTGTCACCTTTGTCATGTGCAAGATTAGAAGTTCCAGGATTGCAGGTAAAAGTGTTGCAGTGTAGCAGCTGATCTCATATTACTAATTTTATTTTAATATATTACAAAAGGTGTGCAATCTAGTAATAGAAATTGGTTGTCCAGTCAGTGCTATCAGATAAGGAGTTGAGAAAAGAAATACAAAAGATTGACTTGGGCTCTGCAGTTTGCATCAGAACTTTGTTCAGTTGTTTTTATCATTTTTTGTTGTGTTTTTTTTTTTTTTTCTCAGAGTGCATAAATCAGCACAAACATGAATATTTAACAGGATATGAATAGAAAAGAGATTGCATGCCACACCAGTAGCCTAGTTTTTCAGAGTCCCAGAGCACAGATTGAGCCTTTTCACTACCCAATACTTACGTAATTGGAAAGACTGTTTGCAACAGAGGTGAAACAGTTATAATTATGCTAATGTCTATTTTAAAATGACTGATTAGAACTACTGATTCATATTCAAGGAAGAAATGTTGTAAGCATTACTTTTCTGGAGTGGGTAAACATCAGGGAGGTGTTAAAACTTGTGTTCATTATAACTGTAGAACATTTTTTTCAACCAGTGCATCACAATCACAGAGGAGGAAGGAGAACCAAATAAGTGGAACTTTATCACTGAGTGATTCAGTGATTCATCCCTATGGAAACTGAATGCATAATGGTTCCTTTGCCAGATGATATTAGCTGTTGTGCTCTGAGCAGCTTTGGTAGAAGGTGTACTAGCAGAGACAGTACCAATCTTTGGTGGCTTTTGGCATTAACTGTTTTAAACGGAAAAAATTCTACTATGTAATTCCCAGGCAAAAAAAACCCCACGCATATTTTTGTAGATTTTCTTAGCCTATAACTAAAGAATAACGGACCTGTGTAGCTTGAAACAATGTACTACAATGAATATCTTTAATCTGCTATTACAGCTCTTAAGAGCAGAGTGATGTAGTGGTAAAAATTGCTGAAGTGGTAGAGAGGTACAGTACTTACCTTTTTTCCCCACAGTGAGATGAAAACTTGGGAATAATATGGAGGATAAAAGGGAAGCAAACCAATCCATGTGGGTGTTAAATATGTTTTACTGTAAGTCAGAAATAATCAAATCTTCTGAACTTTACCTTCTAGTTGCTAACACCGTTTCTTAAAACTGCTAAGCTTTGCCCTCAGAATCTGTTGGACTATAACAGCATCTGCTGTGGATCAGATGTGGTGGATTTGTTCATTGTTGAATAGGTCATGTTTTGTTTTCAAAGACATCTAATAAGACAGTCTGTAAGCAGTTTGCTTGTTTTTTTTGCTCTCAGTCAAGATGTTAACAGTGTCCTGAAACCACCTGTACATGGGCTTTCTTCTTACTCCTTAGAAAATAGAACTAGGGGGGAAAAAATCATCACTACTTTTTTTTTGGGGGGGATGTTTAGATTTCAGAGCTCTGACAAACTGTCCCAGAAAGCAGGGACGAGAGTGAATTTGTGGTTTTCATCTTTAGCCTTTCAACAGTATGCCTAACAAAGCTTCAGGTTTCTTTCTGCTCTGCAATCTTGCACAGTGTATGATCAACTGAGTAAGCTGCTTTGAAGTATCTTTGTAATGGTAGACATACGTGCTTTTGTGGCTGGAATCGAGTAATGGTACAAACTGAAAAGTATGTATTCTTTCTGGATATTGTCAAAATATAGCCATTTTTGTCTGAATAGCTCCCTAAAATGTTGGGAATAAATTTTCAAATTGATTAAGTCTGGCCCTGGGAGGAATCATGCCGGCAGCCTTGGAGGAATGTTTATTGTTAGATTTGGCTGTTTAGGTACTTCAGATAATAATCCTCTGTTCGATTTAATTGGTCAGAAGGTATTTATAAGGCAATATCACTACTGAATAATAATAGCTGCAACCACAGGAGCAGGATAGTATTTTAACGTCAGGCTTGTTAACATTTTCCTGACCCATTCTGTATTTTCCTGTGTTTGGTGAGATGACAGAGAAGGACCTTTTGTTGGTACTCACCATGAATAGAGATCATCTCTAGGAGGAACCATAGTTAGGTTCACAGCCCAAATTAGCTGTTGGAGTGATTATGTGGAAAAGGTGCAATTGCACTATCCTGCTAATATATATCACTGGACACACTGTGGCTGGGTAGTCACGGGTTGAATCTCTCACTCCAAACAAGTGTTTGGAGTGTCTACAGTTAGTGTAAAGGAAAAAATGTTTGTCCTTTCTTTGAAACTCAAGTTTGGTTGTTTCGTGTTTTATGTTTTGTTTCTTTTTATGAAATAATGTTGTTGCCATGTTTTCTAACTGAGTTTCCCTCTCATTTTGTTTCCTTGTTAGTTATGTTTCGCTTATATGATACAGATGGTAATGGATACCTGGACAGTTCGGTAAGGTTACTTACGTATTTTAATGCATTGTAAAAGTACATCATAATGGCATACCTATACAAAAATACATTAATCCAAAATTAATAGAAGCAGTATAAACTATAGTTGATAAAAAGTTGCCCATGTTGAAAGTAATTTTTGAGTTTTCTTTTCCATTAAGTGTCTGCTTCTACAACTGTAAATATTTTCAAATGCTGACACTGCTGTCATGGAGTCCCATTCTATAGTCTGATGAATTTTAATCATATTCCTGTAGGGGATGCATTATTAGGATTCCAAAAATTTTAGTATGCTGCTGGGAAATGTGTACAAAAGCACCATTTGCAAAGATTTTGTTAAAAGTAGAGAGTGTGACGCACAGTGGATGTATGTGGAAACAACTCAGAACTTCCATGTTATTATTAAGAATGGAAGAACAATACTAAACACAAAATTTTGAGGGGTAGCCCAACTAAATGTTTAAAGGAAAAACAGAGAAATAGTAATGTTAGAAAATATCACTAGGTTGTTGTTTTTTTTTTTCCTGTTAGATAACAGAAAGAAGTATTTTATTGGCAGCTTATTTTTTTTTCCTCCCCTTCTTTTTTATCTCTGTGAAGTAAGACAGCATAGAGGAAGTGATTCCCATAAGTAACGAAATACTATCCACCTTACACCTTACTTCTGTTAGAAAGTTGCTAATTATACAACTGCAGTAAAAATAGTAGTTTAAGACTGCTGGAATTTAGAGGACCTTACATCATTATATCACAGGGTGGACTTCAGATCATGAAACCAGTGCTTGAATGATCAACTAGGAAGGAATAATCTACTACTACTATGAACCCAGGAGGTGTCCCTTGTCTGTGTGGCTGTATTTCACTTCCCTGCATGCTTTGTGGTCCATGCCTGATGCTTTTGCTAGTGAAGTGGAGTCAACCAAAGAGTAAACAGCTTCCAGTTAAAGGACTTTTCTTTAGAAAATTGGTGAAACAGTGTCACTGAATGTAATACACTGGAATTATAAGTTACAGTAGAATTTCTCTTTATAACATCGCAATAAATATTACCATTTATTTTCATTTGTCTGTAGGAGCTGGAAAATATCATTGCTCAAATGATGCATGTTGCAGAATATCTTGAATGGGATATTACTGAACTGAGTCCAGTAAGTATACTTTTTATCACAAGTTTTTAATGCTGCTAGAGATGGCATTTAATCATTCTGTGATACTTCATGTCAACATATGAACCTATATATTAGTAAGGTATAAATAATGATAGTCTGGGCTCCAATATGACACTGTCGGTTAGCACTTTTACAAGTCTTTTTCTGGTTAAAACTGATCTGTGAAACATTGTTGCTACAAGGTTTAAGGCTTTTCTTCAGTGCATATAGTAATTAACATTTATAAAACAACTGTTTTGTCTCTGAAAAATTCTTAAAAGTTACCACGTCTTATTTGTATTATTTCTATAATAAGTACACAAGGGGACACAACTTGGTCTAGGAACTTTAGGTGATGATAATAAAATGTAAATAGAAATATGACTGTTCATTTTCTGAACTGTCAGTACTCATTTTACTACAGGTGCCATACAAATAATATTTTCCTTACTTTTTGCATGCTGTTGAGGGAACTAGAGATCTGCATGTGTTTTAACAAAAGTTACCATATCAAAATTTGGAATTAGTGAGATGTTTTGTTAAATTGTGTAGATCCTGCATGAAATGATGGAAGAAATTGACTATGATCATGATGGCACCGTTTCTCTAGAAGAGTGGATCCAAGGAGGAATGACAACAATCCCACTCTTGGTTCTTCTTGGGTTAGAGAATGTAAGTATTAATGTAACAGTGTCAAGTTTCTGCTTGCACATCATCTGTGACCCTGAGGTTAGTTTCTCTGTGGCCTGTATAAAGAATGGATTTTCTGTGCTTTTCTTTACTATGGCTGAATGACATGCAAAGACAGAAGTGTGTCTTCAAAGTCAGAGGTACATTAGCGTGTTTGAAGCCAACACCAAATGAGTCAGCTCTAGAGATGAAAGCTGTAAAAACCTGAGTAATTTGTCCTGTTAACATATTTTTAACTCCTAGCTGCAGTAGTGTCTGTTAAGAATGCTTTACTGTCCGTGTGTATGTTTACAACTGGCTTGGAGCAGTGTCTAGGCTTCTACGCATGGTGCTGTGTCATGTGGCCTAATCAGACTGAGTCACAGAGCAGTGTAGGTTAGAAGAAACTTCTGGAGATAATTTGATCCAGCCTGTTATTAAAAGCGGGGCCACAGATTGAGATATTCAGGGCCCTGTCAAGCTCACTCCTGAATAATTCCAGGGAAGTGGATTCCACCAGTTCTGCAGGCAACCTCTCCCAGAGTTAATTGTTCTCAAGGTAAAGAGCTTCTTCCTTATGCACAGATTGAATTTATTCTGCAGCAATTATTGCCTCTTGGCTTTTGTCCAGTCATGATACACCCCTGTGAAAATAGTTCTTTTGTCTCTAACTGCCTCAAGAAACTATACTATTTAACAAAACCAAAAAACACATTTATACCAAAGAACAGGGTATAATGAAGGAAGAGTTTATGTTCTGTAGATTTCCAACTTCACATTAAAGATAAGACAGATGTAATAGGATTAATTTTATACCAGTTCAACACAGCTGTTTTAACTCTGGCATGTTGCCAGTGCCACCTGCTGTCCTGTATTTAAGCTAATTTTGAGCACATGTATCTCAGCATAAATTTCAAAAACTTTCCTGTTATTTGAAATAAACCAATTTTTATCTATTGAGGTAAAATAATAAATAATATTTACTTTCCCCATATACTGCTAGGGACTGAACTCTGCCTAGACTGCTGTAGTATTATGTGCATTACAGTATTTTATTTTCATAAAGAATAGTCAGATTGAGACTTTCCATTAGGAAATGCGCAACGAAACTGCATTTTAACAGAAGATCTAAAATTCTTGCAAACTCTTAATAATCAAATTAAAAGCTAAATATCTGAATTGAGGATAATTTTCAATATGTTTGGGTCAATGTAAGTACTAATTCCCTGATTCTGTATGTGTGACTAATTAACAAAAATGCTAAATTACTTCTCTGTCAACAAATGGCCTTTGTTGAATTCCAGTGCATCATTCCCATTAGTGGAATACTGTTATTGCTTTTTGCACGCTGTTACTGGATTTTGCAAACTCGTCTTCCCAGGACTCTGCTTTTTGTCTGGGTTTCTCCTTTACTTATGATAATCAAAATTAAGTTGAGAGTATTTTGGACTCGGTAATCAAATAATAAAGTCCTGATATCTTAAAGTTTTCCACAGGCTGGTGTCGTCGTTTAGGGTCAGGGCAGCCCCTAATATTGAAAAGTAAAATCACAGAACAGAATTAGTCCTGTTTTCACCCAAACCAGGACAGCTGGTTAGTATGTTAAATATCTAAACAGCATAAGCCAGTAAGTTATGTCCAGGTAGTCTTCACATGTTGAAAATGAGCGAAAAAACCAATCCCAAAACAACCTAACAATTGCCTTACCTTATTTTAACTTTAGCCAGCTGCACTTTGTCTATGTGCTAAACTCGGGCAATGATGATATTTTAAATCCAGGAGATCAATTTCAGAGCTTGTCCAGTATGATAGTGACAAAGAGTTGTCACTGTAGTTTATTTTTAAAATAAACAAACAAAACCCCAAAACCCTAAACAAAAAAAAACCCACTAAAGTCTTTATATTAGTTTGGAGTCTATTACTGCAATACACTTAGCTGTTATATAGAGCATATATGAGCAATATGAGATTCTCAGTTGGTGTAATTCATTACACTAATAGCATTGAAGCTATGATTATTTATTTCAGCTGAAGATTTGCTATAGTACCTTCAGAATTTAGCTATATTGTTTGTATTCAATCTTTAGTTTGCTTTAAGAGCTATGTAAAAAGGTCGGGTATCATGTAAAAAATTTATATTGCATGTAAACCCTTTCAATCAGTTTTTATTACATGCTATATTAGATGCTTTAGCATAAATAAATCAAATAACCATTTAAGTGAAATATGGAACTATACTATACAAATATAAAAGAATAAAAAAAATTAGCATTTGTAATAATGGGTTGAAAGAACCTAATCTTTCACAAGTTTGTGGTCTTTTTCTTCTGACTTCATCAGTAATCCCCTTCTGAAATAGACCAGGAATATGAGGTTGTTACTACAAGCAATAACCAGCCAGCTGTTGCCAAGTTAAAAGAAGTAACAAGGAAGTCTGCCTGACTTTCCTCCTGATATCTCTCTGTTCCCTCCCTGCGCTTTTTCTAGACTGTCATGAAACTTCTAGTGCCCTTTCAAATGTAGTTGAGATTTATTAACTTAAAATTAATTTAAAATTATTAATTTAACATAATTTAAATTTAATTAAAGATAATTAATTTAACATAATTTTAAATTAATTAATTTAAAAGTTGCTGGAGCAGTTTAGAATAATGGAAATAAAGGGACAAAGAGCATAAATAAGTGTAATTCTCAACCTAAATATCCAGTTTATTTATCTTGAGTTCTATGCTTTATATTTCCTCCTAAACCTTGAATTTAGTGCCATTATGAAGGTAGAATTTAGAAATGCAGAGAATTTTATCACTGGAAATGTTCCAAGATAGAAACAATATATTCTTATTTTGGTGCTTTTCAAGGCAATTACTTTGCTAAACAATCAATTTCAGTACAAGAGACGAAACTTGAACAAAAACTTGATTGGCTCTTACTCTGTAGGAGTGCTGTGATATGCATATTGTTTGGAATTTTTTTTTGCAAAAAAGATCTTTTTCCACATGGTAGCAGCTGAATGTGTTCTGTACCACACCTACTGAAACCTTGAAGACCCGTAATTCTTACTCTGAGATTCAGTTGTGCCAGTTTTATAGAACTTGTTCCAGGAAGCTCTCTCATGAAAAGTGAGAATTTAATGAAGAAAAATAGATGATTAGGTAAATATAGAGAAAACTGTAATTTATATGGTACAATTTTAAAGAATAAATGTATGAGGTAGAATCATAGAATCATAGAATGGTAGGGGTTGGAAGGGACGTTTGGAGATCGAGTCCAACCCCCTGCCAGAGCAGGAGCATAGAATCTAGGGCAGGTTACACAGGAATGCATCCAGATGTATCTTGAAAGTCTCCAGAGGAGATGACTCCACAGCCTCTCTGAGCAACCTGTCCCAGTGCTCTGTAACCCTTGCAGTAAAGAAGTTCTTCCTCATGTTGAGGTGGAACTTCCTGTGCTCTAGCTTGCATTCATTGCCCATTGTCCCAGGTGGAGCTTTCTGCTGAGTGTCACACATGAGTTTGCAATTTTCACAGTCCTTATCAACTTCACACATTTAATTTTGCTTCTTAGGGCAATTTTTTCTCCCATCTAAACACAGATTGGACAGAGCTGTCCCTGCGTTCTTCCTCCTGGTTGATATTTATACTTTTGGGAAGTGGCTTATTGCCACGAGGCTATTTATTCAATAGAAATCATCAAAGTTTCAGACCTTTTTATTTCATTCAGCATTAATGTAATTAATGTAATCTGGGCACAAAAAGTTGGTGGTTTTCTTCTGAGGGTTTTGATCATCCATGAACATTGTTTTCTGCTTTTCACTTGTACAGTATGGTTTTTTTTCACCCAATTCTGATAAAAGCACTTGATTTCTCACGTGAAGTCATTCTAAGCCAGATATTTTGGTCTCACTTGTTGTAATGCGTCATTACTAGCACCTTTTTCAGTGATTGCACAAGAAGTAGGTATAAAGTGCAAGTTCACAAGTGCTGGTGTTTAAAAAAACATCATATCTTTTGAGTGGAAAGTATTTTATTCCGTATTCATGGGCCACTAGATGTCACAGTTGCACTGTATCTGCTACTGCACAGTTTCTGGGAAGCTGCCTTAAAGGTGAGAGAAAGTGAACAGTAAAAGCTTTGTATTTGTAAAGTCATCAGTAACCCAAACCCAGGACATTATGCCTTTCTTTTAAGTTACCAATTGTAATTTTCAACCAATTTCACCTTTTAAAGGTAAATCTCAATAGGAAAAACACATTGTGTTTAAGTATGACTGTGCTTCAATTAAATCAGAAGAAAATACTCTTACAATTTTGTTTTGTGTCTTCAAGCAGCAAATATTATGCTATTACACTCAAAGAATTTAAAAGGTAATTCTTTTTTAACCTATTTGGACAAAATATAGGATGGAATTTCCCAAGCGTTAATTCACCCTTGGGAAATACTGTTTCTTACATTGTATATTACATTATTATTATTAGCTTACTTTTTGATGTCTTAGTGTGTGAAAGTGGAACCAAACTCAGGACTTGCAAACATTTTCAAGTGTGATGTGGGGTCTGTTCCTCTCAGGCTGAAGTTTGAAATGACTGTTTAATCCCTTGGCAGTTTTGTAGAGTTGTTCCTTTCATTCAGGGAGGAATGAGGGCGATCTGGCCTTCTGTTGTCCCCAGTGATATTTTTGTGAATCCTGCCAAGTGTGTTTTCTAAAAGGCTGAAGTGCCCTTATGACCCATGTGCTATTTCGTATGTACAGAAGGCCATAGGTAGCCCCTGCTAGAAGCAGCAGCATTTCACGGCATTGCCAGCAGAGGGGGGAATGTTAATGCTTTCTGAGACTTTTGAGGAGCTGCTTAAAAAAGTGCACATCCCTATTCTTGACAGTGCTGTCTACTTTTATGCTGTGCTAGCTCCCACTTCTTTGCAAGAAGTTTGCAAATTCCTTTCCTTACTACAGTCTGCTTTTCCCTTTGCCTCTTAGTTGGTAAAAGCCTGGGAGAAGTCAGGAGTTAACTCTCATCTGTTCTGCGTATAAGGTGTAAAATAAATGGTATTTCATACAGATACACAAATTTACCATTATTTCAAATGTAATTTCTGCAGCACTTCAGTTTCTGCAGATGAAAAGTGACTTCAGTTTGGGAACAGAGAGACTTTGTAGTGTGGCTAATTATGAAACTTCTTTAAACAAATTAATTTCCTCTCCTGTGCTCCCTCTTCTGTAATGTCATTTTCTCATGTATATATTAATACTTAAGCATTTCTGGATGATCAGGTCAGTACACTGGTGAGTGTATGTATAAAAGCTGGGGAAGGTTGGGGTTTTTTTACATTTCCCCCAAGCCCTTCTCCAGCACGCACATAGAGATACACACAAAATATGTCAGAAGTTAGAAATTAGGAGCCCACCCAAGTAACAAGTCTTTTGAATGAGGTTACTCCCTCTCCAGTTTGAACCAGAACAGACTTAGAACCCTCTCTCGACCAGTCAAGTTGAACAAAACAAAATCTGAAATGAATTCTTTGCTAACAGCCACCAAAGGAATGTAGAACTTTAACTCCATTATTTTTTTTTTAAAAAAGAGTTGCTGCATGGTTTTATGGACAGTTTTCTAACCTTCCCACTGACTGATCAATACTCAAAGATCAGTCATAAAAATGTCTGCAAGTCATGTAAATATGTTTAAGATAAATGAAAACAAAATAACAGTAAGCTGTGAAAAAAATAACTTGGCAAACTTGCTAATATCCTTCTCTCTTGGTGCTAGTTACTGACTCTTTTCATGGAAGAGACTGAGCATGCTGGTATTTCAGATGCTCTGTAGCTATTGTAGGAGGATATACTTGCTAGGATGAAAATTTATTGGTGATTTCATTATGTTTTCAGTCTCAGAATCCTGAGCTTTGTGCTTGAAACCTTAAAATATCTTTGGCTTCCTTTGTTTACAAATATCTATAAAGGTGAAGTTAATATTAAACCAGAGTAGGGATGTGTAGCTAAATTCTTTGACTGCATAAAATTTTCCACTAATTCTAAGGCTATCGTTTTCATGGTTGGCTTGCTTTTTAACATCAGGTCCTTTTGGCAATAAGATCCATGGTAGAAGGGTCAGGACCATACATTAAGAGAACCAATAACAAAATAAATGTTACTATTGTCATTATGTGCTAAAGTCTGCGGATGGCATATGGAGGTTTCATTTTCAGTGGTGTATAATGAAGTGAGGAAGAGATTTTTTACTGTACCTGCTCTGCTTTGAGATCTTTTTAATGACAATTTGTTTTCAAACTCTTTCTCAGGATATGGAAGCAAAATGAGTGAATGTCAGTAAATGCAGTGATGTGTCAGAATTGTGGATTTTATTCATACTTAAAGACTTGCATTGAGGGGGCTTTGTTTCACATAATGTTTGGGTTTTTTTCTTGGCAGTGTTTTAAAATGTTATGTTCATGTATAATCATATGCAGCACTTTATTGCTTATTTTTGGCAGTGCACAAGAGCAAAAATTTAATTTGCTATTTTCCAAAAGTGCATTGTGTTTATGTAATGGATTTGCATCAGTTGCAGCCTGTAACACAGTTAAGTGGTTTAATTGGCAGAACACCCACATCAAGACTTGTTTGTTTTTCTGATAAGGAAAATGCCAGCTAAGTTAGTCCATATGTTCTGTTAAAATAAGAAGCCACATATTCACATGTAATGGTCATTCTTTAAAAGTAAAATTAAAATTAAAAAGTAACACAAACCTAATGTAGAAGAGGGGAAATTTTGTGCAGATTGATGAATTTTTGTTAATTTTCAGGAATAGCAAATGTTTTGCTAAGGAAATCTTATCAGCTTTCATTTTAAGTGCTTATGGTTTATGACTATCTGTTGATGGCCTAAGTAATGTCAAAATGAAAATGTACGTTGTTTACTGTTTTTTTTTCAGAACGATTTACATAGTCTTTATTGTCTAGTGAATGTCTGTTTTCAGATGACTTGAAACTCACATGCGATGTTGGAGTTTAACAATACTTTAAAGTTGCATGGACTGTGGTAGTAATATGTAGAGAAAAATAGAAGTTACAGAGCTCCATTTAATAAAAAATACATCCTCTTCAGCTGCCAGTCGTGAAGGAGCTTGACAGGCTTCTAGTGCTCCACAGCTGCAGAATCTATTTCTGCTTCTTCAGGGGAAATTGGAAAACTTCCACACTCTTTGCCAACCCAAGAATCCCACATTAGGCATCCGCTCTGTTCGTTCTGCAGAAATGGGACCCTGACATTGCCCAGCTGTTAGAGATGGTATTTGAACTCCTGCTGACAATACCAGGGGACTCCACTTAGGCTCTGATCCCGTTATCTCAATAGAGGAAAAAAAAAAATAGTTCAGCTAACTTCAGTTCCTTTTGTTTCCAGGTAATTTATAGGAATGATTCCAAGTTGTGTTCTGTCTAGGACCCGGCTTTGAAGCAGACATTCTTAATTGCTTGGAGTGCTGATTTTCCTTTATGATATTTTTTTTCCCCTACAAGGGTGCAGAAGTCTTTATAACCTTGAACTTGTTGTTAGTGACTAAGTCTTAGAATACAGAACGCTGATTTTTAAGGACATAATTCATGCGGTGTAGGCTAATACAGGACAAAACGGCCTTTTTTTTTTAACATTTATGTCCACTGAATTACATTGACAGTCCTTATCAGTGAAAACCATCATGTTGTTGATGATCTAGTCAGGAGTATACATGATGACAAGTGCCAGTAGTTAATGAGAAATTAGAAACTGGATGAGATTGAGCTGTTGATGTGGTTTCTGAGAACTAGAGGTTGATGTGGCTTCCTTTAGCTATGTGACAATTTCTCTTTGGTAATGAAATGACCACGAAGACTACAGTGTTTCAGTAATACACGGTAAGGAATCAAACTACTGCAGCCCACTTCCAGCTGATAAACATTAAGTGCCTTTGTTCCATTGGATGTTATATTTGTTAAAAAATAAATACAATCTGCAAAAATCAAGTGATATTGCATTAGGTAAATCTTTTTATTTGTTTTTATTCAAAACTTCTAATGACTGCAAAAAGAAGAAATCTGATGGCCACAATTCCTAAGAAATCTGAAGTTTACAGAATTAATTTGACATCTGTACCACATCATTAAAAAACCGTTCTAATGACAGTGACACCTCAGAATGATTCCATTAAGAAGGAAGAAAACAGTGAAGCTGAAAGCTTACTTTCATGAACATAAATTATTTGATAATATTGTAGCTTTACACATGTTACAGTCGGCCCCGAGTTTTAAGTGCTAATCAGTTGATTAGTCTGTTTGTGCAATATTTGAGTATAGTGTTATAGCTAACTCAAAAATGTGGTCTTAACTGTAAGGAATTAAATTTTTGAAGAAGAGGTCCAGGATGTATATCTTACCCTTAAATACTTGCTTTTTTTGATAAACCGTTGGCAGTAGATTAACATAGATTAAAGCTGGCAATGTGTATAACTGTGGTCTGGTTAGATTTCCTACTTTACATATGTTGATACACATCCCTAATTCTAAAATAATTAAGAATATCTCTGTAGCTTTAAAAAAATCCTTTCTCTTTTTTTTTTTTTTGGTGCTTTGGAAAGTTTAACTGTTTAACCTGCAGCACTTTTATTTTTAGACTTAGTCTAGAAGATATTGTAGTTAGTAATAATACCAATTATAATTTAATGTCAGCCTAGATTTTATTACTAACAATGTTTTCTAGTGGTGACAGCAGCCCGGTGTTTTTTCTGAGTCATTTTTGAAATGCATGGATGTCCATGAATTTCTGGAGAATTTTTTATTATATCAGTGCCGTATATTTAGAATGATTATACTGTGATCTGGTGCAGAGTATTAAATGAAGTAACAGCTTGTCTTTTACATTCTTGAGTCAATCTCCAATTTTTATTGGCACTTACATATCTCATTGTTTATTTTATTAAGTAAAATCTGTTTCTTTTATGTTATGTGCAGAATGTGAAAGATGATGGGCAGCATGTATGGAGACTGAAACACTTTAACAAGCCTGCCTACTGTAATCTTTGTCTGAACATGCTAATCGGAGTAGGCAAGCAAGGTCTCTGCTGTTCTTGTGAGTATAAGCATTTCAGTGTCCATTTGCATACATGTCCATTACTAGTAATGTTGTACTCAGTGCATAACAAAGATCTGGTAGTTTCCCAGTACAAAACCATTCCCAGCACAGTGGCTTGGACCCCTTTTGTCTTCTATTCTTGAGCTCTCAAGGTTACAGTTTTACTTTGTTTTAGGATACTGGGCTTTCAAAGCTATTTGGGGGTGTTTCCTTTATTATTATACCCTCAGTGTTATTTACCTTTGGAGTCTGCTTCTTTTTTTACTTTTTTTTTTTCCTCCTTTTTTTTTACTGTTTTTCAGTGTTTTTATTTTTATTTTTCTCTTTTTTTCCTCTTCTTTTTCTTTTCCTCTCTTCTTCTCTTTCTTAGTAAATGTTTAGTTTTCAACCTTTTATTTTTGTTATTCCTCTTTTGTACATATTAATAATTTAAGTATCAACTTGAGTAAAATCTAAATCCTGTATTTAGTTATTTGAATTTTGCTCAGAATTCTTGCTTTGTTAATTGTGAAGGTCAAACCCCCCGTTTCCCAGAAATTAAGTTTATGTTAACACTTCTAATGTTTATTTGGTCTGTAAATCTCAATCTTGCTATCCTTTCACATATTAACTGATTACAGATTGTAAGGTAAAGGAACACAGAAAAAACACTGAATCTAATTTGACCTTTGTTAGATTATTATGTGCAAACAGTACAGTTCAGTTCCTTGAGATACATCTGTGTATCTCATAATCTGTGTTTGACCAGCCCATAACCTGTATCTTGAGAAATCAAATCTTACTGAAAGATACCTTATCTGTTGAATGTTTCAGGAGATGGATGATCCATATCTTTCTTTTGTGGTGTGTTTCAATGATTAATCGTCTTTTTTTTAAGACCTATTTTCTTATTTGAATATGTCTGGTAGACGGTTCCAATGATTGGTTCATGTTACACCCTGCTCCATTAGATTAATGAGTTCTTTAGTACCGACTATATTCCTCTCATGATGGTATCACGACACTTCTTGTTCTTTTTGATAAATTAATGTTTCTTAGTGTAACTTACTTTCTCCATTTTTGGTATGAAAAATAGACCTTCATAGTTGATCAGGACCTTTCTGCAGTTTTATTGTTTTAATTTGAGATTAGTCTGAATGAATGAGGGGTTTGAAATGGACCATTTCTTTCTTCTCTGTGGGCCACAGATGTCTTCAAACATAATTCAGCTGTAAATTTTCCATATTTGCATTTTGACATCATATAATTTCATTCACAATACTATGGAATGAGACAGATGCATTAGTTAAACTTCAAATAAATAGCAATTGCATAACTTCAGCTTAATGAATGCTGATGACAGTAACTGGAATATATACATAAAATGCTGAAATTACTATTAGATCTTGCAATGTTGCATTCTTTAATATTCTTTTATGTCAGATTGATGTATACTTAATCTTTGTGAGGAAATATAAGAACCATATATGTTTGAAAGAGAAAATTCTATTGAGCAAATAATGTAGATCAATTCTTCAGTAGTTATCAGAAATGTGTAGACAAATTGTATAACATAAACTACCCCCAAAAACCAGTCTTCGAGAGCTGACATTTTCTCTGCTGAGATGTATCTCTTTAAAATTTGATGTTTGTTTTTTTTTTGCATTTATTTGGTATCTGAAGATCATCTGCAGGCTCCTTTCAGTTACTTCATGTGGCAAGGGAAATGAGTCTCCTTACAGAACACTATTTCCTTATCTCACTTAGCTTCTTCAGTATATTTTCAGAGCATTGCTATAGATTTCATTATTTGCATTTTAGATTGTGTGGGAGAAAAAAAAAAAAAAAGGGAAGCTGTAGGGGGCCTCACCATCCCTCCATGGTCCAATCAACAATGTTACTCCCTGCAGTTTGTCTGATTAATGGCTGCACCTCCCACTGGGTTTGTGTAATAGGTGCAAGCAAGGTGTTTAGAAGTACTTTGTGCTTAATTGCTCTCGAGGTCAAAAGCGTGAGACATATACCATGCAGGGAGATACTAATTCTCAGTTTTTAATAGTTGACTTTTGAATGCAGGTATAAGGTGTAGCATTATTTCTTCATCTAGATACAGTTTTTATAGTTGAAGTCAGGAGAACTTTGCATTGTGCCCTGACATTTGCATGTTTTCCAAATGCAGCTAGGGTGATCTTTATAGATCTTTATCTTAACAATAGCAGTTATGTAAAACTGGTATTCTACGTAATAAGGGCAAAAAAGGAAAATGAGAGATAAAGTTGGGATGATTGCATGGAAAGCATGAAGACAATTGGTATCTGAAAAATAGACTAATCAACCATTTAAGATTTATAAATCAGTAGAAGGAACAACATAAATTCTTTGGCTTTTATTTTTGTATTTGCCAGCTGCTCTTATGCCTATAGTTTTAAAAATACAGATTTCTTTCTACTAGCAAATGATACCAAACCATTTGGCAGTCATCATTTTGTCTTTAATATTTTTGTCATTTGGGAATTATTGTGAAAAAAAATAGTGAGCTCTGATTTAATTAAGCATTTCCTGTTATGCAATGATAGTGCATTCTTGAATTTCTCACTTGCATAATATTTCCTGTTCTAATTGGCCTTTTGTATTTCAGGGAAAAAACAGTCTAGTTTGAGTTTTCATTGACTGATTGGATTGATTAGGTAGAGGTGACATGCTGGTAACATCATTTGTTTCATAAAAATGTAGTCAGAAACACCATTGCCTCAACATTTATTAATGGCTTTCTTTTTTTCAGTTTGCAAATATACCGTCCATGAACGTTGTGTCTCAAGAGCTCCTGCATCTTGCATCAAAACATATGTGAAGTCCAAAAAGAATACTGATGTAAGTTTGGGGTACCATGAACTATGCTATATACCTGTTAATTTAGTAACTCTGTGTATGTACATGCTTTTCTCTTGCAGGTGATGCACCATTTCTGGGTAGAAGGAAATTGTCCAACAAAATGTGATAAGTGTCACAAAACTATAAAATGTTACCAAGGCTTGACTGGACTTCATTGTGTTTGGTGTCAAATCACGGTGAGTATACTACAGGAAAACCTTAGAGAGAAAAAATCTGCATATCTTTTTTACAGATACATAATTCAAAAATTCTCATTCAATTTTGTCATCAAGAATGGATAGTTTGTCTTTAAGAAATGGTATATGCAGAATATTCATAGGAGTCCTTAATTTTTGTAGGTATATAAGATTAAAGGTGTACTCTGTGTCAAGAAAATACACAAATGGAGATAATACGTCGCTCTGAAGAGCTCAATTCCCCTTCTCCATTAAAGAAAGCTTATAAAGGAGATTTCTGTATAAAGGAAAATCAAGGTCACTATGGCAAAATCCTAATTTGTGGTGTACTTACAGGCGAATGAAACTGAGGACATCTGGGTAGGATGCAGTGATTTCAAGCGTCTGGGAATAATAGCAGAGACATCTTGATAATATACTAATCTGTGCACTAGTACACAACTTTTGTGTGTTCCTTATTCAGCAGGAACCAATAACTGGAACTAATGACATTCAAGGAACACTGCACTTAAAAGTGAGAACTTCATGCTAGAAAGAGCAATGCCAGTATTTCTTTTACTGGCCAGGGCAGGATTTAAATCTAAATGGGGAGAGATTCAGCCTTCTTCTAGGGTTTTTGGTTTTTTGCTGATACTATTATTATTCTTATTGTTGTGGAACAGCAGTTGTTTGTTCAGTGTTTTAAATAGTAATATGAGACTGAGGCATTAGTGACTGTTTTCAACATACAAGTTTGGATGTTTTATGACATATTTTCTTAATTCAAGAATATAAAATATGAAACATTATGAAAGAAACTAGGTCCAGGATACTTTCAATGATAAGCTGTTATGATTACTTAAAACCCAATATTTTAGAAGGAAGCAAATATGTAGTCCAGATTGCTGTCAAAATGGATAATTTATGTAGAGAGTAAAACAACCAATCCAATTTTTTTTTTTTCATGTGGATAATTAAATTAGGCAATGGCTATCGGTGTTTAGATAGATAAATAAGAATATTCCACTCTAGATATAGAAGTGGTTACATCTGTGTAATATGTGTATGTCATTCAAGAAATACATATTATGTAAGGCAACCTCTTCAGGTCAAGGGAAGTTGCAAATTCTTTAGCTCTTCAGAAAAATTGTTTTCCCATTATTTCATGTAAATCTGGACCAGACTTGTAAAGGCCTTTTACTTCTTGAAGATACATATCCAGATGTAGAGGACTTCTGAAGAACTGATACTCAGTGAGGAAATACCGAGGAATGATTTATCATTAAAATCACTGTGAAGGAAGAAGCTAAATTCTTCTAAAAATATCTTAGCTGCTTGTGTGCATATATAAATGCATAAATATCAATAGCAATCAAAAATGATCTTATGTTTTTTTGACAGACAAAATTGAAAATGTTGGTACTGATGTTTACAATTCTGCAGTTGTTTTTCCACCAGTAATTTATAGATTTTTTTTTTAAAGTTCATGTTCTATTTTAAAAGTAGCATTCTTAATATTTTTATTTTGTATTTATTTTTATGGCTTCAGGTGTAAATTAGACACTAAGTGAAATGTTTAAATAAATTTTAAAAATACTGCAAATTATTTGTTTTTCAATGTCCTATTCACTTTTCTTGTAATTCTGTGTATTATGTATATATTCTATTGCAATAGCTTTCTTTGCTAAAAGTAATAACTTTGTAACTGAAAATTTCCAACAGATGCATAATTCTTGATTGGATATTCTGAAGTTATGTAATTATCATCATAACATTCATATGTTTTCAGCTTGTACACCACCACATTTAGGGCTTGCTGCTGACATAGTTTGGTAGTGGAAGAGGATGCTAGTTATTACACAACTAATTCTGAGCCTCTTGCTTGTATTTTAAATATCTCTCCTTCTTAAAAGTTAATAGGATCACTTCTAATGTCAAATAACTGAACCAAATCTTGAAATTTAGAGGTGTTTTTCACTAAGGAGGCTTGTTATACTGAGCTGATTCCCTTTCCATATACTCTGTAGTTCTCTACCACAATGTTGAAACTGATTTTTTCTGCATTTTCTCTCCTGCAAATACATTTTTTCCTACTTTTCAGACATCTGGTTGTGAGGGAGGTAATATTCTGTAGGAACTAGGTTTGGGGTAAGAGAATTTTGGGGAAATATATTTAAAATCTGATTATTTTTTTTTCTTTTTCAGAAGACATGCATATTCTTTTATTTCATTGTGTCAAAGAGCTATTTTCATTGGAGCTACATATCTTCTGTGATTTCTGTTGTCTGCTCTATGCCAATTCTGTTGTCAAAGATCAGCAGAGTCTAATAAGGAGATTAAGCTATTTTTTTTTCCTAGATAAGTTTGCATTCTATTGAGTAGCAAAGCTGCTAATTACTACTGAATGTGTGAAGATACTTTCATTTGATGTAACATGGCCTGGTGTGCATTAATTATGGTACAAGTAGCCTTACCACTGAGGCAGAGAATTAACGTGACAAAAGATTTAGATTACAGGGCTACCAAAATACCCTCACAATAAGGCTTTAATACTCTGAGCAAATCGAAACTCGTTAGACTTTTATTTTTTGTTGCTAAGTAACTGCCTGAAAAGGTAACTTTGGAGTATAAATTAATATGAACAAGGCTAATATTAGTTGCCATTTGGTTCAAAATTCAGAAATTTTACGTAAACTTTAACTATGCCAGCTAAGTTTATGAAGACCGTAAAACCAGTAAAGCTGGTTTACATCAGCAACTGGTATGATTTCATTGTCATTTTAATAGAGTTCATACTGACATGGCTAAATCATCTAAGGAAAAATGATTTAGTCATTGGAAAAATGTGCATTAAAGATTTTACAACAGCTATTGAACCTGTTGAACTAATGCTGCGTGCTACCTATTATATTAGTATAAACACTTGTTACATGAGATTTTTACTTCAAAATTTCTGATGTTTATTATCTTGATTTATTTTTCTTTAATGTAAATATATATATCTTCTGCAATAATAAAATACTAATCTTTTTTTGGAAATACATCTTACTATTCAGTTACATATGTACAGTTTATTATTCTTATCAATGCAGAAACAGAATCATAGAATCATTTAGGTTGAAAAAGACATCAAGTCCAAATTAATAAGCTTTCACCATATTTCACAATATGAAGAGCCAATGCTCTTATAGTCAGCAGACCTAAGATAGTCTTTCGATGATTTCAGAGTAGAAATCTTTTCATTGCTTTCCGTAAAACTGGAAAAATGCTGAGAATAAAGTAGAAAAAGGACAATAATTCAGGTTCCTCAGCAGTCAGTGAAAGCCTGAGTATTGATTTACCCCAGATTGCTTACTACTAGTAGAAATTCTTGGCTCAGTGTAAGAAGCTGTCTTCTGAAATGAAGGTTTTGATCACCAGTATCACTTTGCTGATGTTCCTGTACTACGATGCAATGTTCTCATTTTGTGTGCTGGACCACATGTGCAGTTTACAAACTGGAAACTATTTTGGTCGACTGTTTTTGTGCTTCAAAATAAATGAATGGATTTTATCAATCTAAGAAGCTTTCCATTGCAATGTTTTATTTTCCTTGTAGTACTCCGGTAATAATTAGTTAAATTCACCCCATTCTAGGATGCCCATCTTCTTAGACTGTAGAACTAAAATGTGTAAGTTGAATCTTCATTTTCTGTCTTCCAATAGTTGCATAACAAATGTGCTTCACATCTAAAACCTGAATGTGACTGTGGACCTTTGAAGGACCATATTTTACCACCCACATCAATCTGCCCAGTAGTATTGGTGAGTTGTCTAATGTTTATTCCAGATGTAATCTTCTGTCATAGGCAACAGCTAAAATGATGGTGGGATTGACTGCCAGAGTATTTGTTAAATACACAGAACTGTGTGAACCTTGAACACAAGGGCTAAACTACACTTTGTAGGCACAAGCATGTTTTATCTTCTGCATGTTGCATTTTACTTCAAGTGAGAGTGAACTTTCTGTAGGGCATATTATAACTGAAGCTGACTCAGGTTAAAACCTGAGTCACTTACTCAGACTGTACTTACCAGAAACTGTATAGGCAGAACACTTCTACATTTTACATCTTTTATAGATCCAACTTCCCAGAATAATGAAGTTATTCTTATGGACAGTTTTCGCTTGGGATGCATATTGTATATCTGCAATGCTGAGGTCTCTGATCTAAGCCGGAGGTTACCTAAAATGATGACACTGGTCTTGCAGTAAGCTATGCATCAACATTATGGTATATATTATTCTGCAGTCGTGGACAGTAAATTTCTCTGTCCACAAAAACAATAACTCAATGAAAATAAAAATGAATGCTGTGTGTAGGTTGTATAGAAAAGAGCTGACCATTTTATCATGAAAAAAGAGCTTCGGAATTAACTTATATATTCATATATTAAATTGGGTCATGAAAAAAGAGCTTCGGAATTAACTTATATATTCATATATTAAATTGGGTAGTTTATGCTGATGAAAGTAATAGCATCATCATATTCATAACAGAATAGACTTGTTGTCCTCTTTAAATATATTTTATAAGAGTAAGAATTGCTTGAACTTAAGAAAGAATGATTTACTGCAGGGAGGAAACCAAGACGATATACCTTCTAATCTTAAGTGCATTTCAGATCACTAAGAATAATATTCATGCCTATTGTAAATTACGTATTTTCTGATTAATCTATTTGGCTGTTTGTTTATAAATCTGCTAAGGGATGGATACTAGACTTTGGCCCTCTGCTTGAGTAAACTGGGACTATTCCATTGCTGGCAGAGAAGGTAAAGCAATGGAAAGCTGGCTTTAGTATTTATATTTTTTAGAAGTCATAAGACTAGTTCTGTAGTTTGTCTGTAAATAATATTTTGATATTACCTGGAAAGGTTCTGAATAATAATTGAAAAAAAACCCAAAACCCAAACAACTTTTAGTTTGTTGGGTTATTACATTCTGCATTACGTTATTAATTTTCAGGATTTTAGGTCATACTTTAAAAGGTAACATGTAGAAATTATGATTTTGTTATTGGACTGTTATCAGTGTATTATTATTTATTGTTTGCCATTCTTATAAACTGAATAAAGCCTCAGCATGAAATTTTAGCCTCAATTACATTTGCGTAACTCCATTTTCTTCTCAGGAGAGGAAGAGGGATAGAGGAATTAAGGTTTTCATTCCACAATTGGACTTTAGTTAAGTTGTTTAGAGGATACATAAAACCACTCTAGAGTCGAATGACCCTTGAATAGGTTTGTTTTATCTGCAAATTTTGAAGGCATATGCAGAAGTAAATATGTTTTCCTATATCAGAAACATATTTCAGTATTACGTACTAGTAATGTAACATAAAACATGTATTTCACAATGTATATAGTTAGGAATGGAAAATATGTTGTACTGTCATTTAATGGTAAATTTACAATTTCATGGTATACATGTTCATCTAGTTGTTTCTTCCAAAAAAAACCTTATAATCCTGAGTATATATACATAACAAACAATATAGCAGTGATCTAGCTAATAGGAATTCCTACTAGAAATTATTTATTACAGTGTGCATATTATTTATTTTAGTAATTTTTAATTAGTTTCTCCTGTTTCTTGTTACGGGGATTCCTTCTGAGAAAAATGCTTCAGTGTATGTGAAACCAGCATTCTCAATAATGACAAAACCAGTGAATATATCCACATCAAAATTGTGTAAAGATACAAAAGGAAGTGTGTCTGTTAATAGAAATGATGTGTTCAGACATACGAAATCTGATATACCTGACAATGGAAGGGTTTTTCACCTATGACACCATCAGTCATCAGCTGAGCAATAATATTCTTGCAATGCAACCTACATGTGGAAGATAAAGAAAAGCAGATAACCACAGTGCTTTCTGTACCAGGTTTATCCTTGAGTATTATGAGGTATGAGAGAAGAATATATCTACTTCTCCCATGGAGTAAGTTATAGAAGTTGTGGGAAAATCAGAAGGTGAAAAATCTTCTAGCTTTGATCTCCCAAAAGTTTTGGCCCTCCCTTCCATCTGTAACTTTGAAAGTCGAGACTTCTTTCAGAAAGCTCTCAGAGTTCATCTCAGACTGACACCTTCTTGTAAGTTTTTCTTCAGGAGTATAGGTTAAATCCCTTCTCATTGTTTCTGTTTTGCAGAACTAAGGACATTCATATTTCTAAGTTCTTCATTCATCATGTCTCATTTCTTCAGTTCTTGTGAAGTCCAGCCTCAACTCTTTCTGCAGAGATAAATTTTCCATAAATTGCATTTCACAGCACTATGTATTATATTAAGCCAGAGCTACCAAACTGGTGTCTCAGCTGCAGGTTATTGTTCTAGCACACCCATATTGTCTCAGGTTTTGCATTTCCTAGGTATTCATTGATGTCCAAAATCACTGCTGCAGCTGTGAAGAATAAATACAAAAGCTACCTGTCCTGATTGTAATGTCAGAAAGGGTGACATTTCTCTTTCCCCTAAACATAACCATCTCAGATCAGGTGACTGTTGTAAATTATTCATTCAGGGTCTCTGTAGACACAAGAGAGATTCCTCTAAAGTAGAGTGACTGGCATGATCCTCTCATAATGTCCCCTCTTTTTTAAAGGCTGAAGAGAACCCAAATGCCTGGTCCTCTGGAAGTTAGATGGCTGATTGAAGTTAATTAAGGGGGCTCCCATCTTCCCAACTGCATAAAATGGACCTTGTCGAATGTTATTCCTAAAACCACAGGGAAACTCACACAGTTTGGTACTGTGTATATCATGAAAGAATCACGTCTGTCTATATTCAATGCCATATAAAGATTTTTCGTATCTCACTTCAGTGCTTTTAAGTGTTTAAGTAAACCGTAGTCTGTCAACTTTAAAACTGGCCCTCTTTACTTTTCTGTTTACCATATATAAGGCTTGCTGTACAGTGAAGACTTTTGTTCAAGTTAAATGAGTTTTGTTATAAACTGTGTGTGCAGATCTCAAGTGATAGTCTTTTAATAGATGTCAGATACACTTTAATGTTACTCTCTTTTATTTCGGTAACGTTTTAATTAATTCATACTGATTGAATAAATGTACATTGAGACTTGTTTCCTAATGAGGGCACATTTAGAGGAAAGGTTTTGCATCATTCTGATATCCTGTGGGTAATTATATTCTAATTATATGGTGGGGGGAAAAAGTCTATAACTCAGTGCTGATATTGTTCATTGGACCCAATTAATTACATACACATAATGAAAGTTCATGATAAGGTTGACTGGCAGTGAGTTTAAAAATCTTTAACTCAATTGAATCCTAGCCTACTAAGAGTACAGAATTAGACTGTAACCAGGTTAAAAGCTGGGTATTGGAATGAGATGAGTAAGTGAGGAAAAAAAGATTGGTCTTTCTTTATGATAATACACCTTCTCTCCCCACACCCCTTTATAAGACTGAAAGGGAAAAATACCAACATGCATTTTGGCTTCTTGATTTCACGCCTTTCTTTACTTTGCTCCGTTTATTGGAGAACACAAATGATGTTCTGATTTGTATTTATGATTGTAGAAAAGTAATTGGAGTTTTCTGTTTCCCACCAAAATAGATGTAGACTTGGGTAATGACATGTCAACCTATAAAAGCCTACTATTTAATAAATTTATATTAATTTCACAATGTAAGATGATTTTGATTCTCCTGGTGTTTATGTCAGTTTTACAATGAATTATATTTTTACTTAATTTCTAACATGGGTTTTGAAAAATATAATTAAAACTGTTAATCATGGAATAAAAAGAAAATTATGGAATAAATTGTAAAACAAAAGGTACCCTGATTACAGTGAGAGCATTACTGTCTCCATAGTAAACAATTTATTTTAAAGAGGGAGGGTCTGGTGTAATATGGAAGGCAAGTAGTAAAAGAAACAAAATTTTAAATTGGATATGCTTCCTTGTATTTGATTTTCAACTACATTCTTCATCATTCTGGGACTCATTGTTCATGAAAAACAGTTTGGAACAACTCACTTTTTCTTTCTGTGAAGATTCTTATAAGTTCTAGGACAAAATAATTTGAGCATAAATTCTATTTATATAAATATAGAATATATTTAGAGAGAATTCAGTGTATATAAAATATATATAGATTATTTATAAATCATGGAGTAAATCAATATATAGATTATTTATAAATCATGGAGTAAATTTGTTAGGATGGTATTTTATGTTAGGTTTATATAAAGTAAAATACACTTGACCTCTTACTTTAAAATATAAATGGCTATATATTTTATATGGAAGAAACAAATCTACCTGATTTGTGTTCGGGTTGGTTTGGCACCTTATGGTATAGGAACATAAATGTTGAAAAATCTTTTGTTTTTAACTAGTTTTTTTTAGGCATGTAAAGCAAAATAAACAGCAGGTTACAAATGTTTTAGCTAAGAAATGTGCCTTGTGCAGCTAAACAATATACACTATTTTCTGTAGATTCAGACCTTTGTGTAAAAATAGCAAGTATGTTGATGCTTTCAAAACTGAAAAAAATTGAAGATATTGTACAAGAATTTTCTTTGACTGTCAGTATTTACAGAGACTATCTAGTATAAGCTAATGTCTGCGTTAGAATTGCAACATGGCTCAATAGATTCAGGTTTTTTTCCATGTCTGTTTTAATAATACTCTTCTCTTGTGAGGTAGGTAAACATCACTCACTTAGTAAAGCAGAAATGTAGAGAAAGAAAAAGAGAATTAGCAGTTGCAGACTGAATAATAAGCTTTCTTAATTCCTTTTCCAGTTTTTAATCCTAAAATGATTCTTTTGTTTTTATTATAGTAGAGATCAGTTTTAACTCAGTTGAATCCAAGCTCAATATGCAGTGCAGGAAGTCAGTGCAGTGTGTAAGCATCTTTATGAGCAATGCCATCCTTTGAAGTTGAGTATTAGCCCTCTTCTGAGTTTCTGAAAAAAATATCCTAAAAAAACCCCCAGTTATTTAAATAGATATGCTTGGGGGGGTGGGGGGGGATGACTTGGAATTTCAATCTGTTTGTTGAATTTTAAGTAATGACATAGCAATTGAAACAGATTTAAAAACAAAACCAGCACACTTTTTTTTCCTGTTCAATTGCATATCATATTGGAGATTCAGTTCTCTGAGAATCTAAACCAGACTTGAAATATAATGGTGTGCTTATCTACACTAAGAGCTTTTTCATTTCTTTGAAGTCAGAAGGAAATTAATAATTGCCCTGGAGGAAAATGTATCTTCCTAACTAATTATCTGTTCGGCAAACACAGTTCAATGTTAAAATAATAAGATGCTGATAAACTGAAATGGCAGACATTCAATCATTTTAAGTTATATCTAGTTGCCTGCCCACAACTCATCACTACTGTCTGTCTCTAAGTTTATTTTTTACATCCGCTCTCCAGTTGGAGTTCAACATACTTTTATTTTCAAAATTCTTTTCCAACTCTTTTGTCTTTCCTGAACAGTGCATTTAATTGTCTAATATAGCCTAAGTTCATTTTAGGTTGTAAATTAAATTAAAAGTCCTGGGCCTTACTGTTGCTGCATGTTGCTGCATATATTGAATGGGTGCAAGATGTAAGGCAAGTTATCTTCAGCCAACTAAATGTAAAGTCAACATGCTAAATGAGAAATACTTGATTGTGGTTTTGATGTGTAATTCTTGACATCTTTATTAAGACATACTAAATGAGCAATACAAAGTATATACTTTATATATATACATATATATATATATGAAGTTACCATGTAGAGATTCCTTGTTCACAACAGTCTTGTGGTCAACTATTTTGTAAAGTATTTTTAAATGACACTGTCTCAATCCCAGCGTTGTCTTTTTTCCACAAATTTTGGCTGCTAATACTATGGGTGACAAAATATCTCCTTCTGATTGACATGTGATTTTTAAATTTTTTTCTTAGCTGCAAATGTTTCTATCAAGACAGCTCTCAGACAAACTAGAAGCCTTACCTATCCTTTATAATATGGGTATGTACAGCTCACTGTTAGTGAATTGGTCATTAATGTTGTCCACAGGATGAGTTTTAGCTTCAATTCATAGATGGAGAGCTGCATATCGTGCTACAGCTCTATGAGCTTTCAAGGCAGCATGATAAGGTATCCTAATATTGGCCCTTCTGATTAATATCTGCACAGGGTTAGAGATGGAAATGTGGAGAAGATTTTATAAAGTAAGTTTTCAAAATATTTAAACACATCTAAATTATACTTGGTTGGATCTGTTATCTAACAGATATTACAGATAGCTTACTCCCCAGGGTTTTGGGGTAGAGGTGGTGTATTATTTGTAGTTGTCAGGGTGTTTGAAGCTTTGGTGCTCTTTGTTTATTGTGTAACTTTGGACAGAAACTGCATGGAATGGAATTTTTGTAAGCAGAGTCTTGAATACCACATAGGTTTACAAAATGACAGCATAAGAGTACCTATTCTAATATTTCATTGCAAAGAAAACCACAGTTTTTGCATCCCTTGAAGATTTATATGTCATTAAACAAAATAGATCTAAAGACCTTCCTCCAGGTTCCTTAAAAGAACCCAAAGTATCCCTTTGGTATTCAAGTCACATATTTAAACTTCCATGGCCTTCATCCTGCAAACTTTTTGCGGATACCTTTCCGTGGTATTCCATGCATTCCATCTGATCTATGACCAAATGCCCCTGATGTATAGCTTTCAAGTTCAATTTTCAGGATTCTAAAATAAGTGGTGTTTGTTGTGTGTTGTTTTTTTTTTAATAACTGTTTCTGTTTATGCATATTAACATAGAATGTGGTTCTTTCCTTTTGCACCCATATCCCCAAATTGAGTTTTAGGATTTATGCCTCATCTGAAGGCATAGTGTATCAAAGAAGTAATTAACATACTGAATTTCAAATTCTTAGTAGTTACTTGACAAATTGTGTAATGGTATTAACCATTCAGTAATGGCTTGCTTTAATGTATAAATAAATTGTTGAGTAATGAGTAAAATAAATTAGTTATCAGTAATCTCAGCTGCATCCAAAATAATCCAGCAAAATAAATTTGTGCTCACTGATTAAGAGACAATGTAAGCAAAAGTAATTTTTCTTATATTGGCATGGATGTGAGTACAGCAGTTAAAATGTAAAGAGGTAAATATTTTGTAAGCCATTAGTTCCTATTCATCTGTTTTCTTATAACAGCTATGATAGAGTATGATACTTCTAAATGTTAGTGTTTTGTGCAAAGGAAAAAAATGTACCTCTCTATAAAGAAAGAGTAGAATTTCTTTTTGAGGATGAATATCTTCTAGCTTGTCAGCTGTGGTAGAAGAAAGCTTTCTAAATAAGGTTCCTCACTTTGGATGAGGATAAAATAAAAATACTTCTCTCTAGGTACCAAGTAACTTTTTTTTTTACAATTCTAAAGAAGAAAGTCCTCAAGTTTTCTAATATTCTTAGCTGGTAATAAAATGATCCTGCACATATTTCCCATAATATAAATTTTATAAAATGACAGCCAAAATATTGGGGGAGTACAGTTGTGCACATGTATACAAAAAGCACTGTGTCTGTTGTTAAGTGTAACTGCTGCAAGGTAATGTTCCTCGTGAGTGCTCCCTGTATGCACCTTGCCATCCCAGCTATTCAATGTTTCAACTTAACATTCTCTTTTTCCAACAGACCCTACCTACCTTGCCATCCCAGCTATTCAATGTTTCAACTTAACATTCTCTTTTTCCAACAGACCCTACCTACTTTAGGAGGTTTGCTCCCTGAGGTGCGTAATGGGAGGCATCCATGTACACACGAGTACTAACGGACCATGATACTGTACATTCATTCTGCTATAAAGTGCATTTTGGGGCTGAACTAAATTTCCAGACGTGATGCTCTGTGTTATCATTGAAAGGCTCTGTCTTATTTATCAACTCTTTTTTCTTATTTGGATAAATAAAGGATAGATACAATTGAGTTGTTCTTACCTGACGGTGATCTCTCTGGAGCAATACTGAATGGTAGAAGCTCTAGTTAATGGATATTAACTTAAAAGTGGGAGTTCAAGGGGAGAAAAGGAAGCATGAGAGGTGCAAAAATGGGTGGAAAAATTTATGTTGTGGTAAGTACTGCTTTGAAAGGTATGTGCTTTGGTACGTACTGAAAAAAAAATTTAAAAAAAGCGCAACACAGAAGAGCTTGATTCTTTGAGCCATCAAAATGTACAATAGCTTTTAAAAAACTGTATTCAGTATCTCTGTCAACCTCATGCATGTAAACTAAACAAAATGACTCACAGATACATTAATCATTTTATATGCTTTAATTAACAAGATAGTAAAAGCAGCACGACTGTTGTAGGAATGTTTCTTACCTTGAAAAATAAAGTTTTTCATTTTGTAAAACCATTTATTAAATGCATGTCAGATATGTCTTAACATTGTGAGAATTTGTATGCTATTATCTACTGATGATTTTATTAAACTGTTATTATCTCATTAAAATATGACACTGTTTCATTCATGACACTCTTGGATAGCTTAGTAATGTTACTGTGATTTTATAGTTCCTGAAAGAAAGTTACTCAAACAGTCATTTACAACTGGATTAGAAAGTGAAATTTCAATTTCATATCTAAACCAATGTATCAGTACAAAAATATGGTAATGAGATTTTTTTTAAATGTGATTGTAAATCTTTTTGTATTTCATTATTAGATGGAGTAAAATTTAGATACATTATTATATTATTCATACAAAGCTGTAAGTCAGATCATCACTATTATTACACATCTATAAAAATTATAGGATATATATGTAACTCTATATAACTCTAGGAAATCTAGAATCTCCTATCAACTTTCAGAGAGCACTAACAGCACATGTGGTGACACCTGTTGTGATAATATGCATATAAGATGGGTGATACAAAATGCTTTATTTTTGCTTTCTTCAAAATTCATCACTGAAGGATGCAGAACTTCAATGGTATTGAGATCAGGTATCCATATTTGACTTTTTTCATAGCACTCTGGACAATTCCGTATCACGAGTATAGTTTTTCCTTTCCACTGTATGATGTGTATTTCCTAATCTTGTGTAGTCACTGCTTAGGAGAAAATGCCTTTGTGAGTCAAGCAATAGTTTTGCTTATGGGACTGGCACTATAAATTGGAGAAGGAATGCTGTTAGTGCAGCATTCATAGGGCCAAGGCCAAGTGAGAGTATTTGCTGCTGTCTGTATTGTTCTGGAACAAAACCAAAACAAAACAGTATCCAGAACTTTGCTTGAGGTAATTGTTACTGCATTTTAGTTGTGAGTGATTGATAACAGCAGGTTTGGGCACTGTGGTAAGCATCCGTCATGTAAAGACAGTTCTCAGCAGCATATAAATACTTTTCCTCTAAGTAATACCATGATATATGCAAGAAGATTTTTAGTGTCACATTTTATAAGTAGGCCTCTTCTGAACACTGGGGTTTTTTTAACCTTCCTAAATGCATGTAGTGTCCTGGATCTGTTTGTTTCTGTTGCTTTTTCCTTTGAACTATCACAGATATGTTGCTTAGCTTAACATTTTCCTAGGTTTTCTAAAATCTGCTCACTGTCTCTGATTTTTGTTAGAAATCAAGGGGGTTACTAGCAGTTTGTCTGCATTACTGACATCTGATTTATTTTTTTTTTTTCAAGATGTTGCAATGTCCAAGAGCCAGATTTAGCTGTAATAAAAAATCCTGTTTAACGTGATATACTTACTTTTTATAAAATGTAATGACTTTTAAGGGTAGTTATTCGCAAAGTTGTTGAAAACCCCAAAGCTGCTTCTTGTGTATATAGTGGAAGTGTGAAGCTGCCTTCATACTGAAGTTACTTGCTGTCCTTGGCACTAACCAGTACCACTGTGCGTTAATATTTTGTGTTTGTTCACAAATGTTACTCTGCTTGGATGCCTCATTGTGGTTCCAGTTTCTAAAAAATCATTTAAGTAGTAAATGCAGAGTTGTCCGTTTCTTTGGCAGTGATATGGACAGTGTTTGTCTGTGTTTCAAAGTGGCTACCTCCACAATGTCCTTTCAGGTAGTTGTAAGAACAATAAGGTCTCCCCTCAGCCTTCCTTTGTTCAGACTAAATAGCCCCAGTTCCTTCAGCTGTTTCTCATAATAATTGTTCTCCAGGCCCTTTACCATCTTAGTTGCTCTTCTTTGGACACATCCAGTGATGGAGCATCCATTGGCAACCTATTCCAGTGTCTCACCACCCTCATAGGAAAGAACTTCCTAATTTCTAATCTAAATCTACCCTCCTCCAATATAAAGCCATTATCCCTGGTCTTATCACTACAAGCCCTTATAAGAAGTCCCTCCCCAGCCTTCTTGTAGGCCCCCTTCAGATACTGGACGGCCACAGTAAGGTCTCCCTGGAACCTTCTGTTCTCCAGGCTGAACACCTCCAACTCGACGAAGCCTGT
>VWZY01010242.1:108295-136857 GCA_013399075.1 Chloroceryle aenea
TACTCAAACGCTTGCTTCCTATACTCTCTTAAGAGAGGAATGAAGTATGATGAGAACACCTTACAGAGATTGTTAAGGTGGTGCCGTAATCAAGGGTATCCTCCAGATGCGATGACACCGTTTCACCCAGAAACCTGAGAAGCAATAGGAAAAAGCTGTGGGATGCAATTACTCACAGTGATAACCATGCCTCAGAATTGGCTACCACCTGGAAATTGTTCCTTTCTACTTTAAGAGATTTGAAAGCAGAGCAGAAATGGCAATGTGCCTGATACCCTCAGTGCCCCCCTTCATGGCCCTGGTGCCGAATCCTGTAAGGAAGAACGGGAAGGGGGAGAGAGCTCAAATGAATGTCCGCAATGCACTCTGACCTGCCTTTGTCACTTATGCCGTGAATTCAATAAAGGCAAAAAGGGTGAAAACCACCACCACCAAAAACCCCCTCAGCGAGATCAATCGTCGCCATCACCTCCGCCTTCACCCCCGTCTCTGGCTTTTCTGACTGCCTTATACCCTCCATAGCTGGACGACAGTGATGACAAGTGGCCAGACCCCCCAGAGGAAATGCTGGGAATGTGGCAGAAAATAAAGCCAGGAAGTTTACAGTGGTGGACACCAACCAGGTTAAGGGGACGGCTGGCGAGCTTAGGCATAGCTAGATGGTTTGAAGATCTGCTTATGCATGGACTGATGATATTGATTGTATATGTTGTAATATTAATGATTGTACCCTGTATAATCAAACGGGTTAGAAGTGCTGTCAACAAAGCTTAAGCAGGTATTTGGGTGACCCAAAAACAGAAAAGGGGAATTGTGGAATCTTGGTTGGAAGAAAATGGGCACTGTTACCAGGAACTGTCCTTGAACCATGGAAAGAGCACGGAGGAAGAACAATGGAGAAAAGGCAATGAAGTAAGAAGATAAAGCAGAGCAAAGTAGAGAAAAACAGGATGTGGGGGTACTGGGCGAGTTAGATGACAGCCAATCGTGTAGTAGATTCAGGTGTGTGAACAGTGTGTGGGCTCTCACATGTATCCAATCATCATTGTTGTTTGTGTGCATGGTCAGTGAAGCTTGCCCTCTATAACCAAGACACTTATTGGCAATAAAGGTCTTTGCTTTATAACTCTTGTGGAGTTGTCGAAGTCCATCCTTCCCCTGCACTGTATATGAATACTAGTGCCATCTTGTTATTCAGATGGTATACAAAATTTTAACTGAGATAAAACTGGTAACCAGTATTGTTTTACATATAATAACAAATAAATAAAAAAAATCAAACCATACTTACTGACTGCATATCTGTCCATTGCTAACCTGGTTTTCATGTATCTTGTAATGTAAAGGAAAATGTATTTTAAAGCAGAAGCACAAGAGGGCAGTATTAAGTTCAAACTGAAACCCTGAACTGAAGCAATTTAAATTTTATAGTCTTTTGACTGAGGAGAGGTTTTTTTTTGAAAATATTTTCAATTTCTTTTCCTATTAGGAATACAAATAGTTTTACTTCAGAATTGCTTTGAAGAAATTTCTAATTAATTTTCAAACAGGCACTGCATTTTATTAAGCTTGTTTTGGAATATTTTTTATTCATTCCACAGAAATGAATAATCCTAAAATTCCAGTTTATCTCCTGCCATCACTTTTTGCCCCTGGCAAGACTATGTAGTCTGCATATAATTTGTCCCTTAAGCAAGCAGTTGAATAAACTCTGTTTTTCACTTAGCAGTCCTTGTTTCCCTTTCTGTGAGGGCTGGATTGCCTAATAAAACCTACCCATCCATCCACTCACTCATCCATCTCTATAATGCCAGCTATAGTGGATTGTCAATCAAAATGTTACATTTATTTAATATTGTCATATGTGTCATTTAGATTGAGATGGAACAGAAAGGGGGATTGCACAGCACAGAGAAAAATGAGAGTATATTTATTCTTCATGCCAGTAAATGTTATTTAGTGAAAAGATATAAACATGATCTGGTTTTATTTAAAGGTATTTATGATTATTGTAGTACATTTTAATTGAGTCTATTTTGAGGTTGTTTTTTTTTCTCTTGAATACTAATTTAAGACATACTTATTCAGCCTATAGAATATTTATAGTTTCAGGGGAGAATTCATATGGTTTTGGTAGAGCCAAGCTCTCTGCTTTAACTCACAAGTTAATGCTTTGTCTTTTTTTATGGTATTTTCTTGTGGTCTACTGTCATCAACCAAGTAGTTAACATTCACAAGTTTTCTAACTTGAGTTCCAGACATCTGTTACTAACATGAATTAGTATTTCCAGTTCATTTCTTTCGAAAGAGTGTCTCCTATTTAGGTCACAGGGACAAAGATGAGAAGTAGAAGACCAATACAATCCTAAGTCTTAGTGAGACTGTGATACCACTGTATTTTTGTTTAATTGATTGATTGGGTTTTTGTGTGTGTGTTTGTTTTTGGTTGGTTGGTTGGTTTGTTTTTAAGTCAGCAACTCAATCAGTAAGTCTTGTGTTCTTCCTCTTCAATGGGATAACCATGTATTTTCAGAGTGCGGTGTTGGGCTGAAGGGGTCCTGAGTTGGAACAGAGTTAAAATGATCTTTGTTCAGAGGAAGAAGGANAAACAAGAAAAACCCATACAACCCTCCAATACCCTCTTGTAGTATCAGGTTTTGTGCATTTTTTTAATTAACATGGTGGTAGCAGGGTCAACAGAAAAATTTTTTGACAATAAATTCTAGTATTGCTAATTCCTCAAGTGGATGTGTCACCTACTTTCATACTAGATGGAATTGTACTTGCACAACTGTAGGGACAGCAGCAAAGATGTTTCTTGTAGCTTCATAGCATGCCTAAGGTAAGGTTTTCGGAGATGTTTATGTCAAGACTTGTGCAGAATCTACATAAAAATATGTATATGATGCAAATAAATTGCACGACAGCTGACATTCTGACATTGATTCCTTTCCAGCAGCGGAAACTGACCTGCTGCGAGGCCTGAAAATCAAGGAGCTCTCAGTCAAAGGGCAACAGTACACTTTAAACATTGGTATAATAATTAATAGTTTGGAGATTGTTTATTTGGAAGTAGAGAGATACAAGTGAGCAGGAGAAACCCTGTAAGCTCTGCAGCTGAACACAGGCATAAAAGGTACTCCACAGCTACAGACTGCCACAGTTAACAAAGTGATGTGAAAATTGCCAGGCTGATACATTGTGCAATTTGTGCCTAGCACCTGTGTTTTTAGCCTTGAAAAGAGTTTCCCTGTTTGGTTGTTATATCTCTATAGGAGTCTTCTACTTCTGACAACAACTGTTATTGTGGATTTAATGATCTTGAAGAATCTGAAATTCAGTTATTGTTCACCTCACAGAGAGGTAAATAATAGCTGGATGAATAGCGGTTGAGCCACAGACCCACATGACTCTCTGGAGAGGTCAACATTTCACAAAGGCTTTGTCCCTCTGAAAAGGCTCCCATTCCTTTAAGTCTATTATTTAAAATGTCTAATTTATGTTATTTTTATACGCCACATAGAAATTACATCCACAAAAGTTGTATTTTTGTGTAACTCCCTTAAGCGTTTAATTTGGAGAACGTGTATTTTTAAAAATTCTATCTGCTAGATTACCTCAACAGGCCTTTTTCAATCTTAAATTCTGTCCACTTAAAAGATGCCCAAGACGGCCAAACAGAATCCTTACAACTTACTGTGTAATTTAGTTGGGAATATACAGCACCTGGGCCTTTATAGCTTCACAAAGCAATAGGCCTATTTTGAAAATTACGCTATTTTTCCTGATTATTGGAATTGATTGCTGGAGCATTTCTTTACTGATGGACATTTAGAATATCTAGAGTATTTTGGGAAGACATATACACCAAGAATAATTTGAGACGATAATAACTGCATAGCTATTTTCTCCTGAACAAAACCTTAAACCTTGTCTGTATTTCTGTGGAAGGATTACATTTTTGCTGAAGAATGGCAAAGCAAGGCATGGTGGGTTCGTTGTACTCTAATGATTAAAATTACTGTTGTGTACCATAAGTCAATAGTACTTAGTAAGTCTTCACATGTAAAACTTAAACCTTGGGTTTAAAATACATTTTAAACAGCTGTTTAATAATATTTTTTACCTGCATGAGTTATGTAGTTCTTGCTGCATACATATCAGTCTTTAAATATTGTAGATATCACCATTTCCCTCTCCTGTCCCAGTTTAGACTGCCAGATTTGTTCACCTCTCTCTTAACCATTGTAATTGTTCAGTAGTGAGTTTACCACACACTTGCAGCCTATATGTGTAATCTATTTTAAAAGCCTCTGCCACATCATTTAGCCTACTCATGATGTTTAAAAACCTCTTCTCACATTCTTGAACTGTTCAGTCATTCCCAAAAAAGCTTTTTTTAACTATTATAGTTAAAGTACTTCTGAACATCTGAAATCCAGCATCTACTGCTTCATGCACTACCTAGCTTCACTTTTCCCACAAATGTTTCTATATTCCTTCCTCCACCTGACATAAATCTCTGCCAAATCTGTGAGGCTGCTACCCATCTTGTGGATATTATGAAAATAAAGCAGATTTCATTCTTGCAGGGATAATAGGTTTGACAGTCGTTATTGTTCAGTAGCTGTATTAGAATGATTTGGGGCCATCTAGTGACTATAATGGTATACTGTAAAAACAGGTTGTTATAGATCTTAAGCAATAGTCAAATAAAACCCAAGTTTTGGTTGGACAGGGCTTTGAGCAACCTGATTCTAATAAAAAATGCTCTGCTGTCTCCTCCCATGTCAGGGGCATTGGACTAGATGATCTTTAAAGGTAACTTCCAACCCAAACCATTCTATAACCCACTTTTGAAAACCCATTTTTAAAATGGGTGGAAAGGTTGACTCCAGGACGAACCAACCTGTCAGCCTCACCTCTGTGCCTGGGAAGATCATGGAAGAGATCATCCTAGAAGCTATGTTAAGGTACTTGGAGGACAGGGAGGTGATTGAAAACAACAAGCATGGCTTTTCCAAGGGTCAGTCCTGCCTGACCAGCCTAGTGGCCTTCTCTGATGGAGTGACTACATCGGAGAACAGGGGAATTGTAGATAGATGTCACTTTTGCAGTTTCTGGTTTACCTGTTTCTCATATTCTATTTAATTTCAATTAAGGATATTGATAAAATTTCTGTAAAGGTTTTTTTATATAAAGGGTATATGTTCTTTGTACTTAATGTCATACTTGTTATATTGTGTTAGTAAATAATAATCACCTAAATTGTTAAAAAATTATAATAATTTTTTGTTAAAGTAGAGATAAAACTTTTGGAGAAGAGAGCCACTCTTAAGTACTGTCTTATATTTTTGTTATTTGATGTTTATTATACCTGGAATTCATGCATAATTTTATATATCATTTCAAGAAAATAGGACTAAATTTTCTATTCTCATCCTGTACATTATTCTGACAGTGTACAAAGCCTTTATGATGATATTTTTATTTCCACTTCAAACCACCCTTACTATGTTTTTCTTCAACATTTTTTATTTTTTAAACCATATAAAAATCTTCTGTGGATAAGAGGTAATGGGTGCAATTAAAGGACAAATTGACTAAAGCTATACTGATAAGCAATATTTACTTTTTACCTTAAGTTCTGTTAAGAAATCTGTCAAATTCTTCTTTTACAAATGTAACACTTACTGAGTTTAAATTAAATCTTATAAAGAGCAAACCATGCTCCCTTCCCAACTCTCAATGTAGGCTGCACATTCTAATTCAATGAATTAGATTTATTTACATATATAATTATATAACTATATTTAATTTTATAAATTAGCTTGATTTTATAAATATTTATATTTGATGTGTTATATTAATATAAACTATATTGGTATATGAAAATGTATTATGTAAGGTATATTATACTTTATGTATTTTATTTATTAGATATTTATATGATGTATGTATAATTTTAATATTTGAATTTATAAAAAGGTAAGTAATGTGAACTTACTGCTGTACTATGAAATTGTATGACAGATTCACTGTGTATACATATAAAATGCTTCTGGAAAAATATGAATGAAGCTTATTGAGAATTTTTCTGACAATATGTTTTTTTCACATTTTTCAATCCCCCACTTTCTTAGGAAATTATTTTTTTAATGAAGATCAAATATACAGTCGAAACAAAATAAATGTTTCCTAGCCATATGGTGAGGATGCTTGTTTATAAAAAGGGAGATGGAGGTTTAAGCCTATGTTCTGCCTATCTGGATTAATGCTAGCAACCCTGTACTTTTGGTGTTGTTTTTTTTTTTCTTTGTCTGTTTATTTGGTTTTTCCAGACTTTCTTTTAGACATCTGTTGCATGTGGTAGAAATGCTTAAATATTTATAGAAGTTAGTAACCTGCTGTCACCTCTAGGCTATAATTTGATTTTAAATGAATCTGAACTACCCTCAGTTCTGGGAGCAATATAATTAAATCTGCTAACTTTCTACAGTCAGTCCCAACACACTGGATCTAAGTGCAAATGCTGGTGATGGGAAGTATTTGTCTCTTTGCCAGATCTCATGAAGTGACAGAGATACACACCTGCGGGCCAGGGCATATCTCAGTGCCCACTCTTACAGTGGTAGGAAGTGACTTCCAGCAGAGGGTCTTTCAGCACATATGCTTATTAGAAGATGTGTACTCCAAGTGTAGCCAGTCAGATTTGGCACATGATGTTTTGGATCAGAAGAGACCCTATAGCACTTGTCCTGCAGATGTGTGAAGTAGAACATAAGAGGTGAGAAGGGTAGAGCAGGATTTAATGCAGAATGAGTAAGCATCCTTCAGACATTGTACTTGCACTTGAAATTGTGTAAGAGCTCTTCTGAGCAGAGAAAATTAGAGGGAGTGGGACAACAATGTCATGGGCTTTATTCTATGTAGCTTTTCTAACCTTGAAATACTGGTTTAAAACTTGTAGAGCAGGTTGTCCTGTCATCATCTACATCTTAAATAATATTTTTTGACAATTGTGCTTTTAATTTCCTTCTCCCGTGCTCTTTCCTTTACTCGGCAGTTTTTCACGTGTACTTGATTTTTAATCAATGGGCCTTAAAGAATTTTAAAACTTTCTAAGAATAGGAACACCATTCACTGTGCAGAACTAAAGTTTCATGTGGAAAATAACTTGAATGAAAAACTTTCAAGTTATAGTGTATATTTATTTGTATTTAAGAATTTGTGAAAATGTACAAATTGTGCATTTATTAGGAGATTGCAAACTGGAAATCAGGTCTGGTCGCTAGTATCAAAAGCTGCCTGGGTGTGTTCCTGTGTGATCAACTCTAGGCGATCCTGCTCTGGCAGGGGGGTTGGACTAGATGATTTTTAGAGGTCCCTTCCAACTCCTACCATTCTGTGATTCTGTGATACTGAATATGCATTAAGATGTCTGTGACGCTCATGAATGTGAATATACGTACACACATATATAATAATTCAGTAAAATTACTGCAATGTTTTGGTCAAAATTTATGTGTAAGGACTAATATCAATATGTGTCAATAGCTCTTCTGAAAAGATGCTTTTTACTTTAAAATATTGCACCTTATAGTTGTTTTAATATAGCTTCACTTTTCAGCATTATGGAACATTGCTATTGAATGAAATGGATAATGGGGTGGTGATACTGTCCAGCACTCAATAGATATGGAAGCAAAAATTGCCAGGCAAATATTATTAAAGATCTTTCAGGTTTAAAATACTGTTTGCAGGATGATGGAAGGGGTGCATCTGATTTTTATTCATTTTGTTTTAAATGATAGTGCAAAGCTGTTTTTGCCAACCACAAAGTGCTCAGTTGTATTTTAGTGTACTATCAGAAGTATATTCATATGTTTCATACATTTCATATTTTCATATGTTTCTATACCAGCACCTCAAAAGGAAATGTGGTGGCTAATATGTTTAGCCATCTTAGAATTTTCTGTCCTGAGAGACATTTACAATGAGGTAAACAGATTATATTTTTTGACAGTAGTTTCAAACAAGACTTGAAGTAAGGGAAAGATTTGGATTAACCACCAGGTCCAAGATATTTTTAGCATTAGTGTACCCTAGTAATAACCCTTGAATTAATAATCTCATATCAAAATGTTCGGATAATGTAGTGTTGGATTGTAATTGTCTAAAAAAAGAATGCACGAGCAGAGGCGATTATTTTTTCAAGTGTTCACTTGTAATTTACTATTAAATGAAATGTCTTAAGTCTTAAAATGTTTGCATAATGCACAATGATTTTAAAATACTTAAATAGATATCTTAATTTATTCTTTTTCAGGTTAAATTTTTTCCGAGATGTTCCCGAGTTCAGAGTACTAGCATGTGGTGGAGATGGAACAGTAGGCTGGATTTTGGATTGCATAGGTAAGCAATAGTGTTTACACAGTTTTGCTTGACTCATATTTTTCATTTCACTGCTCTTCTCTATATACCAAAGTATTGATACAGCCCTTTCAGATAATATCTTGTTTATTTAAATTTTTGAAATTTCTTAGTTTGGGACATTATTATTTTTGAGGATATTCAAATTACAAAGAATATTCAAAATCTGGAGATAATGTGGAGATAAGTCCAGATAAGTTCTAGTTGTTTCTTTTAAGACCATTTGCCTTAGCTCATTTGCTTTTTCAGTTGCCAAACTTGAAGTTTTTGTTAATACTCCATTATTCCATAATGGAAGTAATGGTCTAACAGCCATTTGATGTTTTGAGTTCTTCCAGTCAGTTGGTCATAAAGGCCTCTGTACAAATCATTGAGAAGGCTCAGAATTCAAGATACTACAGTCTTAAAATTCCTAAGACTTATTGGGGAGAATATCTTTCACACCATGTGATCATTTATTTGTCATTAGAGAGGCTGCAGAGAAAACAAGTGGGCATGGGTGACAATGGAAAGTAGGAAGGAGCTGAAGAAAGGTCAAAAGACTCAACTGAAAAGTGAAAATGATGTCATTAAGAAATAGATGGTAGCAAAGAAATATTTCTAATCTTGGTTTGAAGAAAAAAATCTTCTTGCAAATGCAAGATATTGACTGTTACTCTCAAATAACATTCAAAGTTGTAAAATATATGTATAAATATCAGATATATCACCTAAACTTGGAAGGAGTGAAGTTTTGCAGCTGTTAATTGTGTCATCACTTTTTTTGTGCGGTCTAAAATGTCATGAAGTTACTTTCTCTTTCAGTGGCATTATTTGGAGAAAAGACTAGTTTTTAATTGAAAAATTAGTATCTTCTGCAGCAATTTTTGTGGTACTGAACTAAGAAATTATTTGGGAGATCCAGGATCCATTTATTTCATAGGTGCAATTATTTGGGAGATTCAATGCTGCCTTTTAGCAAACAAATGGCCTTTGGCATATAAAGTTTAAGAAAACACCTGTTTTGAAAAATGGACACTTTCAATTTTGCAAGAAGAAAAGAAAAAAAACAACCCACAACAAACCAACCAACAATAAAAACAATACAGACAAACAATTTTTGCAACAACAAATAGAAATACAAACAAAGAAAAAACCAAACATTGATACCTTTTTCTCCTCAGTTCGAGACTTTTAAATGTTTATGGGTTGTTTTTTGGTTGTTTGTTTTTTTAATATGTTATCCTAGTAAATATTAAATTGTCAAAGTAGTACACTGGTATTATGAATGTTATATCATCAAGTAGAGAGAATATTTACATAAATGAGAGAAATTGTTAACTAGCAATGGACATCCACCGGATATATAAACTGCTGAGAATTGCTGATCATTGTGCATAATTCTATGAACAAAATAGCTGATTAACTATTCAAGTATAACTTTTAAACTAGACATGCTACTCATTCCCATTAAATGACAAATTTGACAAATTATATATTTGAAATCTTGTACCTGGTCTATAGCTGCCCCAATTCCATCTTTCAGAAAGGCTGTATTTCTTGACAAGGGTTTTCATATTTGATTTTGAACAGAGATCCTTTGGCTTGAAATGCTAGAAAAGTACCAGTGAAGAATCAAAATACACTGTAAATTCATACTTTTCAAAACATTACTTATTAAAAACAAAATACTGATTTATAGAGTTGATCAAATAGATCAATGATAATTTTGAGCAGCAGATTTAATTCCTGATGGACAAACCCCTGGTGTTGATTCCAGGGAGTTCTTGGTAATGTGTAGAAAGAAACACAAGTGAATACGCACTTAAGCACAAATTTGGTCAACCTAATAAAAAAAGTACAAGGTTCATCTCATTATTCATGCCCTTAGCTATATTAGTTTTTTTCATTCATGGCTGGGAATGACAGAGCTTAGACCAACAGGGAGCACATGTTCAGTCTTGGAAAGATCTTGAGTATCATTGTTTATGAATGTTATCTATGGGTTATAAAAGTCCTTGTGATAACAATTGAGTAAGTAAAGGATTGAACATTGACCAGAGAAGGGGATGCATAATGAAGTGATTTGGTGAAATGCTTCTTGCTAAGCAGGCAGAATAATCTCCCATACAAAACATGTATCACTGTGTTTCACTGAAACAAAACAGCACGGTTACTGTAACAATACCATACAAACAGATTTTTTTTGTTGTTTCTTATTTATGATTTTTCCATCTTTATTCACAGAGAAAGCAAACTTGATTAAGCATCCTCCAGTTGCTATCCTGCCTCTTGGGACTGGCAATGATTTAGCAAGGTGTCTGAGATGGGGAGGAGGTAAACAAAAATTAAAATACAATGCATTATGTAATTAGAGGAAAAACTCTCAATATTTGGATTTCTTCTTTACAATGTATCAAAAGAGACATTATCACCTTTCCTCTTTTTGAAATTAGTTATGTTAATGTTATGTTAATTATTTTATTGATATTAAAGGTTAGAATCACTCTTCATACCTTTTTTTGTAGCTTCTGCTGACACAAAAAAGGTTCTGATGTGCACTGAGAGTAGTATATGGCTGTTAGGTTGGCTTTTTACCATCTGTATTGCAGCTATTTCTATGATCAATACCTTATAAAGGGAGTATTCTTACGTGGATTTTTATAGGAGCTGTTCTGAATGGGCTAGTGAAAACAGCTAATAATGGGTTTGGAGTGGTTTACTCTTATTTAATATTCATAAATATTGAATGAAAAAGTGTATCTCAGCTTCAGACTAGTTCCTTTGATCCACTCCCCTTCTCTTGTCCGGCAGAGGATTCCAGACAGTAAGTGCTGTGTTGCTATTTTTCAGACATGAGAAGGCAAAGAATGCTGAAAGGAAAATATATGTAAAGTCAAAACTTTAACACCCTTTGCATCTTTTCCTGGATGTATGGAGCCTTACTCTCAGATTCTCCAATAACTTACTTCCATTCAGGATTTGCATTACAGGATAACGTGAAGGGGACACAAAGAAAGTCTTGGGCAAGACTAGTCTCTGGTGAAAGCATGTCAGTTCAAGGGCTCAGCCAGTTCTATTTCAGTTCTCAGTTGGTTGTTTCAGTTGAGATGTTGTGTATTTGGAACTTGGCTGTTTATTTGGTACCTGTAGGTACCTATTCCTTCTTGTCTCATCATAGGAAGTTTCTTTTCAAATATCTGACTTGTTACCAGGTAGTCTTTAGCAAATTCTCAGTAGTTTCTACGCTGTAGAACTTCTTTGTTAACCATTATGTTCTGTCAAATTGTTTGAGGACCTCCTTTATTTTCTATGTCATGAATGGTGATTATTCACGTAGGAAAAAATAACCACAACTAAAAACCAAAACAAACAAAAAAGCAAACAAGGAAACAAACAAAAAAACCCAATCAAATTAGGCTTGCTTCATTTTTTGAACAATTCATAGAGTAGAGTCATGGAATAATTCATGTTGGAAGGGGTTACAGGAAGTCACTAGTCCAAGCTTCTGTTGTAAGTAGGGGCAGCTATGAATATAGGGCATGAATATACCTGGGACCTGTCCTTCCATTCACTTCTATTTATTTACCTTCTGTTTTGAGTGATTCCATCTGGACTAAAGTAGAACAAGACAGCATGAAAATATTCTGGGTTTCATCATTCTTTGTCTGGTTGCTTTGTGGTAGACAATACCATAACACAGATTTTTTTGAAACTTCCATAGAAAGGAGAGGAGACAGGGCTTCCAGAAACTAAGTTGCTGGTGAGTGATCTCATAGATGCAGACGAATGGAGTTGTGCATGCTCCTGTTACATGGTGGTTGACAGAAATTAACAAAAATATACTATACCATCATAAAGAAATACATCAGCGAACAGGGAGGCTTTGAATGGCTTTGCTTTCTGTAACCGTTAATGACCTAGGAAGTACATATTGCTTCCATATGAAAATTTATTTCTAGTTTGCAGAAGAAATGAATACACAGACCTTAGATACCTATTGCAAATGCATTTGGTCTGAGTAGTATTTGAGCTTGGCAATGTCACTTGTTAAAATCCTCTCAATTTTTACACGTTCACACAAGCTTGCTGTGTTTTGTGTATACTGAAAAGTGTGTTAAGCAAGTTTTCTATTGACTATGAAGTATAGTGAGCTACTACTACTAATGAATTACATAATGACATGTTAATACTTCTTGGAAAGAGTAAAATCTCTACAGAGCAAGAAGAGGCTCATGAAGATGTTGAAAAAAAAATGTTAGTTCTGCTGATAAGTCATCAGTTATGTATTTCAAATTTTGGATTTGTTATGCTAAACCACATTGAAACAATCAACAAAAACTATTAGACAGTTTTTAACCTTTCAGTCTCTTTTCAGACATTAATCAGACAAACATACTGTATGTCTTTTTTCCATAGATTTTGAGATCAAAGGAATTTAAATATTAATTTAGCAAGAACATTTTGCAAAATACAACCTTATCTTTTTGGATAACTGTCATAATCATTTTGAAAATTCAAAGGATTGCCAAGCTTTGAAGATGAAAATATTCTCTCCAGCATAAATCTAATGCCCAGTGAAATCTGTAGAATTAATCTAAGTTTACATGAATTTAGCTGAGTGCAGAGATCAGCTTTGTATTTATATTCCTTTTAATGACTGGTGCTCGAAAATTGTAATACTTCAAACACAATCCTGCTTTTCAGGTCCTATATGCATTGTTTTCATTTTTTCCAGCCATAGAATAGTTTGGGTTGGAAGAGACCTTTAATGATGATCTAGTCCAAACCCCCTCTGCAATGACATGGACACCTCCCACTAGACCAGGTTGCTCAGACCCCCATTCAAGCAGTGATTTAGGTGGGGGAAAAAAAAATCAAATGAAATTTATTTTGATTGATTAAATAACTTTTCATATTTTGCTAGGTTATGAAGGTGAGAATTTGATGAAGATCCTAAAAGATATTGAGAACAGCTCAGAGATTTTGCTGGACAGGTGGAAATTTGAAGTAATACCAAATGATAAAGATGAGAAAGGAGACCCAGTGCCTTACAACATCATCAATAACTACTTTTCTATTGGTGTGGTAAGACTTATGCTTATCCTTAAGTTATTTTATTTTTCTGTTTTGAATATATATTTGCATTGCATGTCTTCAAGTGAAGAATTGTTGGCTACAGATCATTTATAATGCTATTTTGCTAGTGAAATGAATACATAGATGACTGACAACAATTTACATAAATTTACTTACACACATTCAAACAGGAATTATTTTTTCAGGACCCTCTACCTTACAATCTAAAAAGAAGATATTTGTGTTGTTCCTAATGTTTATGAGCAGCCATAGCACTAAATTTATATTGTCATTATGAAGGTCCTACAAAAATATAAAGGAAAACTAATCACTTAATAAGAATTCTAAGTAACCTTTTCCGTTAGTATTCACATAATCAGAACTGTTTAAAAGAACAATGATGTTCATTATTTATTCAGGGCAGTTTTAAATACTATAATAACATAATAATTTAAAAGAACCTCACAAGTATCTTCTTGGTTCCATCTTATGGGGATATTCACAATTAGAATGAATTATGAGGAAAAGGGTTTTAAGAAGCTCTTTATGTGCTAAGAACCACATTACAGGTTGTGCTTCTCTATGGTTTCCCATTATTTCTACTATCCACACTGCATATATGAGGGGAATTAGGCATGTCCAGTCTGACTCTTCAGCCTTTTGCTTTGGATATGCTTTCAAACACAAGCAGAAGGGGGATCATGATGAGGTCCAAATTTCACAGATTGAGTACTTCATAAATAAGATTTTTGACTACAACACAAATGAAGTCTAATTAACTTGGGAACATGCCCTCCAATAGTTAGTGCTAGCTGTTCTGGAATCAGCTTGTTCCACATACCTGACATGAATCTGTATATTAATATAAATTTTTAATAAAAATTAAAATCCACTTTTACAGGACATCTAATTGTGCAATTGAGTCTTTTAGAATGTTAGATAAAAGTGTCTTAGTGGGAAGTACAAGGTACAACATTGTAAATCTAAGGAAATTAAAGTCGTGTGCTTAGTTTATTTGTTCTCTTTGCTTCAGCATTAACAAGGTTCTGCCTCAACTGTAAGTGGTTGATGAAGTATTTACATATAAGGTGAAATTCTCTAATTTTTGTATAGTGCCTATCAGCAACATGCAGAGACAGTTTATTCCTGAAAAACTTTCCTTGGCTTTCTGTACTGTGTAGTCCTAAATGCTGAAAACACAATTCATCAGGTCTTCCCAAGGTTAAGATATTTAAGTAATAAGAAAGTATTGAGGGTTTTTTTTGCTTGTATAGTTTGGATTTTAACCTCTTGTTTAAAGCAATTGCAGAGAACTAGGTGCAGCAGAAATAGCAGAAATTAGAATATAAAAGTACATAAATGCAAAGTATATGCACCAAAACTAGTGCAAAATTAAGTTCATAAAGAGGAGAAAAAGTGCAAAGGAAGCTCTTTGGTTACAGGGAAGAAATACTATGATACCAGAAAAGGCCCATCACTGTGGGACATATTCAGTTACTTTTCGAAAGGGAGTATTAATATTAAAGCTCACAGATGAAGAAAAAAAATAAATGTGTTATACTAAGGAAGCAAGCCAGAATTGTGAGGGAGGAGGGATGAGATTTTACACCTGTGTATTAATACAGTACAATTTAAATGGATTCTAAAACGTAGAGTACTACTACATGTAAAGACACAGCACAGAAACAGGAAATTGAATGCCAAGTAGATACTGGGACATCTGTGAATGTGCTAGGCTTCAAAGAATTCTTTAGCATTTTGCAAGGGAAGAAAACAGAATTATGAACTAGAATTATACAGTGGCAAGATCATGATAACATTAAGTACAATGTAAATTACTTGCAGAATACTGCAGGAAAAATAGCAGGCTCTACACCAACTTCCATGGACAACCGGAGGACTCATTTTTCAGTTAAAAACTTTAAATTCATTAAATTAATAACGCTAAACTTAGGATTCTTCACATAATAGAAATGTGTGCACCAGAAAATTATACCTGGAATGGAAAAAACAATATGTTACATTGAGAAAAGTTTCAAAAATTGTAAAATGGCATTTTTGAAGGAGGAAGTGCATTAGTGAGAATAAGACAAAACAAAGGGAGAAAATCAGAAGTTGGATTTTAGACTTGCTAAAATGTCTAATTCATATATTAGGTAGCATTCATAATAACTCTTGAGAACCCAGGCAAAATGTTTGTCTATGACAAAGTAATCAAACTTGGCTACAAATAAAGTAAACCTAACATCATAAAAGGAAAATTATTTTCAGTATGTGGTGCATGATACAAACTTTGGCAAGTACTGAACTGGGTGATCTACCACGATGTTGCACACCAGTCCACAGCTGCTGATACCCAAGAACACAACTGGCGTTAAGTCTATAGGAAAAATGTACTAGTGCTACCTACAGTGTTATATGAAGAGAAATTAAAAGGGTTGGTGTCACAGATTATGTTATTCATAGAACCACAGAAAATCAGTGAGTCATCTGTTACTTCCTCTCCCTAAGATAACGTCAGTGGCATTTGCCGAATTCCTGACATATTTATCCAGTTTGTCTCTAGAAATTCCCAGTAAAGCAAATTTGCCTGTGATGCATTATTGTATTGCTCTGTTGTCCTTACTCTGATTTTTTTTTTGTCATATTTAACCTGAATAGTCTTGCTGTAGGATGGGCCCAGGTCATTTTGTCCTACTTATTAACTGTTAGGAGGTCTGTCAGATCATTGTTTAGTCTTGTGTTCTATAGCCTTTCTATCTCAAAGTTCCTCTACCCTTCCTCACAGCAAAAGTTTTCTAGACATCTGATCATATGTGTTGCTTTTATCTTTGTCCAGATAAAATCTGAGATTTCAATCCAGTTACACCCTTTGCTCCGTATCTCTCTGGAACCATAGTGCTACCAATTAGACTCAATGCTGCATTTGGTGTCTTAACACCATTGAGCAGAAAAGAGAAATTAATTCATGTCTTGCAGAGGATACCTTTATTGAGAAAAAAATATCCCTTTTAATGTTAGCATGAATTTATTTACTTATGACTCAGTCTTAATTTCAGACGGTATTCTGAAGGACCATGGCTTCATGTCTCATTTGGGTTTTTCATAGGTGATTCTTCCCACCTACATGCGGAAAATAACACTTAATTGAATTACACCCTGGTTTAATTTTTACTGTTTCTCCAAAGCACTGTGAACACTAATGGTAACCTGCAACATACTGCACACTGCCTCATGGATTGATGCCAAATAATGAACACAGTCTCTAACCTGATACTAATAGAACCTGCTTTATGAATTTTGTAACAGAAATTGTATTTGACAGCAATCTCAGTGATACTTAGAAAGGCCAGAGGAATAAAACTCCGTAAAATCTTGCTTGGCTTGGGGTTCTTACTACTTTAGGACCATAATGCAGGTTGGAAGGGATCAGAGAAAGTCATTAGTCCAATCTCCTCGTCTAAGCAGTATCATCTATGACAGCAAGTCACATCGCTCAGACTTTATCTACTTGGGTCTTAAAAACCTCCAAGGATGGAGATGGCACAACCTCTCTGTTCTGGTGTTTGACTGTCCTTATGATGATGCTCATAGGTACTTGCAGGCTACTATTAGATCTCGCTAATGCCTTGTTTTCTAGACTGTGAGCTATCTCATCCAGACAGCCTGTTAAGTTATTTTCCACCAATCAAGACCATAATACTCCAATTTGGATACAAGAAAACCGAGATAGTCAGTGTTCAAAACCTTGCTGAAGCTGAGCATGACATCTACTGTTCTCTCCTCATCTACAAATCTAGTTGTTTTATCATAGGCAGCAATCAGAAGGTAATTTATCAATTGGAAGGAAAATCATAGAATCATAGAAATGTCTGGGTTGGAAGGGACCTCTAGAGTCCAACACCCCTGCTGAGAGCAGGGATGTACAAAGTTGAAAAGGAATATTTGAGCATAGCACATGTATATGCAAAGTTTGATTAGTATGTTCAAGCCAAAAAAGGCAGTTTTTCTACAGCAGTCTTGGAGCTCTGGTATGTACATAAGTGTATGTACTATACTGTGTATAAGTACAGGGAAAAAAGAAACAAAGTGAGATGTAGTATCTGATTGAGTATGTGCAATGTTCAACCTGATGAAGGCACAAAGCATGGAAGAACCATAAAAAGCATAATGCGGGCCGTGTGTCAGTTTCAAAGCATGAGCTAGAAAACATCTAAGAGCAATGTAGAATAAGATAAAGATTTTTCAAGTGCTCACATCCATCATTCTGTCAGAATGGCAAGATACCAGGAGAGAAGTTCCATCTGCTTCCCAATAATACTGGACTCACTGAAACAAGATAAATATCCAAGAAAAATGTGTATTAAAGTATCCAAGTCATATTTGCCTTAAAAACATAAAACAACTCTTTCCTCCCAAACCTCCAAAAAACAACAAAAAACCCCTCAAGGACCACCTGAAAATGGAAGCTTCTTTTGGAAAATCACAGATTCAGTGGGATAGACAAACTTAACTGATAGTATTAGAGGACAGATAAGAAGTCGTGATAGAGGCAGGATACATTGGGCCAACTGTCAGACAGTGGCAAGTACAGGATTTTACCAGTATCAAACCATTTTCACCAGTCATACAGTTACAACAAAGCGTAAATACGCATTGATATTTATAAAATGGTTGGACATATATTCTATGAAATCCACAATAAATTCAAGTAGACAGATAAATGTGGAAGATGGTGAAATACTCATTTGCTGAGTGTGACATGAACAGTAGGACATAGGAAATGAATGACCAACAGACAGTGAGGCAAACACTTGCAGATAAACAAGAAAACATCAGTAAAGTCTTTGTTACCTTGAGAAGGACTGCACCATCATCAGACCACATTGCCTGCACAGTCAAAACTTTTAAATAATGCTAAGATGTGAAGAAACAATCCTTTTAAGCTTAGGGAAAAGTAACTTAGTTGTCAGACAATTTTAGTTAGATAATAGGCTATGCATCTTTTATGGGGAAGTTATTAAAGAATGTTAAATATGTAGAGAAGTTGCAATTACTTATTTTAGTGTTTCTCAAATGAATATCTCAAAGTGAGACAAAATGGATATTTTGATAAAAGTTTTCTCAAAGAACACCTCATTAAATGTTCTTTTGTGATTAAACATTAGAAACCTCAACTGTTATTAAAGGCTTGTTTGATAAGAGCATGTGTAAGGCAAAGAAGCCGTCTTTCATATCTAAGGATAGGAAAACTGGGAGAGGGAGTAAGAAATCACTGCTGTTTAGGTTTACTATTCTTCCTCTTTAAGATGGATGTTCAGGAGAAATGACTTTCTACCTGGGTGACCTTCTAATACTTGGGAAAGGCAGGCAAACCACAGGAGTTCTAGGAACTAACCATAGATATGCAGGATGGAGGCAGAGTTGTGTAGGCGAAGTCACAGTGGAAATTTAGGGTTTGAATTGGTTGATTAAAAGCTTGGAACTTACATAGGCGAAGTCTATTCACTGATGTGATTATAAAGGATAGGCAATTCACTCATCCTCTTTTTTAAACTCTTGTAATTTTTTGTACTTGTAAACTTTTTTAAACTTTTGTAACTCACTTCCACTTGGATTACTCAATAAAAGTTCCTGGAAAATTGGATGAAATGTCTTAACTTTCTGAGTCTGAGAGTACTAGCAGGGCTGCAACTGCCACACATTCATTGCAAATGCTGAAAGAAATATGCATATGTGTGCAATGTTGTTAAGAGAATCTGAAAGCAGGTTTTCCAGAAGTAAGTGCAGTTTTGAATTTACTTCCACTGGATTTGAGTTTAGCCTTTATAGAGCCAAAATTAGGTCAACATAAATTAGTACTGAAAATCCTTTACCATAAACATTTTGTTCTTTTGTTTTCTTTCACTTTTTCTACATTTAAAATAAATTATAAATTTATCTGATGGTAATAGGAGATAAACTGTTATCAACACTGTTTAGCTATCGTTTGAATTTTTGTAACTGTAATTTTGTAATTTTTATAGGGTATTACAGAGTATATGCTACTAAGCCCCTTGCAGCTCTGTAATTAGGGTGTTGGGGCATAACAAACTGAACTTGCAATCATCTACATTGTCTTTTAGTACAAGTTTATATAAGAAGAAATATTACCAAGATAGAATTTAAGGCAAATTATACTAGCTAAAGTGTAGCACAGTACAAACTTCCCTGTGTTAAAGCAATAGATAGTATTCTAATGTGAAAGCACTTCTCACTGGTGTCAGTGCAGTATTCAAGGTGTAAGAGTAAACTGAATGCTATTGTAACAGTCAGTATTTACAGATAGCAGCTGTAAAGGTTATCCTAACAACCATCTTATATCCTTCTGTTTCACTAGAAATACTCTGTATGAATGTTTAGGTAACTCTCTGATTTTCTTATCAGTTTTGTTCCTGTTGGGCCAAAGTTCATTCAAATTTTATACTAACTCATATTTTTTACCAAGTTATGTGGCTGTTATGTATGTAAAGCACATACATACTCCCTCTGTTCACACTTAGGTTGCCTAATGGTCTGGCCAGAGGGACTGCAAGGGGTGCTGTTTCCTAGAATGACAGAATAGTCTGTGAGACTCATATTCTTTGTACATCCAGAATTGCTTCTCCCTTGTATAGGTTGATCAGATGAGTGCACAGTTTAGGTTTGAGGCAACTTGGGATCTCTGCTATTAGTGGTTTTTTTTGTGTACATACCCTAAAGAGTTATTGTCCACAGAATCAAGCTCCTTAGGAAGCTTAAAACTGTACTTAATTTTACTTAGGATATTTCATTTGCATAAGATACTTAAAATGTGGAAACATCTTATGTGTCTACTTAATGAGACAGAGATTAAATAAGAATATTCCAACTTCCCTTCACCTGAAACCTTGAATACATGTGCAGTCACATACACAAGAACATACTGAAGGAAAAAAGGAGTGGAATATTCTAGGACAATAAAGACAGTAACCTGAAAGAGAACTGTGATATCCAGATTTCTGTTCCAGTTCTTGGTTTTATCGATTTGATTAACTAGTGCATGGTAGTTCAGAAACTTCCACTGCTATGAATCACTTCTTTTCTAACATTAGTAGATACAGAATTTTAATGCCAGTGTAGAATTTGTGCAAGTGGAACACCTCAGTCTTTCATAAAGTCTTTGCAACATGTGGTAATTGATTTCATCGCAATATGGTGATATTCTCACTTGGATGGTCTACAACAAAAATATTTTTTGCAAGTGTATTTAGTTAAGGCAATCAAGATATCTGAATGTGCCTGGAAATGTTCTGTAAGTTCTTTGAGAAACAAGTCAGTGTTATATGCTGGTTTGATTTAATTAAAAAAAAATAAAAATCAGTTATCAAGTAGAGGGGAAAATTCTTTAATTCTAGTAAGTAATACTACAATCAGGATGTGTTCTCCGCAAAATTATTGCACAAAGAAGTAGAGATCTATGACAAAGACAGGTTTATTTTTATGACACCTCTAATATGTTACTTTCTAAATGCACTATCAAATAGATATTTGCATGGTCATGATTTCATGTCCTTCAGCCTTAACCAGTCACTAAGAACCTCTTATTCTGACAGTGGGGAAAAATATGACTACTCAATTCTCATTATCATTAATTTGAACTTCTATGGGTTTGTTTCCCCGTGACTATCCTCTGTAAGTCATTAATTTTCACTTCCGTTATGTATCCTTAAATCTTTAAAAAAAAAAAAAAAAAAATTTAAGAAAAAGTTTAAAAAAAAAAACCCCAAACACAAAAATCTAAGAAAAATCTTGCATTGAAGCCATGTTTCTGCCTTTTCTCATGAAAGAACATTTCATTATCATCAGTAGAAAGTCTGGCTATCAGAATTTTTAGTCACAAGTACTAGAGTCTAAGTAAGTTTATTCCTCTAACTGACAATGTGATCCCATCATCTTTTGTTTCATCTATGTTATTTTAGGGTATATTTAGTTCTACAAAAATAAATATGTCACAAAAGGGAATGGATTTAGTTTTGCAAAGACACATATTTTGAAATTTGAAATCCTCGTAGCATTTTGCTGTGTGTGGTGATTAGAAGAATTTTTATTTTTTTTCACACTGGAAAAAAATCCTAAAGATATTTGCTATTTGGGCCTGATTCATTGCAGAATTTAAGCACATGCACATCTTAACACTAATTCAATGTGAAATTTGAGTATATGTTTAAACTTTCTTCATCTAGCAGAGCAGTTAAATACTTGGTTAGTTTTTTGTCCATTTTCTGCAGTTTTTCATTAATATGACTGGATAAATGCACGTGTTGAATTCTGGGCATGTGCTGTGAGCTACTTAATTTTTCAAGTGAGATTTGTGGATATACATAACTAAAAATCATGTTAATTGGTTTGCTGAACTTACATGAATATAAGCACATGCTTAAGTGATTTTGTGAATCCTAATCATCACTTTGAATGAATTAATGGAATGCTGTGATATATTGCATTATTTCTGTGCCAGGGAGGGAAAGTACATTTCATCATAAACAATATTGTTGCTCTGTAATCTAAATCACTATTTTTCTGAAAAAAGGGTTAAGAAAATGAACAATTCATCCATGTGTGAATGTAAATATAATTTTACGATCCATATTGATACTGGCTATATTATAGCCTCAGTCTTGTAGCCAAATTTGCAGAAATAGTTGCTCTATGAGTGAAGAGTTCTGCTCTCTTTCTGAAGGAGTACGATCAGAACAGCTTCAGTCCCAGGTCTCAAATACTATCTTATTCAGAAGTTACTGGTAGTTAAAATAAACATATAGTTATTTTGTTTAGTCTCCAAAAATTGCTAATCCTTTACTAATTAGTTATTGTGCCAGGCTTTTTCTGTTTGTATGTTTGAACCAGCTTTACTCTTTTCAGCATTTGTTGCTATTGAAATTCTACAGAAATTTTGGACATAATATATGGCAAATAGGGGTGATGCAGGTCTTTTGTTGCAGGTGATTATTTTTTTTTTCACATGGCAAAAAGCCACAAACATATACTATATGTCATAGAAGCTGGGTCTGTCAAATAATTCATAGGTATGAATGATAGGAGCCTCGCTGAAGGTTTCCTTTCACTGCTGTGTCATGATATTTCCCTGGATATGGAGAATGCAAATTCCATAGCTAGAATTATGTAGCCTTAAGACTTGGTAATATCTATATTGCAAGGCTGCTGGTGGTGTTTCCTGCTAGATGGTTTTCTTTTACTGTGGATTTACTTTACTTTTTAAATCCCTCTTGCCATCATAACTTCCTACCATTCATAAAGTGTATCAGGGTACCCAAGCAAGAGAGCTACACTGTAGTGCAATCGACACGTAAGGTACCTTCATGCAGAGAACCAAAGATTCATTGCTTACTCTACTAGTTAATGAAACTTACTACCACAAAAAATAGTAGTTTCCTGAGGTACTATTTCTCGTGTTTATACAAGTATAAAGAAATTAAAATAATTTAATTATTCCTACTTTTTATTTGGTCATACAAGTTGATAGAGAATTGTGTGTCTAATTTCCCTTCTAGTGCATTGACAATACTGAGATCAGAGCTAAATTCACTGTAGGTTTTTGTGACTTTCATTGAAAATACAGTTCTGTGGGCTATATTTAAATTAGCAAGTAATTTGGCTCAGTAGGAGTATAGCAACTGATGCTGAGTCCCTTCTGTCTACAAAGCATGTGCTTTGGGAGTCTTAATTCAAACTGGGTGTAGTCTGTTCCCCTTCAATGAACTCTCCTGGCATGTGCTTGTCCTAAAGTGACCTAGAAGACTAGTCGTTGGTTTGTCTTGTGTCCCCATATTATGGGAGGAGCATAATGGCCACTCTAAATGTGTCTTCTTCCAAGGGTATGTGGTTGAGATGCACCAGTCAAACAGAATCACAGAAAGTGGTGATAAGAGATTTGCTTTGAAATTTCATGGCTGCTCTAACAGTTTTGCAATAAACCCAAGAAAGTTGTACAGAGGTCTAGTGTGTCTAACTTTGACCTACCTTCTTCTCCTCCTATTTTCCTATGTAGATTTTTTTTCTTTTGCTATTTTAGGTATTTGAGACTCTCTTTCATTTAGCTTCCTGCTGAGGTTAGAACAATACTGAATAACTTAAACAAAGACTTCCTTGGTTTAGATTTATGAATACCTTGTGCACTTGCTATCACTCATTACCCATTCCTGTCATGTAAAATTATTCTTCTGGTGTGAAATCAAAGGCTAGAAAGTGACTTGTTTCTTCTAATCAGTAAAAACTTTAAGAATCATTGGGAGAGTCTTTGGCAGTTACCTGAATCCCTCCCTTTAATTTATAAGGGGTTTGGAAAATGGAAAAATCTAGAATTGAGAAGTTGTATGCTAAATTTCATGATTGAGAAGGCTGGTTATATTAAAGAAATGCAATGAAGAATTAGAACTTTGCTAAGCCGATGTTGTAAAGGATATTTTGTGTCAGAAGTCCAGTAAAATGAAACCTGCAGTCATCTAGTGTGTTTTGTCTTTGCATACCTTAGCTAGTAGAGAGTTTTAGTTTTATATGTTTAGGGATTTTGATGGAGGGTTTCATTTCTTCTGTTGTTTCATTGTGTGAGTTGCATTTGTTTTCATAAAGAAAGGTTCTACAAAGGAGCCTAGCCAACAGCTACTGTTGCAAGTGACAGTAATAAATGAGAGTACATGCCTAAAGACATAATTAATTTGCAGTGAGCTTGGAACAGCTCTTTAGCTAAATGCAACTAAATCAGCTACAGAGTGTATAATTAACTTACAACTGTATTAGTCCTAGTACAATGTTACTCATTATATATGTAAGTTATTATTTTCTCCATATGAAATTTGTAATATACTAAGTAATGATTAAGAGTGCATTATAGTATTTCATTCATATTATCATAATATAATTGTGATTTATGTTCATCTTGTTAGTGTTGTTATTCTTAGTTGTTCTCAGAAGAAATGTCAAGGATATCAGGAAAATATGATGTGGGTTTTTTTGCACTCAGATTGAAAAATATCTGTATGCAACTGAAATTGAAATTTTAGTCCTTGTCTTGATTTGGTAATTCTGTTTGTTACTGATGATGAGTGTATTGAGAAAAGGTAGAAGCCAACAATACTTTATACCAAGTCAAGAATAAGGTGAATAAGCTTAAGGTTGGTCATAAGACTCTTGCTGAACTTAAAGTAGGAAGAAGCTGAGAGGACTGAGAAAATGACTTGAAGAAAAAAGACAGAGATTTTGAAGATGTGAGGCTAGGAATGGAAGTGAATTGCATTGGAAAAGGAGTTCATAAATGTGCGAGTTGTACAGACCTTAAAGTGGATGGTGTGTGCACTAATACCTTAACCTGGCTAAGCTACAGAACATTTTTCTGTGTACACATGTACAACTATGTGGAAAATTGCTCAGATTTAAATTGTAATCATTCTATTTTCATGTAAGAGTTAATCCTGATTGTGTAAACAGGTTCAGGTAAATGAGCTGCTGTACCAACTTCTCCCTGACATCATTTACCTTTTTTCCATGCCATTAAAGATACTGTCTCAGAACTTTACTTTCACAGGTCTACCAGAGCCCTGCTGTGTCTTTTCAGACTGCTGTCTGTAGCTGAGAGTGACCAATCATGATCATGCTGACTCAAGTGCCCACTGAGGACATGAAGTACAGTTGTTTCTGAGAACACAGTAGAAAAAACAATGTTACAGGTAACAAAGAGGGAGAACCATTTTATATGCATTTTATATAAAATTAAATATATAGATATATTATATACACTTAAGAAACAAATTTTTAAATTAATTATTTGCTTAATTCATTGCAAGATAAGCAGCATGATAGCCATTGGAAATTTTTTTCCTCTGCCTTCTAATTCTGATTGGCTTAGTTTAGAACAGTCCACCTGTTGAATACATTAAAAATTGCTGATAAAACCAGAAAAATCCATATGAGTTATTGATCCTTTGTGCACATGATGAATATGGTATGATGCTATTCTAGCATGTGTTATGTACTCATAATTGTTGCGTTCTTGATGCTATATGGGAGAAAGATAAACCAGAAAAGAGTAAGAAAGGTATTCTGTCCATAGACACAGGGATAAAGAGGAGAAATAAACATAGAATACTGAGATTTAAAGTGGACTTCTCTGCAGATTTAAAAGACAAATCTGATGTGTGAATTGGGTATTAAATAGGCAGAGGGAATTTGTGTTTTGGCATTGACCATACAATCATATGTACAATTCATATCTTGACCTCAGATAGCACAGATATTTTTCTTTAAAAAACCCAGCAAACACTATTTAGGAATAAGTTTTTAGTTCTGAAAGACTTGAATATATCTGAGAAGATTTGATATCACAAAATATATAAAATTAACAATGGCGTATCAGCCATTTAAATTATGCATACTGTTGATTTTACGGTTCTATGGGGAGGAAACATTATGTGGGAAGTATCTAAAAATCTGAGACCTAGAGTTGTCTGCCATTTAGCATTATTTACATATCTAAAGAGTTGATACCTTATTTGAGGTTCCAGTAGTAAAAAAAAGTATTCTTTTTATACCCAGATCTGCATGTTTTCTACATTTTTATGGCAATATCCCAAAAGGAACAGAATTGAACTAAACTGAAAGTGTGTGGATTTAGCCAAGAAACACTTAGTCTTACGTTACCATCCAAACCAGGTGGAACTAGAGGCAAAGTTATTGCATGTTCTTACTGGAACAATTTGTGCTAAAAAGCCTCAGCAGACATGGAGCCAAGGAGCTCTCTATTCCCTATTTGTGATTTTACTTTTTTTTTTTTTTTCATTTAAACTGAAGTTCTGCAGGTAAAACACAGGATTTTGTTTCTGTAACAGTCCCCAGAGTACCTTAGGCTTGTAACATGCCAAAGAATGGGTCAAAATTGTTGCCCTTATGCTGTCATTTTTTGTAACTACTGTTGGTGTCACCAAGGCTGAATGGCTGATGTAGTATCCTTGAGTAAAAGTAATTAATCCATATGTGTTGGATGTTACAGAATTAGTTCTTTCTTAGGTGTATTCTTGGCATTCAAGCAAATCAGATAATCCAGAATACTAAAGGAAATAAATAGCAGAAGTTTTGATGTTGTCTAGAGAAACAGATGCAAATTTAGATTCTGTGGACTATTAGGAATAGCAAGATGCCACAGATTATGTGGTAAATCCACCCTTGCCAATCTTGGGCAAATGAAAAAAAAAAAAAAATCAGTAAAACACAGAGCCTGGGAAGTCAATTCTGATCCCTACAGGACTTGTCTAGATTGCTGCAGCATTTTGCTTACCTTGGAGAGTAGCTGCAAAAAAGGTCTTGCATCTGTAAAATCCCATACCTGATGACTAAGAAAATTCTTTTGCTGTTCTTCCATCTTAAGCAAACTCCATGTCAAGGGGATAATGTCAGACATTCACTGACATGTTTCCCATGTTTGAAAAAGTTGTCTGTTTCCCAGCACATCCAACATTTATCACCAACCTGAAATATCCGACCACATTCACTAGGGTTACAGGGAAGGAAGCATCCCTACTTCCCAAACAGCAGTGGCTGAAGAAGCATCAGGGAAGCAAATATACCCAGCCATAAGCATTGATGCCTGGCAATAAGTTGGATAATATTAAAAATAATTTACCTTTGAACACTGAGTTTCTACTCGCCTCTTGTGATATCAACAAGAGCTTCACTATGGTAATCCTATTTCATTTGTTTGCTTACTTTTACACTGAGTATGTTATGAGACTGAGAGGAGGAAAGGCTCTGCCAGGGTCTAGAAAAAATTTCATATTAAGCCAAAAAGAAAAGCAGTGTCAGGAAGGTTCTTTGATGGTTCTTCACAAAGAGAACTATCAGTTCAAATATTGACTGGTTTCTGCTTTCATTGCAAAATATCTTTGAAGAAAGTTCTGTATTTTTTTGAAGGAAAAGCCCTAAACAATGGGGGTCTAATGAGAAAAATGTAATTTTCTATGATCATTTTTGACGTTATTAGATTAATAAGCACAGCCTTAGTTAAATGACATTTCCCTTCTTAAGAGTGTTATTGACATTTTGATATGAGACACAGAGACCTTTAATGAGATCTCAATCAAAGGTAATATTTATATAATGATACATGAATTCATAAATGCTAGTCAAATAAAAATGCTGTAGTCCATTTTGGCCTTCACCTTATGGAAATCTGTACAGGTCATAAGATGAAAAAGTTCAGTGAGTGACAACTAATACTCTTTCACTTGACTACCTAATTATGTCTGGCTAATTGTGTGAGTTAGTGTTTGAAGCTGAATCTTGCCGTGTAACTTAGTCTATCACGTAGAGAAAATACATTGAAAAGACACTGAAACTGTCTCCTTTGTTACATGTAACATCTCCTTCATGTTTATGGTGATTTCCTATCTCATAGGAAAAAATAAAAATAAAAAAGGTGTTAGTTTTAAAAAACCAAACCACAAAAAACCCAAAGCCACAAGACAAAGCAAAAGGCTGTATATATGTTAGTTCCCAATGGAGTGTGCAGACAAGTAGTCAGATCCTTAAAATTCCTGTTTCAGATCTTTGTTTTAGCTATTTTTTTTTTTATTACGAAAGGCTTTGTTTTACTAGTTGAAATTGTGGTGTGTTACAATTTTTGTGGCTTCAGAAGGCAAAAATGTATTAAAAAATTAGCACATTGCATGAGTTTCTTCACTGCTTGAAGGAGAAAGGAGGAAAGGAGAAAGGGGGAAAATCTTTATTAACAGAGAATAAAGTTTGACTGGTAAAATCTGTTACTTAGGCTGTTTTTAGCTCTAGGGCATAGTTACCAAATTAACATCTTGGGTGATCTGACCCTGTGACAATAATGATGCCTGAGTCAGTTATAAGGGTTGTAACATCAGGGGAGAAAGGAAGGATGAGTCATCATCACTCTCTTTGCATACTTTTTATTTGTACTTAATACTATAAATTCAGTGTTATTCTTGTACTTTTGATCATCTGCAAGTAATCTGTGCTGTGGATTATACATTACA
>VWZY01010242.1:136886-160136 GCA_013399075.1 Chloroceryle aenea
TCCTTTTTTCTCCCCCCTACTTCGCCTCCCCAAATTTCCCTCACCTTCCCCCCCCCCCCTTTTTCCCTTTTCCCAGAATTTCAGGAGAGAAAAAATCTACATGCCAGAAAAACAGATGAGCAGCTAATAATCAGGATCAATATTTCTGTATTGTCAGATGAGATTTTAAAATTAAGCTCACAGTGCAAAGCAGCACTTCATCTTATGTGCACGATATTAGGTATCGGTTTTGACTATATGGCACCAATGTATGTGTATACAAAAAAAAAAAAAATTAAGAAAANGATGTTTGAGTTTATGGTGATTTCCTATCTCATAGGAAAAAATAAAAATAAAAAAGGTGTTAGTTTTAAAAAACCAAACCACAAAAAACCCAAAGCCACAAGACAAAGCAAAAGGCTGTATATATGTTAGTTCCCAATGGAGTGTGCAGACAAGTAGTCAGATCCTTAAAATTCCTGTTTCAGATCTTTGTTTTAGCTATTTTTTTTTTTATTACGAAAGGCTTTGTTTTACTAGTTGAAATTGTGGTGTGTTACAATTTTTGTGGCTTCAGAAGGCAAAAATGTATTAAAAAATTAGCACATTGCATGAGTTTCTTCACTGCTTGAAGGAGAAAGGAGGAAAGGAGAAAGGGGGAAAATCTTTATTAACAGAGAATAAAGTTTGACTGGTAAAATCTGTTACTTAGGCTGTTTTTAGCTCTAGGGCATAGTTACCAAATTAACATCTTGGGTGATCTGACCCTGTGACAATAATGATGCCTGAGTCAGTTATAAGGGTTGTAACATCAGGGGCAGAAAGGGAGGATGAGTCATCATCACTCTCTTTGCATACTTTTTATTTGTACTTAATACTATAAATTCAGTGTTATTCTTGTACTTTTGATCATCTGCAAGTAATCTGTGCTGTGGATTATACATTACATGGGTAAAGATAAACAAGCTGTCTGAACAGAAACCCAGACTCAGACCAACCTTCTTCATGTAAAACTGTTCTCTGTGAGCATACCAGATCAGATCCCCCCTCCCTCGTTTCCCCNCATGGGTCTAATGAATTTGGGTTCTTGTAACTTTGGTTGCCACGGTAGAGCTGCACTTCATAAGCAGTTGTCAAAAATTTAGCTACCTGCCTCACCTTTTTTCATTTTGTAACCCCAGAAGTAAGTACACTTGATGTCATTTGATTCGTGACTACATCCATGTTAACAGTTATCCCTTAAAAATGGCTCTCATGAATAATGAAAATAAATTCCCTTTCTACTCCCATAGCAAGAGGTTTTAAGTGTTACCACCTGGCATCTTAGCAAAAGATCATAATAAGCATGTTTTCTTACAATAGTTCATTGAGATAGTACATGGCAAGAATGAACAAATTTCCTCTCTTAGAGCCAAATTAGAGGCTCAGTCTCAGGCAAAAATCAATAGCAGCTTTGCCACACAAATACATAGATGGTTCTTCTTAGAAGCACGATTTATGAAACCCTTATTTTGTCTTACTATTTCTGTTATTGTTTGTTCTGCAGGAAGTTTAAAACCAAACTGCTCTTTTTTCCTCACTGCGTGTTTGTCCTTTTCTATTTTATCCACATATCAGTCTATTCTATCTTCATTTGTATTCAGCCATTCACTCTTTTCCCCTCTTCATGGTTATTCATTTATCCTATAATGCTCATTTATTATTACCTCATCTTCACCACTCTTTTTAACTCTATCACTTATCTGTCACTTTTGTGTGGCAGGAATTGTTCCTGCTTAACAAAATCATTTTCTAATTCCATTTAGCTAAGTAGGTTCAACTGTTTTGTGTGGACACTGAAGCAGTTTAAAAGTGGCTAAAACAGTTTTAGCTTAACCCAATTAAACTAAATCAATTTTGACCACTCTTTAACCACTTTAAAAGCAACAACAAAAATGAGTGCATCAATTTTGTCTAAATTAGTTTAGATAAATCAGAACATTTTACATCTGTAAACCCTTAATATCCCTTTTCCCATTCTTTCTTGCAGAACACAAACTCCCACACATTTTCTTTTTGCTCCAGTACTCTAATCTCTGATCCAGGCTGATTCTGGAATACGTCTAAGAATTGTTTCAGATGAACAGGCTACAAAATGAAAAATTTCAGAATGAAAAAAATGGTTTCATGCAAGCTCTGTCTCATTGCACAACACTGGGATTAACTCAGTACTAGAGCACAGAATGTATTCCTGGAGATTAAGTTCGCTGTCATTAATTAGTGTATACTTTAGCTTGTCAGAAAGGTTAGCAGGGCTTCTCGGATACCCAATATTGGAAATTGCAAGGGCAAATCTCAAAGAATAAATTAATTAACAAGTATGTTATCTGGATCAACCTCACTCTTTCCTCTTTTCTCATTTCTTGGGTGGTAATAGCTATTCTTATTAGCCAGTATTAAAGGTTCTCTGTTCCAGCACTGTCAGATAGCTAGAAATGAAGCATGGGAATTACGATCAGAAGACTGCATACCCCCCAGCAGCAACTCTGATGCAATAATTGGCAACATGCAGTAATCACTTGAATATAAGTTGTTGCTAGAAAGGCAAATACGATCCTTGAATTTATTTTGAGGGGAACACCAACTAAATGCAGCATGGTCTGGATGGTCTTGGTAAACTTCTCCAGCTGTGGCATCCATTTTTCAAAAAGGATGTTGAAAGATTTAAAGAAGTTCAGAAAAGTGTGACAAGAGTGGTTCAGAGGTTTAAGAGCTTTATTGCAAGAGACAGTGAAGAGACAACGTGATCAGTCTAAATGTGCTTTAATCTAAAGAAAATATTTAGTAGTCAGCAGTCTGTTTAGATAGCAAATATCCCCAAGGTATAGACAGAAACTAGATAAATCAAGGTTGAATGTGAGTCACTGAAACTTAAAAATGAAGCAAATTATTCAGGGAGACTATCTTCATGCTTCCATCACTTCAACTTTCAATTCAGGCAGTACCATTTCTGGAAAAAGCAAATATATAGCTCAGGAAGAAACTCTATATATTTATTTAGGAATGGCTGCATTGAATATTGAATGCTCCTATTTCAACAGGAAATTATGATGAACTCTGGGTAAAGAGTGAATCCTTGGTAAGTGGGAACTTCAACTATACCAAGAATTCCCATTCTAAAGGAAAGGAGGGGAAGCAGCAGTGCACAGATGGGCTGTTTGCTGGGACTGACAGAGCTAGTCCTTCCTGTTCTAGCCTCTTGAATCTCCTCCGGCTTCTCATTTCCTTTGCCTGCCTATGGTTGTTTGGTGCTCCAGCATACATACTGCTATACTGCTGCACAAGTGTAGAAAAAGAAATTTTAAATGGCAGAGTAGATATGCAACTCAAAGGAGGCATAATCTTTTGAAAGAAAGAGAGTCAAAAAGTATTGCAATAAGTATAATGATAAGATTTAAGTGTATATAGTATAAAATAAGGAATGATATTATGATGATAGGGTCATAATGACTACAGTACTTATTAAGCAATCTTTTTTTATACATAATACTGTGACTTTCTATTTTATCTGCCAGTTATCATTATAAGGAATTTTTTATGTAAAGGAAAATGTGTCGAAAGCTAGTAGGCAAATTTCCCATTTCTTGCAAAGCCAAAATATATAGCCGTTTGATGTTTAACAATCTGGCATACTTGATTTGAACCCTATTGCATATTTCTTCATTGGGATGGCTCATAATGTTCCCAAACTCTTGTCAATGCAAATACTTAATTAAAAAACATTCCATTCTTTAAATGTGACTCTCGGTCACATTTTCTCGGTTGATCTCTGCAGCCTTTACTCCCTCTTCTGTTTGAAATCTCAAAATGTGATTGGATTTGATAAGTTCCATGTGGGGCTTCACTGAAGCTATTTAAAGACTCCTGAATTTTAAAAGGCCAATTGATTCATCTGACAATTTAGAAGTGGGGTTATGGCAAAAATAATTTTTAGTTCAGAGAAGAGGAATAATTGAAAATGCAGAAAAAAAGAGCATGTACATATGTGAAATTCAGTTGAAAACCAGCCTAGAATAATTATAAGATCTTTTTCTCACCCTTGGCTCACTGCTTAAACTCTTTGCGACTGTGTCATTTTGTGTACCATTTCTCTTTAACTGTATTTGAAGTTAAACAGCATGTATGGTGTCTTTTTCTGTCAAGAAGAGTGACAGCTTCTATAATTTCCTTGTTTCACAGAGTATAAATATTCCAGTGACTGTTTTGATGGCTACAGTCATTGAGTTTTAACATGTATATTTATTGATTGCCTTGTTCTGATAATTTATGGTCAGCTGCCAAGAACAACTAAGTCTTGCAGTTAAAGATTTTTTCTCAAGTTAGACTAAAAAAATAAGGTTTCTAAATGTAAAACACATGTAAAATAACGCACACTTCTTGTATTTGGGTAATAGAGGCAGACTGGACAATTGATAATCCCTCAAGAGGTGACTTTCTGGAAGCCCCTGCCTGCAATTAATTTGTGTAAAAATTCAGATGCATACTGCAAACAATTATGAAAGTGCTTCTGAGGAATCTCTAGCTGCAGGACATATTACATAGCTTGGCTGGTAAGGTCAAGCTAGAAGGTTTTATGCTGGGCCCTCTATTCTTCTTCAAAAAGTACAGACACTTGCCTCTTGTGGAATATAAGATCCTCCTGTACGTTTAGAAAAATCTGCATTTTCTGCTAACTTGGATATATACACACATTTATATACTGAAGAGCTAACCAGTTAGAAACACCAAGTGGATTTAGGATTCTTACCTTTGGGAAAGTTTTACTACGATTCCTTTCCTGATTTAACTCTTAGTAGCAGAAGAAAAATTGATATTGTTAGTTGATGTACTATAACAGCTACATCTCCAAGGTCACACTGGTAGCTAGCGTGTCAAATGGATGCAAAATGCATGGAAATCACAATTAAAAAAAAAAAACAACAAAACAAGCTGTAGTTTTACTTGCAGTGAGACTCTTTGTAATTCAGTCAGTATATAAAAATGTCTTATGTCAGTGAAAATTTAGTGAAATGGTTAATAGGCCTATAGCCCTTTTATTATCCGTGATGTGCCCAGAGGAATGTATGTCTTAACCTTTCGGGTATTTAGGAAATTTAATATCACCAGTATTTGACTACGAAGGCACAGTCTTTTGTGTAAAAGCTAATGATTAGACTGTACATTACTAGATCTTGTTTTAGAATGGGAATGAAAGTTTGTGTTCTCCTAAACACATAATAACATTATCACACGTGCCAAGAATAGCATTATTAGTATTATTTATATCATCTCTAGGCTACAGGACTGAAATAGCTTCAGGTTATGGCCTCATCAGATAGAGGAGAGAGTCAATACATTCCCCTTCAAGTTGCTTTTCTATTAACCATATGTTCTGCTTTGTCCAGTCATTATCACCCTTGAAAGTGAGTGGCCTAAAAGCTTGTCAGGAGGGAGAAAGCATAGGGTCAAATGCCAGCTTCTCTGGAAACTGGCACTTCTATGCCACAAAGGGTAAGATGCCTTATAATGTCGTTGTGAAACTTGCCAATGGATATGCATCATAGTCTTAGGCTCTGTGTAAGCTATAGCTTGCAAATGTCTTCCTTTGAGGATCATATAGAACTTGCTTTGGATTTTTAAGGCTTTTTTCACAAAAATTCTTTGTTTAATTCAAATTGTATATTATTTGCTTCTTAAAAATGAAATAAAACCCAAAAAACATACTGGCACAGTTCTGTTTTCTGTGGTCAGCCAGATGAGGCCAATGTTTTCATAGAAAAGCCAGGAGAAGTTTTTGCCACCCAGACTTTCTTAGAAACTAAAGACTTGTGCTTTTAAATTTTCACTGACATTGTTTATATACTGACTGAATTAGAAAGCTTTACTGCAAGTAATACTATAATCTACTTTTTTTATTTATTATTACCAACCATTGGCAAGTATCTGCCAGTAGTAATTATAGCATTAACCATTAACTAATTAGCAGTCACTACCAAGTCATAAGTAGTCAAACTTCAGTCGGTGCTTTTTTTCTGGGTACAGGGATTTGACATGAAGTTTTGAGGCACATGATCAACATCTTACTGATTTCATAGGTCTGTAAAAACACATGGTCCTGTAGAAGCCTTAAAGAATCATGTGTTTCAATTCCAGCTACTCTGGCCATCAGACTAATTACTGATTAAACTGCTGCAGGTAATTCTAGTTATTGGTGCTATTTTAATATTAATTTGTGAATGATCTATACTGCATTACAGAAAATGATGAGACTTGCTGTTTTTTTTCTTGCTCTTGAGCAAGTATTAAGTAATATTTTTGCAAGCATCTAAGTACAACACAACATTGAACCTGAATCGAGTACATCCAAGTATCAAAGGGTACCAAACAGCACTGTCAGTATGCCATATAGACTTTAATTTCCCACATAAAGGGTTTACTAGCACTTTGCATGTAAGTTGTATAACTTGTGACCAGCTGCTTCCATGTGCAGTGCGTAAGTGATGGGAACATATGGCTTTAATTAAGTAGCCTATTCTAGCTGATTTTTAGGCATCTATCCACATGGCATACAGTATTTGTTGAATCCAAATCAAGTTTCACAGCTGTCTCTCGAGATAAACTGATTGACTGACATGAGCTGCTTTTAAACACTGTCAGGTTAGTTCCCATAACCTCAGGAGATTCAAACAATGGGAAAAAATGGCTCAGCCATATGTCTAGGCATATATAAAGTTGTATATATGCTTAACATTTCAGGCTAACCTTAACGGATTTCTGTAGCTACTAATGCTGGCAGACAGCAACATAGAGCCCAAATGGTCCAGAAATCTCTGTGTTTTCCTGATTTTAGTGTTTTATGTAGACTGGATCAACACCAATCTCAACTTTAGCAGTAAGGATGTGCATAGAAATTATGAAGTGGAAAAGATAATTATCAAAGTGCAGAACTGATGCCTCACTGTTTCAAATGTGTAGAATTGGTTGGTGTTAGCTATTAGGAAAAACAGTAAAAAAGACGACTACCAAATACATTACAACTCTTGTTTTAAGTAAGAGTTTATTTGCTAAGTACATTGAATAGCATCTGAGTCAATCTTCATGTGATATACTCTGATCGTGGGATGTACTTGCTGATGCGAAGGAAAGAATATAAAAAACAGGATTGTGAAATATGAAGAAATATTCTTGTATCTTGTGAAAGTGCAGGTGTACTTTCAGTAGCCTTTTGGAGTGTTCCATTCTGAAAGGGAAGACAGGTAGTCACAGCTGATCTCACATAATACACTGACCATAAATTTTGCTAAAAGCTTCAAGTATAAAGTTGAAAGTTTTGTATTTTATTGGCAGGTTGAGGAATACCTTATATATCTGAGCTAAATCTAGTTCTGTTTCAAAAGGTTGTGTTTTATTACACAACATGTAGAAAGTGAAAAATTATTATGAAAAGAATTTTTGAGGCCATGAAATTCTTCTTGGGTAAATGAAACACTTGGAAAACTGATTGAATTTTATAATGAATTCTGTTTTACTGATTTTCTGTAGTATAGTGGTGATGGCAAGAGCCCAAAACTGACAAGTGCTGTGAGGGAAGGGTGAGAGCTCTCTAAATGACAAGTTTGGAGCTCTGTCATTAATAAGCTGTCTCTGGTCTCCATGAAGTTAGGAAGAAAACCCAAAGATTGTGAATTTGAGAAGATGTATTAGTAGCAGTAACTTCTCATCTATGGTAGACCTGTGCTCTTTGAGTTGTAACACTCTTGAAAATATTGTGGTGAGCTGGAATGTTATTTAAGCCAGAAGACATAAGCTTACTCAAAGCATGGATGTGGAAGATACCTTTCTTGAGATATCTACATTGCATAGCGATATAAGCCAGACTGAGAGAAAAATAGATGAGTGATCCATTAACAAAGGAATAAAGAAAGCAAATGTAACTAATAACCCTTTCAAGGCTTATTTGTTCGTGGGGATTAGGGGTGGACTGGTTTCCAAACCTTTCCGACACCAGAAAAGACAGTATAGCAGTTAGGAAAGACCTTATTGCTAAACATAGTCTCAAAATGTGTTTCGATCTCTTAAGTTATGTTATATTCCACTCTTGTAATGACTTTTAAATTTTAAAATCAAGAACTTGCTCTTTTTTTTTTTTTCCTGGATTTCACATTTTAACTTATTTAATGTGAACTGTGATATAAATAAATTTTGAATGTCAGATATAATCAGCACTAATAAATCGAAAGGAAATGATGTTTCAGATAAAACTTTTCATGACTCCAACTCCCAACATTCATGACAAGAACTGACCTTTTATTCTGTGTTTGTATATCTCTTTTGCACTGGAAGTCATTAACAACAGTTCTTAAATGCTGTGTTAATTCAAATAATAAACGTGTCCTGGCACAGGACAATTGGAAGAACGTTCATGGAGGCAATCACAGTATTTTTGGCTGCAGAAGGCAGTATTTTTCTAGGGCAAGTAATACTGCTTACTGTGTTCACACCAAAATTTCTAATCAATTAGAATTAATCTTTTAGAATTAATCTCTACACACATAGGTTCAGCAGCTTGGGGACTCAGTATCTGTGTCAAACTGCTTTGCTCAGGGTTTTATGTTTGGAATAAGATACCTGCAAACTTTATGGTTCTGTCATTACCAGCTAAATCCGTGTCATTTGGAAACCATGGCAGCAAGATATAATGATGTCAATGAGAAAGTGACTGTGTGTCAGGGTGACACTAATAATCATTAATAAACTGAAGACAGTTGTTTTTTAGAGAATTATTTAACTAATAATGAAGCCTCATAGTAGAAGTACTTCTGATCTGCAGTCAGGGATTCTGAACTGCTGAATTTGGTTTGTATCATTTTGTGTTGCTAACTGAGCTTTGCATAGTTTGAAGAGGGAGTTTGTGACAGAACTTTCCTGTCCTACTTTCCTATCCTGTTTCAGAAAATCAAATTATAAAATTTGATTTGATTTTTTAAATAATTGTTAAAATTCACCTGCAAGTATTCTTTAAGCAATTAATTTTAGTACTGACTTCATCTGCAGAGCAAAGAAGAAAGCTGAGTAACAGCACAAAAGTGATTTTAAACTTGCCTTTCCCTCTAAGATCACTGTGAATTACTGAAAAACATCCCTGTGTGCTCTTACCTGTGGTTATTTTAGCTGCGCTCTCTCTACAGTTCCAGTTTTTAATAGCTCAAAGACAAGAATTTTTATTTTACTGCAGAAAGCTGTACATCACTTGCCAGTGTGTGATAGGAAGGTTTGGTTTTGTTGTGGTTTGGTTTGTTTTTTTTCCACTTTACCCAGTTAGGATATTTTGTGGGTTTGATTTATGAAACTGTTTTCCATCCCCCAGACAAGAAAAAGAAAATAATGCCCTGTAGAATCTGCACTTAACTGTGAGTTGAGTCCAAGGTACTTTTCCTTGTTCTGCTTTTAACTCAGTAGGTACATATCTGTGTCCATAGCCCTTCTCGTGTGAGCAAGGGGTCTGCTCCCCTCCTTGCTATCCCATGCTACCTGCTTCACATATAGATCACTTCAGCTACATCTATACCTCTCACTGAATTTACTGTGTATGTGATTCCCCTGTTTGATGTATCCTTATCTTGCAGATGCAATTTTTGTGATGGGATGACATTAGATGGTTGAGAATCAACAAAGGCATGAGAGAATGAAACTGTGGGGATGGATGTCTGGTGACTGAGGATATTTTTGGTAGACTGGGACTGAACTAGCTCAAGACAGGTTTGTGTCATGCTTACAGAGGAGGGCTCAAATTCAAACTAGCCCCTAGTCTGCCTTCTGAAATTTAGTGCTGGCTTTCTTAATCTCAGACCAGGAGCAAGCCAAAGTGTGAATAAATGGCAGGTTTTGGGAATGGAGACAAATCAAAGCTCAAGGTAGCAGAATGATGTAGACTAACACTGGACAACTTCAGGACACTGCTCAGTGAAGCAATTCCCCCCGTAAGATATGAAGGCTAATACTCACTAAATGTTGTAATGTACTTTAGTCCTATTAAAGTCAAAGAGAGTGCATAGACTTCAGTAAAGTCCACACAGAACCTTTGAGATTTTAGGTAAAGGCATCGGTCAAGGAACCCTTTATTAAAAAAAAAAAAAAAAAAATTAAAATTAAACAGAAATAATGAACAGCACCACTTAATAAACACATCTGAGGCAGTATATTGACTATTTCCAGACTCATCTCAATTTCTGGTGGTTTCCTGTGGCAGTGATAGAGGGGAAAAAACAAATAGCATATAGCTTTAAAGAAGTCACTTAAAGAAACAGCAAACGTAATATTATGAAGAGTTCAGGAGATTATATATATCTATATTTTTTTAGCAGTAATAGATATTTTACAGTCTTTGGATTTTTTAAATTTTTTTTATATACAAATTATTATGTACAAAATAAGTTCAGTAAATTCTTACCACACTTTTGAGCATGTTAATACTTGGCTATCTAGTCAATAATGTGTTTGTTTATTTAGTGCATTCTCAGGATTGAAACACTTTTTGTAATGATGGGATGAAAATATTAATGTCAAACATGTTTAAGAAACAAGTAAGTATGAATATATAATACAAGAATTGTGTTGTATAATTAATTGACAAAAGCAGTATTTCAGTGGAATGAAGAATTATTTTCATTACAATTGTAGGGATAAAATTATTATTCACTTAATGCATAGGGATTTTCCAGTTATTAATTCCACTAGCATGGAATGTTGTGTATTTACGAATACAAATATAGAGAGCAGAGTAGGCTTCCAATGAGTCACTCGCACCTTAAGAACTTCTGTGGTCAAGAAAATAGAGGAAAATAATTATAAAATACTTTATGTGGTTTCTTAAACTTATTTTGTTGATAAGGATTAAATGTGTAGATATTGAAGAAAGATAATTCTTCTAGAAATATATATCAGACACATACTTGATATATATAAAGAATATTCTCACTACAGTAACTTCACAAACACTTGATATTTACTGAAGTTTACAGGTAGTTATGCTCACAGTACATTCAGCACTACAAAAACTTTTATGATCTGCTGGTTTACTTCACAAGTAAAGGAATTTTCTCTTTAAAGTTGTTACTAAGATGAACTAAACTGCAGTGTTTATGTCGTTTGTTATAATCACAATCTAGTGTAACTGAAAACAGAAACCTGAGTGAGAGGAAATTTATGTGTAAGGATCACAAAAATTGATTGAGTCATCAATTGGATAAGAATATTTTTAGTTACAGATTCTCAAGAGCACCTCCTGCCATATTACTAGTGATAGCCTGAAATAGAAATCCGAGCAACACTTGTTCAGGCAGGGTGAGGCAAGCACAACAGTAAGTTAATTATTGAAGACGTTGATGCTCTGAATTTGTTACTCAGATATTTTTAGGATGGTCTTCATTGTGAAAATAATGCCAAAACACAAGATTCTTATTTGTAGCAAATAAAAGATTTCCTTTAATCAGTAGCACTGAAGCTGTTTGAATCTAAATGGCATAGGTTGAAGTTACAGCATTGAGATGGTTCCTGTATATGTTGTCTCATGTTTCTTCACTTTATAATCACTTGGAATCACTCTATTAATCTAATAAGAAGGTTTTAACAGTTCATTATTAATTATATTTTATAGTAACTTAGTTGACAAATAAGTCAACTGCTAAAATGCTGGACACGTAATTGTCCTAAGTTGGATTTTATGAGGTCAGTATTGCCTGGTGGATTATTTTTTTTATGTTTTGTATTTTAGTTTTTTAACCTGTATTCTCTGATCTATTCATCAGAAAAGAGATTCCATTGATACATTTGTAACATCTGCTGATGTAGTCTTTCATAACCTCTGCTGAATAGGCTTTCAGGAAAATACAAGAATTCTACCCTTCTTAACAGTGTTGAACTTTGGGAATACTCATATATGTGTGGTCTGTCTCTGTGAGCATAGCTGCAAGTTGTGATGGTTTGTTACTATTTTGGGTTTGGTTTGGTGTTTTTTTTTTTGGTAATCAAATCATCCAGTATGGAGTCCTCTCTTGTACAACGAGAGGGTTGGGTGGGAAGAAGAGTGAAGGAGGGAAATAAGTGCAGAGAAATGCAGTTTCCTTGGTCATGCAGTAAATTTGAAACACCACTATACTATGATTCAGTGTCTGAATTAATAAAGCAGGAAGCCTAAATTAATGTTTCTCTCTTTGCCTTACTGGATGAGGATTTTAGCAGGTTAATCATCCTTTTTCAATCTAAATTTTCTGTTTTACTTCTATTATTTATCTTAGTGCTTTTAAATATATATATTTAAATTGATTAAGAGTCTAAATTGGCAATACTGATCTAGTAGGTTAGAGTGCAAACATATGCTGAGTGTAGAAAAGCCTTCAGTAGCTTTTAAGATTGATTAGATAAAATAAATAACTTTTCCATATTTTCCAGTAGCCAGAGAAGGTTTTACTACACAGCATTTTGCTGTGGCTATTTCATATGATTTAACATTTAATAAATTGAACTTTTAGTCATGTTTAAAAGAGAAGCAAGAGTAATTTGTATGCACTGGCTACTACTTTAAATTATAAATCTGTGGGATTGAGTTCAAATTTCTAATTGGTGGAAAAAAAATCAGTAATTAACTGTGAGGACAGAAATTATTTTCTATCAAAGCTGTCTTCCACAGAGAATTCTACTAAAGCTGTTCACGATTATGAGGGTTATGATATGTGGAAACACTATAATTTATATATGTGTCAACATGGTATAATCTGATTATAAAATGCTTTTGGAAATTGGAATGTTCTGATTGGGTAAAATAGTTGAATTTGTAAGTATCTGCTTAGAGCTGCATAACTGTATCGGGCTCCACAAGATAAGGATGCCTTAAGGAGCAGGGCAGGTATGAGTTACGGGGAGTAGGAACAAAACAGGGGAAAAGATCTTTACATTCTCTGTAGCTGTTATTGATGGATGCCTACAGAAGCATAAACTTCATGGTGCTGCAGTGTCCCTGTGCCTGTAGTTTTGTATTTATTTTTTTAAAAAACTATACCTATGACCTTTAGATTTCCTGATTTTTCAGTTGAAATTTATGTTTAATGTCTGTATCTAAATATGTTCTGAACGTTCTCTGAAGCATCTAACACCTGTGAAATAGGTTTTGTTTTTAAAAAATTAAATTCTCCTTTTCAGCAGATGCCAGAGGAACAGGCCTGCTTGTAGTGACTGCTCAGATCAATGAAGGGACCATTCCTCAGTGCTTTTCTGTTTGTTTTTTCTCAGGAGAGTAGGTAGAAGGTGGAGACAAGGATTGGTGAGCTGCTTCAGGTAGAGAGTCTTACATCTGTGTTTTCTTTTTTTTTTTTTCAGTAGCAGTACTCAGATAGGCAAGGTGATGTTCAACACAGGTTCATAATCTCTGATGGACTATGTGCCATTCAACTTCTAGCAGGTGCTAAAAACAGACCTGTAAAAAAGGAACAAGGTCGTTAATGGTGGAAGGCAAAATAATGTTTCCACAGTTCTCTTGCTTTGTTGTTCATTCTCTGGGATTTTTCACTCCTCTGTTTCTGCACATTGTTCCTAAAGGTGGAATTGCCTGACTTGTCCACCTCATCACTCGGGAATCTAGATCCATGTAGAGAGCTTGAGGAGACAGCATGAACAAGTGAGTGGATGGGAGAAGACACTGCTAGAGTGACATAAGGAGATCTTATTAATATTTACAAATATCTGAAGGGTTGATGTCAAGTAGAAGGGGCCAGTCTCTTTTCAGTTGTGTCCTGTGATAGGATGAGAGGTAATGGTAACAAAGTGAAACACAGGAAGTTCCACCTCAACATGAGGAAAAACTTCTTCACTGTTAAGAGTGACAGAGCCTTGAACAGGCTGCCCAGAGAGGTTGTGGAGTCCACTTCTCTAGAGACCTTCAAGATCCGCCTGGATGCGTTCCTGTGTGGCCTGCCCTGGGTGCTCTTGTGCTGGCAGGGGGGTTGATCTCTAGAGGTCACTTCCAGCCCATACCATTCTATGATCCTATGAGTCTATTCTAGGAAGGGTCATTTAAAAACATAAAATAAAATATGAAAGCACATATGCATTGCAACAAACATCTCACTTAAGCCTCAAATGTGGCAAGATGTAAATCACATCACATGGAAATTCTGTGAATACCTGGCAAGGATTAGTAGCTTGTCTTTTTTCCTTACCCGAATCCACTCAGCTTCTTAGACCATGGGACTATACATCAGCTAAAGGAGTCCATTTTCAATATCTTATTATTCATCTCTCTACATTCTTAGACAGGAGATAAACATATGGGCTTATATCCATTAAGCTTCCAAACATACTTTTTGAAGTAAAATTGCGATCTAGTGTGGGCAAGTATTCACTGAAAAGTTGGGATTTACAGCGTTGTTTATTTATAGACTTTTATTTGGCTCTCTTAGCAGCAGAAATGGTTGCAAATGAATATAATTTCACAGTGTGTTTTGCTATAAGAAAATAGTATTGCTGTTTTACAGAATCCAGGGCCTTGAGAACAAGAATTTAAAAGTACCTAAATCTCCAGGACATCATGTTCTGGTGAGAATTTTTTTCTGCAGGAACACAGATAACATTTTATGATGGTCTAGAAAACCTTTCTTTATTTTAGTTATGTTGGCATTCTGCAGAAAAAAAATTGCTATTTAAGGTTATGTATCTTAACCGTAGTCTCTGTAGAAACTGTTGTGCTACTAGGGAGTTATGATGATACAGAAGGCTGATGTGATAGTGTGTGACAGTCTTTCTGAGTTCAAAGAGTAAATTAAAATCAGATTTATTTTTTTTTCTGCTCATAGCAAGACTATTGTTATATGAATATGACAGCTTCATTTTAGGATGGGATTAGTAGGAAATTTGGTGAAGTGATCTAAAATGTATTAATAAAGTCCCTTTGCAGCTTTGCTACTGCCAATTTTGTTGGTATGAAATTTATGGAAAAAATATTTACTTCTGGGAGGTTTTTTATTTGGAGTTTTTTGGTTTTTCATTTTTTATTAAAGTGATAAGATGTATCTGCTGGAATTTTTCAAAGAAGCTGAAAGCAAGGTTTGCAGGACAAAAGATCTTTAATTCGCTTTGAAAGGTTCACATTCATTGGAAAATGTATGAGTGATGTGCTCTTAAATCACCTCAGGATTTTTGCAAATCCAGTTCTTTGTCTGAGCAACTCTGATGGGGAAAAAAGCCCTCCCTTAATTATATTAAGCACTGGTCAAATCAATTAGTATGATATTAAAATAATTTTCCTGAAACTTTTGTACATGTTTTATGGAAAAATCAAAGAACTCAAAATAAAACTGTATTAATTCTGACTGTAAGCAATCAGTTAAACAAAGAAAGTCATTGTAGGAAATCTAGTGTAATCATAAGTAATAACTCTTATAGCTGATATGAATGAGAAAAATTAACTTTTACTTTTAATTAAATATCATGCCAAAAGGTATTCAAGCCATTCTGACATATGTAGAAGATAGAATAATAAAGTACAGACACAGTCTTAATCACTCTGCATTATTAAACATTAATATACTATCATTAACAGAACCTGTTATAATCCATGTCATTTTGTGCCTTGCAAGAGAAGCACTCATCTCCTTTCAAATACTAATCACAAAAGCAGATGCTTAAGATACTTGAATAACCCTTTTATTGCCACGCATTGCATATGTGTTTCCAAAGGGAGTCTGAGAAGTGTCAGTGAGGTATATTATAAAAACATACTATGCTTTGGCTGTGGTCTGGAGGACTTTCTCTAGTTCTATACTGTAGCTTGATTCAAATAGTAGATTCCAGTTTGGATCTGTCTCACAAACACATTTTGCCCAGTACTGGCCAAGGTCCCTAGAAATGTCATGACTTGCAGTCCTGTGAGAGATTTTGTATTTTTTTATTATTTTTCCAGTCCCTTGAGAGTTAGGTTGCAGAATACTGCCGCATTTTCCATTGGTGAACTGGAGCTGATACACTGCTTTCTTGGTGTGAACAAAACTAGCAGAGATTGTAAAATTGCCCAGCTGGCATAAGTAAAATAAACCACTCTGCAGCAGAGCTGAGAGGATATCCTCCTCTTCAAACTATATAAGCCTTATTGTCTGTATGTAGGGATTGTATGATGGTATTTTTTTCCTACCTTTCCCTCTGTCATGTTAAATCATTTAACATTAAGCCTTATTATTCCTCTGTGAGTTGTATAATTGTCTTCTTGTTATAAATGGATGAAGTTAGGTTCAGAATAGAAAAAGTGTGCAGTTAAATCCAAATCTGGTCAGTCTGAAACTCTGATGTTACTGTGGTCTTAATCATTATAGCTCTACTTAAATCTCCTACAGTAATGTAAAATTATTGTGCAAGATAAATGGTTCTCATTTTTTTTAGGTATTTATTCAATATACTATCCTCTGTTGCTATCTTAACACACTCGTACCCAAGAACAGAAATTACACAAGTAAATACTAAAATACAGGAAAACATTTCTGAAGTTCACTATATTAGCATAATGGAAAATGGAGAAAGATTTGTGGATGTTATTTGTCATATGGACATTATGGACATTATTTGGCATATGTCTTAATGGTAGTAGATTTATGCTAGATTATGATTATACCAATACCAGACGAATTCTAATAACAAGAACTAAGTAATTTTGAGATAGAAATGTGTGAATTGGTTTTTTATGTGACAGTTTCCCTATAAGTGACTTGAGCAAGGTCAGGTAGACACACTAGTGCTTTCTGTCTCCTAGAAAGTGCTAAATGACCATAAAACACCCTGCTTTCACTGTAAACACATCTTGGATTTCAGCACAGAAATTTATTCTCTGCTTCTGGTAGAAGCTGTTGCTTTAGTTTTAGGTCTTGGAAGGTATATGGTTTTGCCAATTGCTATGATGGAATATGAGGGTTAAATGTGTTCCTCATTATTATAGAAAGACGTACTATTTTGCTTTTTTTCCTGGGCTATCAGTTCCAATTCCTTATCATTTTATCAGCATTTAGTTCACCACTGGAAAACGAATAATGCCCAACATCATTCTCTACTCTTGGATAAGCTCAAGAGGTATTTCTCTAGAATAAAACTCCTTCAGTCCTTCCCTGCTTTCTGTCCTCAGACATATTTGCAGCTTCATTGATTTTAAATGTGTTCCCTAATGAAATGAAACACACATGACTGTATTGTATATCTTCGTGAGCATCAGTCTGATTCCAGCAAACTGAAAGAGATGAAGATTTCACTAAGTTGTGAAAATCAGTAGCTGGTGTACGAGAGAGGCTGCTTTTGAAGATGAGCAGGCAGAATTCATCTGCCAGTCTAATTCATAGCAACAGTGCATTAACTATCATACAGTTAGTTTTGAAAATAGCTCAGTTTCTTGGCCAGCGGGGTTATCTTGGGAATAAGAGGTATGTAAGCATAACAAACAGGTATGTAAACAAAACAGACATCCATCAGTAAGAAAGCAGATTTCATTAGTACTGCTGCTGGAAAAAAAGAGTTTCATAAAGCTCATTCATCTATATAATTTTTTCATCTGATTTGTTGAATACATCATTGACATAATACTCTCATATAGAGAGGGCTTTTGATTTTTATCTTTATGTCTTCAACCTTCCAGCTCTTGCCAGCTTTACTGCAGCAATGGATGTGTAAGTTCTTTCTCGACATCTTCATACCTCACATTCTTCAGCACTTGGTCTCCAAAATGTCTTGTATTTCTGTGAGTAGTCCTAGCTTTTTGTCTTAAACTTTTTGTCTCATTCGGAACTCTTCTTCTTCCCATTTTAACCTGTGCTGTTGTTTGCAGGTGTTCCTTGGCAAGTCTGAAAACATATCTGTCATTCATGAATCTGTTTTTTCACTCTCTTCCTACATAGGACAAACCTTTTCTTTTCATCTCATAATGTGAAATCCATCAAAGCTTCCAGGACAAAATAGGGCAAATTCAGGAGAAAAGTGCTTTCTTTTTGATTCCTGAAAAATATTACACCATCTGCTGTTGTTACAGGTGGCCTATACAAACAGAAAATTTTAAAGGGCCTTTACTCTTACAGCTATTATAAGTATTGCAGTGGAGGGATAGATGCCATCACCAAATATGTATCCCTCTGCTCAATGTGCTACATCCCATTCATCTGCATATATATGTAATTTGTTCTTTTTTTCTGTGCCTGATCACTAACAATTCAGACAATAATCTATGTTTCGGGTACAACTTACTAAGGCAAGCTTATTTTTTAAGATATACTGGGAAGAAGAGGTTTCATAGAATATAATCACACAGCTTTTTCTCCACAAATATTCCTACATTCTTTGTGATTCTTATACATAATTCTTAATAATATGGAATCTGTAATGTCTTTATGGGCTTTTTCCTGATCCTATTGAAATCAGTAGTAGGCTTTTTGTTGTTGTCCTTGTTTCAAGAGTACCAAATTTGTCATCTTATTTGCCAGATTATTTGACATATACAAAAAGCATCCATCAAGAAATGTCTTATAAGTCTAGAGCTGATAGTCTTTTGTGCATTGTATTGAACATTGGTAGGTACACTATTGAATCAGCCCAAGTTATCTGCAGAGAGTCAACTTATCTACACTTGTGAATTTCTAAGAATGGAACATGTAGTAAAACTAATTAAATTGCAACTGACAAAATTTTTCCTAACAAGTTATACTATTACATGCTATGTAAGCTGAGAGATCTTGTACCATTGGATGGGTGCTGATATAAAATCCAATATTACTGCTTGAAAATAAAGCTTATTAAGCATCAGAAGATTGGTTTGAAAAAAATCTGTCTGTGGTTTTGGTGTGGTTTTTTTTCAGATAGTCAATTCTGTTTACAGAATGGTGTCTCTCTTTTGTTTGGTGTTTTTTTTTGGTGTTTTGTTTTGTTGTTGTTTGTTTTTGTTGTTGTTGTTGTGGTGGTGTTTTTTTTTGTTTTTGTTTTTCCCAGCATTCAGAAAGATAGTAAGTTGAATATCAAAGTAATATTTATATTGCATAGATGTACATTTACTATCGGGGAGCATTTTTAAGAAAAAGAAAATGTAATTATTTATAAGTTTTCATTTGGAACTTGATATTACAAAAGTTTGTATCAAAATCCTGATGGTAAAATTCTGAGGGTAAGAATTTCTGTTAATTGAAACACAGGACAAAAAACATTGTCATTGTAACCTTTGCGTGCAGTCAACAAATCAACTGAGCTCTAACTGCTAAACATACATAATGAAAATCTATGGAGATTTAAGGATAAGAACCAATCATTGATATGACATGGAAAATAATTTCAAGTGACTAATGAGCACAAAGATATCTTAATCTCTCTTGGGGCAGTTTGCAAGCAGAAAAGGAATTAATTCTGTTGAAAAAAATAGCTGGTTAGTAATTATTAGCTGTGCTAGAGTACTGAAGAATTTAAATGAAATTTTCCTAGGCAAAATCATCGGTTTGGATCTTCAGATATAGCTGAGATATGCTGTTTGTAAAGATGTCAGGCAGAGTTGAATTAGAGCTTGTAGGTCCATGATTAGGATGACAGATAAGGTTCATAAAGCTTCAGGTACAGTTGATTGTACACATCCATGGGCATGTTCAAAATGCTTTGAATAATTTCTGTGAATCGCAGACCAGAGTAACATCTTGGTCTTTTAGTTCATGGGGAACAGAAGAAAGAGGAGGGTGTGGACACAGCCCATGTACGGTTTTCCAGCATAGGCATTCCCTTACCCAAAGGCTAATTCTTTGCTCTTCAGATGAAGAACTTTGGCTTCACAGTATTGCTACAGCAGCAAGGAGCAAGTAGAATGGTTCTGGGAAATTGGGGCCCGTTTTCATAGCTGTACCTTTTTTTTTTCATTTCATTTGTTAAAAGAAATAGTAAAGAAATGAACACAGGAGTTCTCTTGGAACTCAAATATCTGCCATGTTCAGCTCCCAGAACATTTTTTATTTGAAAGATAATTTAGTACAAAGCTAGATTATAATGACAATTCTCTATAAACACGAGCTTGTAAGATCAGGATGGACAACTGTTTAGACCTTCATGGCTGGGAATCATGCCATTACTACCCACAGCCGATGCACATACATAGCTATTTGGCTGTGTACCTCATGCCATCTGTTCAGATGGCATTTTGCCTGCTCACAAATTGGTTAGACCTGTGCCAAGAGCAATTGCTCTAGATGGTTACACTGCAAAACACTGCAAGTGGTTCCTATTTTGTATGAAGTCTCTCTCTTTTGGACACCACTTTAACACTTTGTTATATCCTGTGGACATACCTGTATACTGCAGTGATTGGAAAACTGAAAAAGATCATGTTCTCATCCTAAAACTGTTTGCTACTGAAGCTACTTTATCCAAATCCAAAGAGAGGAAAACAAAGTACATGTCATTTGAGTTTCAAACTATTTCTGCTTATTTTCAGTCTGAAAAATACGCATTCTTTTTAAGTTGGTAAAAGCTGATCAAAAGAAAAGCCGATGGAAGTTAATAGGAATATTTGCACTGATATGAGTGGATTTCAGGTTGGAGTTATAAATTATAGTAAACTGTGTGCTTGCTACTGGACAAAATCAGGTCAGCTGAGAGTTGCTGTATTTGTTTGGTTGATAGATTGGTTTCTGGGATAAGTTTCTGAGAAACATAATGGGTTACAGAATTTTCCTTTCTATATCAGTTACTTAAATGCAGCTGAGGTATACAGTAAGCAAAAGTTATCACCAAGTGACATTTACAACTTGTAGAATAATTCTGCTGAGTCTTCTCTATTGAATAGATATCCATGTCATACTTTTGGCACATTTGTTGACAGCCTCAACTGTGAACCATGGAAACGAACTTGCTGCTTGCCAGCAGAAGTAGCTCCTGTAGGTAAAAGCCAAAGGATATTGGCAAGGAAACCTAAGCTCAATGGATAAATATAGGATTTTATGTAGAAAATGCTATCATCCTGCCAGTTTTCATAGCCACTAAAATAATTTTAAAATCAAAACTAAAATAATATTTTTGTTACTAGCAAGAGCTACAATGTGGAATTCCAATTATGTGCAAGTGTAAAGGAATTATTTGCCTGTTTCACTTTTTGTGTAATTAGCTGTAGGAGTATGGTTTTCCTTCTATGGCCTTCTCCCTGTGCATGAATGTCACCGCTCAGTTTGAGCATGCTTAGTTGAATTAGGATGATATCATTTACGTGGGTGAGTTTCCATATATTGGTTAGTGGGAGTTATGATATTTTGCTGATTATAATCTGGAGGTGTTGCCAAAGTCCTTCGTCTGAATTTCACATAACTAATACTGATTAGCTTTTGATTCTTAGAGGAAGCTCAGTGGGGAAGAGCTGTGTAAGCCTTAAAGAGGAAAGTAGATTAAAAGTCAGAACTGTTTGGAGTGCAGGATGTAGTTTGTTTATAATCTGGATGAATTATTTCTTGTTTGCATAAATCACTATAAAGATATAGTGTAAAGTCCTTATATAGAAGGACTATAAGGTCCTTTTAAGTCATGTTTTGTGAGCTGACTCCTAAAGCTGCTGACCAAAATGCCAACTGAGTATCTGTAAAAAAAAAATCACATTAATTTGAAAGAAGCTCAGTTGTTCGACTGCTGTTATTTCTCACTGAAATTTTCACTACTAGAGCAGTTGACACTTGTTTCCATGATTAAAGCCAGTTGGTTCCATTACTCATAACAGATGAAATGTTGTCTAAGGGCTGTATCAGTTTTGAAGAATGTGAAGAATGCTTTAGAAGATCTGTCACTACACATTCACACCAAGCTGATATAACCTTTTATCCAATTTCAGTATGTCAAACAAGCACCATTGCTTTTCCATGTTTTAATAAGGTTTAATAATTCAAATTTTGTTCAGTAAAAACAGAGGTGAAAAAAATACTAGTAATTATTTTGTACATTTTATACTTTACCATTTATCTGTAGGGAAGACAGTTAATATTGGGATCCGTTGCGTTCACGCTGAAGCTCGTGTAGTACTTTTAGGCTAAAAAAAGAATATTTTACGTCTACTTGTATTTTCATAACAGAAAATTGCCCTCTTGTGAAAATGGTAGAACTTGTCCATTTTATGTGGCACAAACATACTAGCAAATTCTCACAGGTCTGATGTGCACTGCATTCTAAACTGAAAATTGGACACCACTGAATACTTAGTGACCCTTTAGCCAAGGCATTCTGAAGTAATCTGAATAGCAGTATTCTTCAAAAACTCCCTGAAACATTGTGAACTGATTTGTTTTACTTCCATGCAAACAAATGGGAGTTTTCCTTTCACTTCACTGGAAGTAGGATTGGACATTTCTTGAGTTGACCAGCACAAAGTATCATTTATAGGTTTAAAAAGGAGAGATTTTTTTTCAGCTCCAACAAGTTCATTTTTAAAAGGCACTTCTCTGTAACCATGTAAACCTATGTAACCTTACAGTTTGTTAGCACTGAACTTGAATGAGTCCTGATAAGAAGCTAGTCAGTAGATATCCATTTAGCTGGTGATGATCTGAACTCCAGCTGATTGTCCTAGCAGCTGTATGACTTCATTACCATTAGAAAGGCATACAGCCAAGCCAGCTGGAATCCAAAGACGCTACTCAATTCACATAGTATGTCAGTTTTTTGGTTTACATCTCAGAATTACAAAGGACTCCTATTACAAAAATTACAAAAAAAAGATTCTTCGTGAAGATATATTTTAAAGGCTAAGTTTAAAATCATTATTATACCAAATGGAGGCTACTTTGTCATATGGATGTTTGGGGTTTTTTTTTGTGCCATGTTATAGCTGTGTATATCTCTTTAATTAAAACTAGAGAAAACATTTGCACTTTTGGTTTCAAACACAGCCCTTTACTATAATTTCTCATTTCTTAGTTAAAAAATTATAACATTTTGATGTGTTTTGTATTAACATTTTGAGAATACATTATTAGTTTCTCTTATTGTTTGCAGGGAAAAGAACTTTTACTGTTTGACAATACATGTTTGTGAAAGACAACCACGCCTAACTGTTCTAATTAATAGCATTTAACTGCTAGAGGCAATATCCCTGATGAACACTGTGACCTATGGCCAGTGCTATTTTAAAATTGTAGAATGGTACAGAGTGAGAATGACATATATGGAGACATTAGCACTTGTTTGTACATACAGCATGTGACAGTCTTCTCCTTAAAAAAAAAAAAAAAA
>VWZY01010242.1:160197-183031 GCA_013399075.1 Chloroceryle aenea
CAAATTCCAATTTACAAGAGCAGCATGAGGGAAGATGCAGGAAAATACAGACCCCTTTTTAGCATTGATACAGGCTCACCTTGAATACTGTGTTTAAGGAGGATATTAAGGTACTTGAATGCAACCAGAGAAGGGCAAAAAAATTCTTGAAAGAGCTTGAAGGCATGTTCTGTGAGGGGTGGCTAAGAACACAGAATTTGTCTAGGTTGGAGAAGAAGAGACTGAGAAGCTCATGGCTCTGCAGCTTCCTGAGTAGGGAACATAGAGAGGGGGGTGCTAATTTCTTCTCCCTGGTATCCAGTGACAGAATGCCTGGTTACGATTCAAACCTGTGCTAGGGGAGGGTTAGAAAGGACATTAGGAAACATATCTTTAATGAGAGAGTGGCCAAACCCTGAAACAGGCTTTCTAGATAGGTGGCCGACGTCCCAAGGCTGTCAGTGTTTAAGAGGTATTTGGACAATGCCCATCGCAATATGCTTTAACTTTTGGTCAGCCCTGAATTGGTCAGGCAGTTGGACTAGATGATTGTTGTAGGTCCCTTCCAACTGAACCATTCCAGTCTAGTCTAGTCTTTCTATCCTATCCTATCCCAGTCTATTCTAATGATCCTGAGAACTGTCTTAGCTTGGACCTAAAGTAAATTTCTATTGAATCTATTTTATTAAATCTATTACATTCAAGCAAATGAAGAGGATATAATTATGGGCTTGAAACTTAGGGAAAATATCCCTGTGGAACCAGAATGAGTAGACTCATCTTGTTAGTCAATAAGTATTATGGCTACTTTATATTTAAATTCTTTTCCAATGTACTATAAAATCACTTCACATAAAATGGACCAGAACACAGGAAGGACTTTCTGAATTACTTCATCATTAGTCCACTATATCAATGTGCTCTGTTGCTTATATGCATCTTCATCTCATATATGTGCAGTCATGTCTGCTTTCTTGCTCTCATCTTTTCTGCTGTGTTCCTTCTTGAGAAATCCATTCTTCATAAGAGCATGACTTCTTCTGTAAAAATAAAGGAAAATATTTAGTCTGATGATTATATGATTTGTTTAGACAATGAAAATGTGGGTTTCATCCATAAATACCTGAAACTACCTTGTGTTTCTTGGGTGACAGTTTCAGACTCTAGCTTACTGGTATAAAAGGTTGCAGCAGCAGTTCTAGTCTCTTTCTGGAAAAGTAATAAAGAAGAAACCTAGAACTCACTATTATGCCTGAGTTGTGCCTACTTCTTGAATTAATGTGTACAGTTTTGGTCCTCCCATTTCACAAATGATGTTGGAAGAAGATTTAGCGAAAGGCAAGAAGAATGATCAAAGATATGGAATAACTTCCATAAGGAGAACAGTTGCATAGGATAAAATTCTTTGGTATAGAAAACACAGAAAAGATGATAGGGTCTATATAATCATGAGTGAGAAGGAGAGGGTGGGTGGTGAATTTATGTTTGCTGCTTCTTGGACTATAAAAACTGAAAGACATGAAATGTAGCCACTAGAATCCAGCTTCAAGGCAAACAAAAGGAATCATTTCTCTATACAGCATGTAATTAAACTGTAGAACTCCTCCAAAGACTCTTGCAGTGCATGGGCTCAAGAGGCCATGAAATTCATGGAAGAGACAATCAGTAAGGCCCATTCAACAGATACCTCTGGCTCTCAGAGACTAACTGAGATTAGAATGATCCTCTGGAGATCCTCTATACAAACTTCCTATTTGAAACAAGTCTAATAAGATCAGTTTCCTCAGGGATTTTTCTAATTGAATCTTGAATGCCTTCAAGAATGGAGATTCCATAACCTGTCTGGGCAGTGTTTGACTTGTGTCTCATTGCCTTTCATCCTACCACTGTACACCTCTGACAAGAGTCTGTCTTTTTTGCATTCTGTGATCAGGTAGCTGTAGACAGCAATGAAGTCGTTAGCAGCTTTCTTTAAGGTTGAACAAGTTATTTCAGCCTCTATGCAGGGAGCATGTGATGCACCCCCTGAGCAACTTCTTAGGCCTCTGGTGGGTGTGTTCTAGTATATATAGTCTCCCTAGTAACGGGGACACCCTGACCCTAAACCGTGACAGAGGCCCAAGACTGGACAGTACTCCAAATGTGATTTTGCAGAACAGAGGGGAAGAGTCACTACCCTGTGCATGGTGGATGGTCACTCTTGCAGACAGAGCCCAAGATGCTGTTACCTTCTTTGCTGCAAGGGCGCACTAGTGACGCATATTCAGCTTACTGTCCACAAAGACCCCTGCATACATTTTCTGCAGATCTGCTTCCCAGTCAGCACCAGCTTCTATTGCTGAATGGTTCTACCCCAGATGCTAGTCTTTGCATTTGCTTTTGTTGAAATTCTAGAGGTTTTGTCAGGCCATTTTCTGAGACAACAAATTTTGGAGGTTGAGGGAGTATTCTGCGTAAGTATCACTTCATGTTTGCCTTTCTAAATTTTGCCTCAGGAGTCTACTTTTTACCCAGCAGGAAATTAGACACTTGACTACATGGAGTTATAAGCTCTTCTAAGCTCTTTCTAAGTCTAGACGTAAGTACCTCCTTGCAGATTTCTTGGTATTGAGTGAATGGAGGAACATTGCTGAATGCTCCAGTGAATAGGACATAGTGGTATGGCCAGATATATTTGATTCATAAATCATACTGGATTTTGATTCAAGTTTTGAAGTACCTGGAGTGCAAAATTCAGTCACATTTGGCTATAGTTCTGGGGTTTGCATTCTACTCTCGGGCTAAGCATCTGAAATCTATGTGTTCTGGATTCTTTATGTAATCTGAGTTCCTCAAAGAAAACAATACTTCAGAGATCCTTCAATTAGAAGGACCAAATTTGTCCTGCATAGACATTTAAAACCAGGTATTGTTTTATCAGCAGTTTGACTTTCGTCTCTGAGCTGTGTCCTTAGCTTGTCTGTTTGTGCTTTTTAGATAGTTTATTTATTTACTATATATATGTTGGTTTTTGGTTTTGGTTTGTTTCTGAGCTTTTGGGTTGTTTGTTTTTTTTTTTTTTTTTCTTTTTTTATTTGTACATGATGCATCNGCTTGTCTGTTTGTGCTTTTTAGATAGTTTTTTTATTTTCTATATATATGTTGGTTTTTGGTTTTGGTTTGTTTCTGAGCTTTTGGGTTGTTTGTTTTTTTTTTTTTTTCTTTTCTTAATATACATTGCAGCAGTAGTTGAGAAGTAGAAGAAAAAGATTTTGAGCTCCTTCAAAAAAAACCCCTAACCCAAAAGTCATAGTATAAGCTATCCAATAGCTTGTCATAGCAAAATATTTCATAGAAATAAAATAAAATGGTTTGGGTTGGAAAGGACCTTAAAAATCATGTAATTCCAACTCCCCTACTGTGGACAGGGATACCTCCCACTAGACCAGGTTGCTCCATCCAGCCTCGTCTTAAACACTTCTAGGGATGAGGGGTTCACAGCTTCTCTGGGCAACCCATTCCAGAGTCTGACCACCCTCATAGTAAAGAACGTCTTCCTAATGTCCAGTCTAAATCTACCCTGCTCTAGTGTAAAACCATTTCCCCTTGTTCTGTCCTGCCACCACCTGCCCTTATAAAAAGTCTCTCTCCAGCTTTTCTGTAGGCCCCCTTCAGTTGCTGAAAGGTTGCTCTATGGTCTCCCCAGAACCTTCTTCTTCTCCAGGCAAAACAGACCAAACTCCCTCACCCTGTCCTTACAGGAGAGGTGCTTCCAGCCCTCTGATCACCTTTGTGGCCCTATTCTGGACTGTCTGCAAGAGATCCATGACCTTGAGTTGGGGCCTCCAGAGCTTATATTGTTTATATTAAAAGAATATAAGTAGTTCAGCTCTGAAGTTCAGCCTACATCACATCATCACTTTCATAAGAAACTTAAAGGAAGTAAGCTCTTCATTCATGAGAGACTTTTAAGTGCATGCATCTCTTCATTCATAGTCAAAACTGTAAGTTAGCCTTTAGTTGTGAATACATTTAAATCATTAAATGACTTCTTTATCAATACCAGTGCTTGTAAATAAATGGGAATTTTTTTCTTGAATAAAAATTTGAGAACCAAAATGCAAGATGCAAAGCATTCTTCAAGACAACTCTGGCATGTCAAAGAAGAAACAAACCAGCAATGCTATTTTGCAGTAGTAGTACATTGACCCTCACAGGATGAAATTCCCCTTTAAAAGTTAACTTTTAGCTATATGACTGCATCTGCAGTACAAAGAAAATAGCACAGCCTGGAAAATCTGAAATCACACCTGTGCACAAAACTGAATGATTGCATATTTGTCAGAAGTTTGTAAGGTAGGCTTAAAGTTATCTAATATTTTATCCATGCCAAGAGTAATTAAAAACAAAACTTTCATGTAAATAGTCTAAATAAACATCATTACTTTTGTATTAGTTATGTTAATTGTATATTATGTCTTCCAAATGGTTAATACTAGAAATTGCAAAAATCTGGTTTATGTTGCAGTTGTTATTCTTAAAGGTGAAACTAGAAAAATGCTGTTTCCAAAGGAGGGGGAAAAAAAAAGGAAGGCATTAGGTTAAATATTAATTTGAATGCCTGCAATAATGGGTACATACACTATTTAAGGAAGTCATTATTCCACTGTGTAGTCAACTAAAGTATCGATTAGAATTAATTCACTACAAAAAGTGTCCAATCATTTTAACATAAGTTTTTCCTCTTTAACAGTACCCTGAAGCTTGTCTTTTTCGTGGTCAATTTAGCAACAAATTTGCAATTAATCATTTGTTGATTGCAATGAATGGTCTGTCAATAATATGCAGCTTACATTGCTAAAAGGGTTATACAGACCTTTATTGTTTTCCTTTTGTCTTGGGAACACTTTGTCTAGCTGTGTTTCCTAGAATGGATTTTGAATAGATGTTTTGAAGTAATGCATGCTAGTTTTAAAGAGACACCATGGACTGCTCTGAGAGTATTAATCAGGATATGCCCTAACTTTCTTCTGGCATAACAGTATTTGGACATCTGTTCTGACTCCTTATATGTGAAGTAGGACACATTGGCATAAACGAGGGGTTTCATTATCTTAAATGTCATAACATTTGTTTCAATTACTTTGTGTAGATTTTAAATGCTGAAATTATAATCTTGATTTTTCATAGATTTCATTGTCCTTTCAAAAGACTATAAAATTGGAAGCCTTTTGAAAATTCCAGCCATAATTCAGAAAGTATAATTTACAATTTGTGCAATAAAACTGAAATTGCTGTATAAGATACTTTAGTAATTTTTAAAAGTGTAAGTATTTTTACTGAAAGAAAACTAAGGGTAAAAAAGTGCTTTTTATTCCAGAAACAGTGGTTTAGTCCCAGATAATGTATAAATGAAGGCCATTATGAAATGCCCCTTGGGGGAATGTCGACATGGATTCATTTCTTTGGAAAGTCATGGCAGCTTGAACTGCAACTTTCATTTTGAAAGTAAAAAGTGTCTGTTATGTTCCAAGCTGTCTTTCAAGAAGTATCTCAATAGTGTATTTCTTGCATCTGGAAAGGAAATGTCTTTGAATGCAATGTACGTAACGAAACTAAAAGAAAGATTATATTCTGGTTTCAGACTTCTCAAAAAATTTGGAAATGTTTGTTTGCACTGTTCTTTAAATTGCATTTTTGTAGGTTTTGATTCTTCATTAGCAAAACTAAAACACTAGCAGAAATAGGATGTACCTGATTTACATTGACCTTGTTAATGCTATTGTTACCAAAAAAATAGTTATAACCATTAAAACATTATTACTTCTAGAAAACTTCTCATCTCATATGGATGTGATATTTATGCTTGAGTAAAAGTCATTATTAACCATATTTGTCTTCAATATAATTAGAAGGATTACTTATTACAAACATTGGCAAGAGAAGTGTCTGCTTACTGGGTGGCAAATTTGGGAATACTAGCTTGTCATTGAGTATTGCTTATTTAAGTAGCTGAGCAAAGCAACACTTTAGAAACAAGTATTCTTTGATTTGCAATTTTATATAAAAAAAAATATCGAAGAGCACCTTTTATCCTACTGCATTGTTGTTTTTTAAGGTAAGAAGTTAAAGGGTGATTTGAATATGCTTTCATTTAGACCAAAGATTTATTTAGAACTTCTGTATCATGAAGCAAGTTGAGTTATTGTTATCAATAGTGTGGTTCTCCATCTGTAAAATATGTTTGTAACCTAACTTTCTGACCTGCAGTTAAGATAAACTGTTCCATTCAAGTTATTTACAATGAAATTTTATGGACCTGGTTTTGACCATGTATTTCAGTTGTCTCCCGAATTGATCTGCAGGAGCTGAAATCAGCACATCAGCAGATTTTTCAAAATTAAAAGCTCCCTAGTTGTTAAAACTGTTATATACATGCAAATAAAAGTATAGTTTGACATTTCTACATACTTATAATAGCTCTTTTGCATATATGTGGTTCCATATTCCATGGCTTATTTCAAACTAAAGAGCATTAATTTAAGGGATACTGGCTTCAGAGAAGAAAGAAACTAAAGAATTTTTCTCACTCTACTTATTCCTGCCTCTGCACTACAGCTCGCTGCACCCTTAGTTTGATCATTTGGGGATGTAGACTAGATAATTTATTTGGGGAACTGTACCCCAGTATTTAGTGTAAACAACTTAGCCTTATGGAAAACCTCATCTGTGTTGGAAATCCTGAGTAAATGGGACTTATGCAAGGAGTTTTTATGCAGATATAGAATCCTCCCAAACAATTTGAAGCTGAGAATAGGATACTGGTATAATATATTCAAAAGCTACCATGAAAGCTGTAAGTTGCTAAACAACCATGACGCACTGAGCCTGTCCAGATGGTTAGGCAAAAAGCATTATGCAAGCGCACACTTGGGAGGGGGAATTTTTTGTTAGAAAATTTCAGGAATTTCTTAGATCCACTCATCATACACTTCTCAATACTTTTTCAGTGGTCTTCTGCCAGCTTGCATCTATGGCGTGTGAAAGGCAACAAAAACATTTATTTAGACTGCTCTGAAGGATTGGTGCAGCAGATATTCATTTAGACATTTACTTTTTTTTTTTAAGTTCATAATTCTGTATGTGTGAAATCACAGCAAAGGGCTTTAGTACAGTTTCCAGGGTTCCTGACCACATCAAGAACCATATTTTTATTTTGCTGTGAGATTGCTTAAGGGTGAAATAGTATACAGTAAACCAATAGTGAAATACAGGATTGGCAATTTCTCCTGTTGCTGATTTGTGTTTTTCCATCTGAAGTCAGTTTTAACTGCATGTTAGTTTTGTTAAAAAATATTTACAGTTCTTAATTATTACTGAATTCAATACAAGAAAGAAAATTTTTTTTATTGTCCCTAAGTATCAAAATTCTGACAGTAACATCTGACTTCTTTTATACCACATAATAGAACCTCTCTGTGGACTAAATACTTCTATTTAACCTCGAAGTCTTTTAATGTCCAGAGACTAAAAAAACCCCAAACAAACAGGTACTGCATAACTGCATGTGTGTCGTATGCTGGGTAGATCATCTCTGTAAAATATTTTACATGCCTGAACTGTTTATTTAAATCACCTATGGAGAAAGCTTGTTTTGTTATTTGTTATATATAAATAATTTTTATAAAATTTGACTACACCTACCATAAACATGCATTCATACTTGGATATATTTTAACACTTTGCCATGAATCCAAATACTAAGTTCAGGAAGGGCTTTCCATTCTATAAACCATAGTGTATTTTTATGGATTTTCTGGAATACAGGATCATTTTTTTCAGAATAATACAGATTATAAATAAAAGAAAATAAAAGCTACAGAATATCAGAATGCTCAGTAAAGTGATATCTAGTTCCATTTTTTTGTCTAGTTTTTATTTCAAATATGCATTAATGAAGAGTCTAGGCTTTGCTTAACTTGAGATTGGTACCAAACACTGTTTATATGAACTAATTATATTAAGGTTTTGGGATAGCAGGAATATTTCAGAGAATATTAAGCCCCTATTCTTCATGTAAATACTGATCATTACCATGTATCATTTGATCAGGTTTTGCACTCCAGGAGTGAATTTGACCACTTAAACTTTGTGTGAAGATTAGTATGTATTCAACTTCAAAGCCAAAAGTCTGAGTAACAGCAGTAAAACATAATTTATCAAGTTGACCTGCTAGGGTCTTGTCTCTTGAGTCTAATCTTTTTATGAACAGTTAAATTTCATTCTGTTTCTGCATTACCCTTTTAGATACTCAGAGAAACCCTAGTGAGGGTAGGCTTGACATGAGTAACTCATGTGAATCTACCACATAATTCTTAGAGACTTCTCAGTTGCCCAGTTATTTTCAAACTATTGTTAAATAGGTTTGTCTCAGTTTGGTACAAAACTGCTCTGCCATTTTCCCTGCAACCTCTCTCTTCTGTAACTCGGTCTGTCACTTTTGCATTAGCTGTGAGCATTATGGAGAACCAGGTCATGTATAGGTACTTTCATTAGACTCTCTGCTACTTCTTCAGAACTTGGAAGCCATCAGAGGCTGTACAAATACGCTTGGATACCTGGAAAGAGTAGGATACCTCTCACTCTTCGCCCACCAAGGCAGCATTACCCAGGGTTTACAAATATGCTCTTCAGTTGCTGTTGTTGTCTTCCCACATCTGTGTCACACTTTGAGAGACCCTGAAGGTTTGAACTGTATCACAGGTGCTTACTGGTACAAGGATGTGACCTAGATCAGTAGAGGAAAAAGAAGGAAGGAAGGAAGGAAGCTTGAAGGAGCCTCCATAGAAACCTGTGTGGGAAGCTTAATACAGTTTGCAAGGATTGCAAAACAAGATGTATCATCAAATGATGACTGAAGGACAAAAATATCCTTGCGACCGTCACCCACTCAAACTGTGGACAGAAGAGTTTGCCCTTAGTATATGATAATTCTTGATAGGTAGTCATTTAGAAGTTACCTCAGGTATTTTATGTGAGGACTTGTTTATCTTTCTGTATTAAAGTGATCTATAGTCACTTACTTAACAAGAAGCTTATAGTGTCAGTAAGATTAAGACTGCATGGAAGTTTGACAACATAAACTTATGGAGAGCTGTAACTCAAAGACTACGCTTGTGTTTAGTGTTCTTCTGGACCAACAGCATTTGAGCCTAAGCAGTCCTAAATTCCATGAGAGAAAACAGCTTGTTCTGCCATTCTAGATACTTTGCAACAAGTGTTTAAATATCGGGCTACAGAAATAAAATATATGAATAAAAATCTAAGTAGCAAAAGCAAGGGAGAAAATTAATATAGTAATCATACCAGCAGTATTGATCGAACAGTATTTTCTGGGGGGAGAAGTGAAATCCCAAATTAAAACAAATGCCTCTAGTCCAATATATTGTTGATAGGTGAATCTCAAGTCTGAATGTCTGGCCTTATGACCCAGGTAGATTTGGATATGGTGGAAAGAGTAAGTATGAGGAAGGTGTTTTTTACACATAACACTTGCAGTGAATAGAATAAACAAATCTTAATCATCCCCAGACTCTCTGAACTCATCAGAGAGACATCACTGGAGATACTCCCTTGGAGCATGGAAGACAATGATACTTACAGGGCCTCTCCTTCTCCTGCAGGGCAGACAAGTTGTGGTGAATTTATCAGCTCAGGTAAAAAAAATGGGTGTGGAATAGAAGAATAGGGCACTGACACTGATCCTGGAAAATTATGTCAGAGGGGGAAGTTCTGAAGGAAGATTCTGGGATTCTCTCTGCAAGAGTGAGGGTTTGTGTTAGTGGTGAAGTCCTGCTTATCAAATAATGTGGAACTTACAAGTTAAGTACCTTTTTCTTAGGACAGAAAAAGACAGTTTGGCTTATTTGCCACAAATCAAATTGAGAAGATGGTAAAAGTGAAGGATGCCAATGATAATGAAATTGGAAAAGGTGAACAGGGCAATCTGTGACAATATTTTGATCAGTGCAGCACAAGAACAAATGCACATGTTGAGCCAAAGTCAAGAAAGTTGCTTTTAGGACCATAAGAAAAAGTATAGAGGTTATATAAAAGATGTGAGGACGAGGATCTTAAGAAGCTTGTCACAAATCAATGGAGAGAGAAAGAGAGAACATCAATATCTAAATAATCTAACATAAATAAGTTCGTTCTATGGAAACGAATAACATAAATATGTATTACAATTATAGGGCTCTGTTGCCAAAGCTTTGACTAACAAGTTATGGGAAGTTGCTAAGGATAAGTCAGGTGAACATTTATTATTTGATCTCTATCGAGCAAATGAGCATATAAAATGCGTGGTGAGGCAAGATTTGGCTTGAACCTCAGTGAAAATCTCAGAGGACTGTTCAGACTGTTGCATTTCAGGCATAGCTTCATAAAGTTAAGAAGCTAAATGTGCTCAGCTTCTTGTATGATTAGTAACAAAAGACTTCCAAATGATGATTCAGAACATATCTTCATACTTTTTGGAAGAATCTTTCCAAAGGGCTTTGTTCTCACTGTTGAGCGTACTGGGAGGATTGAGAGATGACCCTGCCAGTTTAAGCACCAATACTAAGGGCCTCAGTTTAGCCCCTCAGAATACTACTGTAATGCCAGCTTAAAGCACAAAACAAAAGTACCCAAAGGGATTTCCTTTTTTTCTAGATGTTTTGGATTTTTTTATTAAGATAGTCTTTGAAAACCATAAATAAGTTGGGCTTAATTTTTCAAGACAGTGCACAATCCCAAACGTGCCCTTTTCTTTGTGTTAAGGTTTTGGTGTGATGAAAATAATTAGTATTTCACCATTTAAAAAAAGCTTAGTAATTAATCTGGGGGGGAGAATTACTCACTTTTTTTCTCCTCAGAACTGCAAAATCACTGAGCATGAAAGTCTAGGCATTCATTTCAAGCTAGACAGGCTAGTAATGTAAACTCTGTGCTTTTTATTGAAGATAGCTGTAAGCCATTGCTGTGTTTTTCTGAAGAACAGCTAAAGCAACAGCCAATTTCAATGCATTGCTTATATTGCCTTTCAATCTGAGCTGTGTCCTTGATTGTGATATGCCCAAACTCATTATGCAGAATAACTTGGGACAATTTCAACATAGTTCTCCATCAGCAGTTATCAGAAATGCTACTAAAGGCTTACCACAGAGATCTTTTTAATTTACAAGATGTTTAATACATTGTCTATATGTCTCCCTTGGCTAATTGCCATGTGATCACTTTTCCTCTCTTTTTAGTGACCACATAAACAGCATAGATCTAGAAGAACCCTTCTCTAGTTACAGTAAATTTAGGGTGACCAAATATAAAGTAAGATGTGCTTAGTAACACAATGTATCTTCAGCAGAGCTCATTTTACAGGGTACATGTCCTCTGCATTGTATTGAGTCATGGGGCAGTTTGTTTTAGTCATCTAGTCTAATAACCTAACTGCTTTAGCTCTCAGTCTTCTGTGATGGTCCTTTAATTTGATTAGAGGCTTAAAAATGTAGATAGCCAAAAATTCAGTGTCACTTTCTAAAAGCCAAAATAGCTCCTCAGAGAAAGTTCTTGATATACTGGTACAAAGGTTTGTCTAAGAGGACTGGTCCCAGTACAGCTGGGATATGTGGTTACCTTAAATGAACTTAGCAATAGTAAATTTTTAAGACTTTGATGTTTGAGGTTTTGATGATAGTAAATTCTGATGAGTCAATTTGGATACATGTTGTAGAGTTATGCATGTGCAGAACACGGGTAGATTTGTGGTTTTTTTTCCACAAGCTCATCTTTTCCTGCAAAACGGATTCCACTTTGTGTGAAATAATTCTAATGCCAAACTATGTATACATAGTGTCAGAAAATGTGAAGACCTGTTCCAAATCTTTTGTTACAAATTCCAGGTCTACTATCCTCTAGTCTGCTGCCTATTATTTATAAATGCTGTGGTTACTGATGTTTCATCCTGGATTTAGAGATATTACCTATTTAAATGAGTATTTAAAATACAAACTGTCACTCAACTTAGTAATTCATGTACAGCTGGAATGTGTTTAAATATGACCATCAGAAGGCTGGCTGTCAAGAACATGACTGTCAAAATGAATAGCATTATTGTGACAGTTTCTGTGTTTTCCTTGAAAAAACAGGAAAAAAAATCTCAGATGTTTTTTTACTTAGATTTCTCTTAAGAATGTGAATTATCATTATCTTTAAATAAAACTGTATCTAAAAGAGCTTGAAATCTCTTCTTGCTCTGACCTTCCCAAGCTATCACCATTCTCAGATGTGGCTCAGAATACCAGTATAAAATGAGACAACTACAGTAACTATTATTTCACTAAAAACTGATATATGAATGAAATTTTTTTTAGAATATTTCTTACTTTGTCTCTCAGGTTAATGCATGTAATTTAATAAAAAATATGTGGGAGTTAAATAAGAAATGACAGCTTTGAGTACTTTTTTTCTGGATTTGGTCACTGAGTGGTTTAGTTCTAGTTATTTTGTTTGCTTATTTGAGGCTATTGATTAATGTGGGGTCATAAATATTAAAATGAATGACATACCCATTTTTTGCTTTTTGTGTATATATGCAGAAAGTGGAAACATAATTGTAAGGATACTGGTTTATCTAGAAAATAATTTTTAGTCTTAAACCACTATAGCAAACATTTCTTAATCTATTGTCAGTGATATTTTTTGTACATCTGTACTATTCCACATTAATAACTGATAGGAGCTAACTGGTTCTTCAGGTTAGATTTGCATTCTGATCCAAAGATTACAGGTTGCTGAATTATCCCTTAAGCTTCCTAGCCTTGTGGATCCATTAAGCCTTAATTAAAGAAGCATCTTAGAAAAAAATAATCAGGCCATTTATATCCAGAGAAGATGCACATTGGTCATTTGTTTGTTCACCAGCATAAAAATTATTATTTAATGGAAATTTTAATCACAGCAAGCTTATAGATAGACATATATTAAAGGCATTAATCTTTCTATAAGGTTATTCACAATGTATAAGGTTACTCCTCTGAAAAGACTGCTTCAGATTGCTTTCCGGTAATGCTAATACCCATTAAAAAGATGAATATATATGTGTGTAAGTCAATCATAAGGTATTAAAGAGGTGTAGCAACTTAAGCTTCTTTTCTTCTTGGCAGGTCACTTTGAGAAATGTCCTAGTTCAATTAAAATATTTTTTCCATTTCCTAGGAGTAGATTCAGATATGCTCTGCCTGTTCTCTATCTTGTCTTCACTGTCAGGATTTTAAACAAACCTGAGTGAGATATAATATAGTCCAGCTACTTCAGACTCTGAACAGGTTCAAACTAAAGGTGTATATATGTGTATGTGTCTGCATGTTCATCACACGTATGTCCTGGCTGAGTATTCAGGACATATAGAGGCTTGTTTTTTAAAAATTGTTTACAATTTTGCAGAATTTCAAGTGGGATAAACAGCATTTTGTCTTCTTCAAACACCTATTCCTTCATCTGGACTTTGAAAATGCTACAGTACTGAGTGGAAAACATGTAGTATAGAGAGATACAAAAAAGAATAAGGTGTGATAGTTTTTTTCAGATTAGAGTAAAAGCATCTTAAAAAAGAATGAAGTGTTTTAGAATAGTAGCATACAACTCAAATATTCATAAAATAATCTCATAAACACAAAATTGCCTAATTAGTTACTTAGTTCTGCTTTAAATGGTCTGTACTCAGCATTTACTTCATCACCAGCATTGATTTAGATGCAAAAGCATTACTGAAAAAAACTTTCCATACTTAGATGCTTTGGTGAAAAATATTTCAGTGCTTTAGGTATAAAATGAGCTTTGTGACTGAAGCGTAACGGCAGTGAAAGGTGCTAGTTTCATATTGCAGTCATCCTGTAAGACCTTCCTCCTTTCACCTTGCAACATGCCTGACAACATTGTGTCTCCTCAGATTATTATTAATAATAAAGGTCTTGCAAATTTTAGGCATGCTTTTATGGACTTACGGTGTGTTATATTTAAAAATGGAAATGGTATAGTATTGCTGGAAAATCATATTTCGGGCTAGTAAACATATAGTTTTATTAAGAAAAATTAATAAATAATGCCTACAAGTGATACTAATTATAGACCAGTAGCAGACTGTCAAATGACATTTCTAAAAAAAATAATTTACTTGTTACCTTGCTAGGTAATATCATGAAAGATCTGAGTTTGCTTTACTGACTCCCAAGTTTTCTCTTTTACATGTTTTATTATCAAATTCATAAATAATTTCTCATATTTTACTGGTTATCCACAATATCAGGTACCAGGAAAGGTCAGCATATTAAAGGTGACAATACGCAAACAATATTCAGCTTCTGATGCATGTGGATATTGCTCTGTTTCTCAGTATAGTTAATTAGGTGATTTTAATATAGTTTGTGGCACAAAAAAGAAATTAATTCCCCATTGGTCCAACAACAGCTGTATGCTCCAAACAGGTTAGGCTAGATGCCCCTTCTTGAAATGGCTGTGTGAAGTCTGCTAAAATGAATCCTATTTCAACTGTAGCCAGAACAGCTCATGGTGAAGTACCCTTTGTTCTCCTCATCCAGAAACACAAAACTTCTGATGGTTGTTCCTCAGGATTCAGGGGTGGCATCTGCTAGTTCCTGCAACTCTTCAAAGACATAACTTGCATTCCTACCCACTCTCAAGTTCCTGTTACTTTCAATTTTTCTGTTTTTCAATTTATTTATACTAGTCTGTATGCTACTATCTTAATAAGTAAAAGAGTTTCAAAAACAGAAAACTCAGTGTAGCTTTTCTTTTTTTCGCTTTTCTTTTTTTCCCCTAAAGCAAACAATTCTTTTGCTAACACACAACCAGCATAAGCTGTTTTCAGATTTTCCTATAATGTGGAGTTGTGTTTGGGAAGAGGTCCCTGTTCTCTGGCATTTAAGGACTCTCTGTGTTGGATTCAGTTAAGGGTTCAAAATAGCAGTTGCACAGTATAAACTGAAGAAAGCCTTAACAGCACCCCTAATTCCTTATCTGTGTGTAGTTGCTACTCTACTTTACCGTCTCCATTAATAAAAAGAGCCTTTCAAAACACTTTTTTTATTATATTGTTCAAATATGTGCCTATCTTTTGTTGTGATCATCAAAATTAGCTTTGTGTATTACCTTTTTTACTTCTCGGTTCATTAAGTTAGTTGATCTACTTTGGAGTCAGAAAATTTTCAAGCAGGGAAAATTTTGATGAAACCAACCTTGCATGGAAACAATCGCCTGTTTGCCATCTGCAGTGGGCATTGATCCCTAGCTTGTTTGTGCCTTGCATTTGTTATGCATGAGTAAGCACATTAGGCTTTTCATTTCATTCATTAGACAGTTAGTCCTTAGTGTTTCCTAGTTTCTGTCAAATATTCTACTACTCCTTTATTCATTTTGTCTTAGGTCTGTCTTTTGCTTCAGTGTGCAGAAAATTAACAGTTAACTACAACAGTAGTCCTTCTATTTCCTTTTCCTGTAGAATGGACTAACAAATACACTTTTCCAATGTTGACACATCTGACTTGGGATAAAGTATGAATGATGGGCCTTTCTGAAGTTAACAGAGTTGTTATTTTAGTTCAGCTGGCAGGCTTTGTTTAGAAATGCAATGTCTCAGGGTTTACTGTCAGCTCTATTTCATCCCTCTTTAAGAACTGTGGGATCACCTGGATACTTGTGGATATTTGCCTTACACATAAAAATAAATTTAAAGTAATGTTGAGTGCAGTTTGAGAATATAGCACTGAAAGTTTCAGAAGACAGTTTGAGTGACAGGACAGAACAATAAGGCATTTTGTGACTAACACCAGTACACTCACTAGGGACTTTTGCTGTCATTTCCTTGTAAAACAGTAAAAAAGTTAAATGACGGTTCCATTCTTAAAGATAATATAAAAATAAATAAATAATCATGTGATATGCATAAAACAGCAAACTATGTACAACTTTAGAAACTACTTAACAAGATTTTGAATAAAAGTGAATATTTCCAAGGTGGTATATTTAGTAGTGACACTAATTAATTTTATTTGATCAACCATTACAAGTTTTGCCTAAAACTTTTATACTATGCTCCATCCTTATGTAGGTAGAGTGTGTGTAAAATATTATGAATTATGGATTGGGGGTTTTTATTCATAATCTTAGAAATTTCTTTAACTGTCATCAATCTATCTGAACAATTTTGTCTTTGACATTGTATTAAAGTTCATTTGTTTTTCCAAAGTACCCAAAACCAAACCTTGAAGGTTGGACCAGTCTGTTCTCCAGAGCATGCTTAAGACTCTTGTAACTACAAAACTATTTTAGACAAAGTGTTGTATCCTTGTTTGATGTTTTTGGGCACCTATGGATCTACTAACTGAAGAACTTCTTACATTTATATTCTTATATATGCAACATTTTAAGACATAATTATAAAAACATGATCCAAACAGATTTCTCTGTGTTTATTATCTCCTACAAGACTTAAAAATTGGTAGATTTCATACTCTCACACCTCATTTAATACATAGATCAAAAGATGAAAAAACGTTTTACATTCTTAATACCCAGTTTCTAAATTTTTAATGATTACTCTGTGAAATAAACATTACATGATCTGGAATGAGGGAAACACTATTTTCATACCTGCAAAGGAGATATAAAAATACTGTCAAAACAGATTCTAGCACATCAGTTCCAAATACTCTGTTTTCAACAACTCCCACCTCTACAGTAGTTTGTTTCTTTTTTAAATGTTATACCCATGTAAGTAATTCTTACAGCTCTTTAATTTCACATACATGTTATTTAAATGTATTATAAGCATCATTTATCACATTTTTTATATTTTGATAAAATAATTGAATTGTCTCCTCTTTACATTAAGCCATTCCCTGCCGCCGCCCCCCCCGCCCCAATTTCACTGCCTGACATACAGCAAATGAGGCATCTCTTGGCATTTATTCCCATTTTCTACCAAATCTTAGAGAATGTTATTGAATGGCTATATGAACATATGAAGCTATTTGCATATAAAGTAACTCTGCTAAATGTATCACTCACCTTTGCAAAAGGAATATATTTCATAGACTTGTTTTAATATTTGTACAAGAACTATATGGATGATCTTGTTGTAAACCTTCACCGGATCTGGATGTTTACTGTGCAGAAGTTGTCATCATGTCTAATTTGTAAAAAGGAATAACAGAGGCTTTAATAAGTGTAAAAAGTTATGTAGTTCAGTTATATCCCTTTCTTGGAATGTGTACCTTTAAGCTTTCTCAGTGATAAAAGTATTGTTCTTGTTGGAAATGACAGTTCACAACACACCTTGGAAACAATGTGCCTTGTTTACAGTTTTGGTCTTCTGTTTTTCAATTTTCCTGTCATGATAGATGTCTGGTTTTCTTTTTCCTGTTAGGATGCTTCAATTGCCCACAGATTCCATATCATGAGAGAAAAACATCCAGAGAAGTTCAACAGTAGGTAAGAATCTAAAAATATTTGCATATGAAAGTATTTATTCCATGTTATTAAGGTATGTTTTGTGAGGGCTTAAATTTTGCACAACCTTTAAAATACTAATTCTTAAAAATGAGAGGAAATTGGTGCATTTTATAGTAAGTATATGCTCCCAGACTGCTTGTTGTGTAACTTGTTTTATGTCTGGTATTTCTACTGAAATGAATAGCACTATAAATAAACAGTTCTCACATGCAAAATGTTTGACTTGTAAGACTAGCATGGACAAGATGATGCATTGTGGTATCTGAGGATCCCTGAATTGACACTTTGCCATTGAGCACTGAAGAACACTTAATCGACAGCTGCAGATGGTGATCCTTATGTTTCATTCCCACACGCACACTGGTACATTGACAGGGGGCTCTTCCATATATACTCTTAGTAAGGGCAAGTGAATGCCATTTCACACAGAAATGATCTATCATTAAACAAAAAAAAAAAAGTAAAAAAGTAAAGAAGTCAGAAATGAGACTTTGTATCTTTTCCTTGTGTTACTTTTTGAATTTGCAATGTTATCTTGGAGTTTTTCTGGAGATTAAAAATGTATTGCAAAATGCACTGTAAATTCACCTTCTTTCAATATCTGGTTTGTTGAGAAAATACTCATAATGAAGTCATTATGTTTGTCTCTTATTTAGGTAATTTAACACGTAAGTTGTGATGGGTAAAAGCAACATTTCAGAACCTATAATTTACATTTTAAGGCAGATGGGGAGAGGAAAGTAAGATATGAAGTTATTAGGAATAAACAGGGAATATATAGAAATAATTATTAACACTTTTTTTTTTATTATGATCCTACCCATGATGGCAACCTGGAAAGTATTGCATAGATGCAAATCTACACCTCAGAATTATGAAATATGCTGTCTGTGCTATCGTCTTATAAGTGTACAGAATGATGTTTGAGTACATTGGAATATTATCTAACTTCTTACTGTTTACATGTTGATATTATAAATTTTACATCTAAGAGATTTATTTTCTTAAATACATATCTATGCAGTGACATATTATGAAACCCAGTATGTTTCTTTTTAAGTTCCACAGTAAACATTTATTTTCTATAACCTTCTATTACTACCCCTGATGATTCTCATTCTGAAAGATTTATACTGTGAAATATCTGAACTCAAGGCTGATCGGTGCATTCCAATGTATTATACCAGTTCAGCAGGACTACAGATATTGGACATTTAGCAAATGCAGCCATTCTAGGCCCTGAAAGTGAAGCCAGTTTATCAGTGGTCTTTCTGCATATTTTCAGCAGTTGGCAATTATAATTTATAAAAAGCTCAGCTAATAACATGAGTTTCAGATCAGATTTCATGTCACAATAAATCATATGCCATTAATAACATCTGATAGCAGACTCACCTTGAAATTCATCTATATTTTAAGGAACCTGATGTTTCTAACATTATCTTAAGGAAATTAATTACAAAAATATATATATTTCCAGTCCCTACATGCTTTAGTACTGTGATATTGAAAGAAATTGAAAAAAACGATGATTCTCTGGACACTAAAAGACAGAAAGATTATGCATTTCTAAAAAAAGAATGGAAAGACAAAGTATTGTAATAGAGACCAATGTTTTAAAATGTTACTTCTTTTGTGAGAAGGAAGTGTGGATTTCTTTTTTTGTTGAATAGAATTTTCCAGATTATGTTAGTTCACAAACAGTTTGTTCCACTAACAGTTCTTTGCACGTGGCAACACTCCATAATACGTTGCAGCAGCATTTTCCTGCTGTGTGTGAAAATAAAACCTTCTCAGTTGTCTGCTAAACCACAAGATTTAATTCATCAGAGTGTGGAATTTTCTGTGCAGTCTAAATGATTTAGGATCAGCAAGTCCAACTCAAGTCAGATTCATAGTGGGCTCCATAGTTAATAGCACTTACTCATTTAACAGTCCTACATTACTCATTTGAAAATCCTACGTTGTCACATGTGAATGTCGCTAGTATTTAAAAGAAAATAATTATTTTTTTGGGTTTATGTTAGTTTTCTCTTACTTGGTTTTCCAAGGTTTTGAGTTCCCACAGCTATCACTCAGTTTTGTAAAACAGGTCCTTGCACTGTAGTTTACTCTAAAAATGAATATGTAAAAAGTTTCCTCTCTGGAGAGAAACTTTAAGTTTATTCTGTGTGCAGAGGTCTTTTGAAATCCAAGAGTGTTGTCATTGCTTCAGTGAACCAAGTTAGGTTAACTTTGGGGTTGGAGAATATTTGACTTTAAATCCTGGTAATGATCTTTAAATTCCTAAGTGCATTCCTTGACACTCTGATCCCAAGTTTCATGTGTAAATGGAGCATACCAGTAGAGAAACTCCTGACAGATTGTACTTGTGTGTGAAAGCAAAATCTTTCTGTATTTATTTACCTTCTCACAGTGAAGATGAAATATCACAAGGCTTAGAAAGACTTTTTAATGACTATTAGCCAATATTGTAGAATGCTTTGGAAGTAGGTGACTAATTATTAGGAACTCTGACACATTTTGAAATTGTTCAGTGTTTGTAGATTTTGGACACAAAGATTTGTATTATTGACTTATTAAAAATAGGAAGAAATAAATTAGGGTGTGGATTTCTGAACTGTCTAGAGATACTTAGACATTCAGGTCTTGGGAAAATCTAATATTAAGTCTGTGTAAATACTCATGAATTAAAAATCCCTATTATCTGTTGTTTCTTAAATCTTCAAATTGTTTAGCAGCTACTTTGTGACTTTTCAGTGAAGCTCCTGTTTGTTTCAGTTTCTTGTTCAATTAAAATCAATTCCCTTTGTCAAAAGGGTCTTCTGTGTTCAGAAGCTTAAATTTCGCTGAAAAATGCTTAATAAATCCCTTAATCACTTGAAAATGTTATACTTGCAAGCTTCAATATGGAATGGCTCAATTTGTTTTCCAAATAAGGCTCAGCATAAATGTCTAACAGTGATTTGAAAACATTAATTACTTGGTCCTAAAAATGGATCTGCAGGAGATTTTTTCTGCTGGTGATGGTCAGATAGAAAAGAATGGGAGTGAGACCACAGTTGCATCCCCACCTCTGTCAAAAGAATGAATCTTAATATGACATTTTAAGTAATTGTATCTTATGATCATTAGCACACATTATCAGAAACTAGTGCTGACACTGCATTAAGATTTAAACGTGTTCATAAACCCCAGAATCTCAGCTATCACATTACCCACAGATCTGAAGTGCTGAGAACCCTGTGCTTGAGAAAGCAGAGTTCACATCCCAGCATCTCATGCTTAACAGTAGGGTCAGATTTTCTGACTTCAGTGTGGAAAGGCTGAGTTAACCCCAGGGTGGAGAAAACTTGCAAAAGACAGCATTTCAAGTAACATTATCATTAAACTAGGACGTACTGTTGAAATAACTATTCAGTTAGGCCAAAATGCCCTGCCGGGGAGATCTGTGTAAACATCATAGACTTGATGCTGGGAATAACAGATGTATGAGTTATGTGACTGGAATATACACAGGGAAACAAAGAATACAATTAACAAAAGAAGAATTCACATTGATACTAACTATTCTAAAATAATACTCAGTTAAATTAGGCATGCTAATTTGACTCTATGGCACCATGTAATATAAAAGATACTTCTTAGTCTCAGTAAACTAAAGTAGGATTTATAAATTGCATATGCAGTCTGAGATTTTGAAACATCAATCTATTTTCATCTTTATGAAGTATTCCTAAAGCAGAAAAAGGTCCCATTTCTAATAGCTGAATTTGTATCATGTTCCTGACAATGTACTTTTGAGATTCCCTTTTAAGTAATAGAAATTAGTGATATACTCTGTGCAAGTAATCTGTGAGAGAATGTGTTCTTTTAATTAATATTAGTGAAGGAAGTAATACTTTTGTTTTGACCTACATGTTATATGACACTAGTTTAATATCTGGAAGGACCACAGAAAAAACAATGGTGGGAGAAATGACAGGCAAATGATTCTTTAGCAAGTTCTTCCATGTGGCCCAACTTGAGTACTATGCTGTACAACATAGTTACCATAGTGTCATAACTTGACAGATCTCAAAAAGAATGTAAAAAAAAATAATCCTGTCATGCAAGCATTCTTACTGTATTCAAAAGCCTTATTGTAAAGAATTCTAATCCTTCCTGGCAGCAAAGAAACCAGAACACAGTTATTCCACTTGAATATTGTAGATTCCCCAAACCACTTCCTTTTGAAACCAAGTACTGGTTCCAGTTTGGTGACTGAGATTAAAATAGATCAGTGTAAACTTTCTCCTTTTTTTTTTTTTTTTTGTATAAGGTAACCTCAGTTTAAAAGCAAAATAATTTTCCATTCTCAGATGTGCTTAGCCTTTGTTCACTTATTTTAGCATTGACTTGACAAGTCAAAATGTTTAATTTTGAATAGAACAAAACTATGTCAATATTTTCATTACTCTTCCATTTTTTCAGCTGAATACCACTGCGTACTTCCAGTGAATATAGTAATTGTCAACACAAAATTCCTAACATGCATTGCAGACATTTCAGTATCTTTCCTTCAACCTCTCCTCTCTTCCTAGTTGTGACTGAGCTGAAAATGCTTAAAACGAACTCACTGATGTCACAGAGAGACAGATTGCAGACATCTGTTGCCTTTCCCATTGAACCCCATTATTTTCATAAAAAGACAAGGCTCCAGAAAACTGCCTCCGAACTCAGGCAGTATTCCTGCAACTGTAGTCATCAGAAGAAGCAACTCAAGACAAAAATATTTCATAGAATCATAGACTCATAGAAAGGTTTGGGTTGGAAGGGACCTTTAATGGTTATCCTGTCCATGCCCCGTACAGTCAGCAGAGTCATCTTCAACTAGATCAGGTTGCTCAGAGCCCCATCCAGCCTGATCTTGAATGTTTCCAGGGGTGGGGCATTTACCACCTCTCTGGTCAACTTGTTCCTGTGTTTCACTGTAAAAAGTTTCTTCCTTATACCTAGTCTAAATCTACCCTCTTTTAGTTTAAAACTCTTACTCCTTGTCCTGTTGCAACAGACCCTGCTAAAAAGACTGTCCCCATCTTTCTCAGAGGCTCCTTTGAAGTACTTAAAGGCTGCAATAAGGTCTCACTGGAGCCTTCTCTTCTCCAGGCTGAACAACCCCGACTCTTTCATCCTTTCTTCATAAGAAAGGTGTTCATGCCCTCTGATAATTTTTGTGCCCCTCCTCTAAACCAACCTTTCCATACCTTTCTTGTGCTGAGGACTCCAGAACAGGACAGAATAATCCAGATGAGGTCTCTGGACCAGA
>VWZY01010243.1:0-32349 GCA_013399075.1 Chloroceryle aenea
TCACAGAATCACAGAAATGTCAGTATTGGAGGGGACCTCTATTGGCCATCCACCTGCTGAGAGTAGGGCCATCTTCAGCTAGAGCAGGGTGCTCAGAGCTCTGTTAAGCCCCACCTTGGAGGTCTCCAGGGACGGGGCCTCAACCACCTCCCTGGGCAATCTGTTCCAGTGCTCCACCACTCTCCTGGTTAAGCACTTCCTCCTTATTTCTAATCTACATCCACTCCTTTCTAATTTAAAGCCATTACCCCATATCCTTTCCCCTATGAAGAAAGACTGAGTGAACTGGGGCTGTTTAGTCTTGAGAAGATTGAGAGAGGATCTTATCAACATCTATAAATATCCAAGGGGTGGGTGTCAATGGAAGGAGCCAATCTCTTTTCTGGAGTGCCCTGTAATAGAACAAGGAATAATGGGTATTGGTGCACTGCTGAATCTCAAAACTGGATGAGGCATTTCTGGCTTTTTAAAAAACTGTGAAATTGAATTTCTGAGGATGCCCCATCTCACCTGTCATTGATGGTCAGCTGGTCAGAAAGTCATCTGATATTTTCTGTTACTGAATTGTGAAATATATCTATTTAGCATTCCACACAAGATGTTTTTAATTCTCAAGTCAGTTTTTTCAAATATTAATACTAGGCACTAGAATATAAATGGGCATGGTCATTGAAGGAAAAGGGGAGGAAAAAGCAGTTTATTTTGAATAAGAAACAGTGGATATATACAAAAGATTCATTCTGCAGTTGTGGTTTTTTGTTTGGTTGTTTTTTTGGGGGTTTGTTTGGGTTTTTTTGTGTAGTTGAGTAAAATTTTTTATCTTCTGTCTGCTGATGGAAGTTGGCCTCCATCATGGTTTTTTTAAAGCTTTCTTCCGGTAAAAGTTAATTATACTGAAGAAGATAGGGATAGATCCACGAAGATATTTAGGTGTCATTTAAATGTACCAAAGTTATAGGAAGTATGGAAAATTTAAAATAATACTTAATATTTATTAAAACTTTTTCTTCTGAGAAAAATTTGTCTGCTGTGGTGAATTCAAAGTGTGACATAATGACCAGACACAATAGATAAATACAGAAAAAGAACTTATGGAAAATATTTCTAATCCTCCAGAGAAGGACATTGAAAATTTTGAACATATTTTGTTAGTAATCATAGAAATAGGCTTACTGATAAAGAACCTCCATGCTCTTATAATATAGTATATAAAAAAAAAATTAAAATGTCATGCCCTATTTTACATATTCAAACAACATGGAATCTTCCTACAATTTCAATGGAATTGATAAACCCCACTACATTTGACCAAGTCCCTGTAAGAGTTTTCTGGTGGTTTTTTTTTCTTGTAGAGCAGAACTTCTTTTTATACTTATACTTCTCGGCTCGGAACTATGTCCTGACTAAGCATGGCACATGTGAAGCCATTTTTGCATAAGTCTGAGGTATGCTTATCCTGTTCTGGGACTTCCAAGGATTGGCTCACTTGTTCCTGCAAATTCGTATGCATATAAATGAAAACTTTTTCAATCTCATTCCCCATTTTTGACTCCTAACTCATAAAAGCTATCAATTACCAATACTATAATTGTGATAAAATGTCAAGTCCTGACTGTTTCTTCACATTCTTGTCATGTACCACTCTGCAGAAACATTGTTTTGTTGGTATTAATATGTCAGTTTACCTGAATACAAGACAGTATTGCAGCTGCAGAGTCTCTTCTTGATTTAGAAAATAACATGACAGAAGAAGGCAATAAACAAAGAATGTTTTGAAAAATAGACATGGAGCTAGAACGATTATCACATTTAGGACAGAATTTGTGGGCTTCTACTTTTCTTTGTGTTAGATATAGAGACTTTCAGAGGTAAATGGGAAAACAGTAATATGAACACCACTAATACCATCTGTCACTTAATTCAATGAGAAAAAAAACCCTATCACATCAGCCAGATGAGTCCCACTGGTGTACCTTTCTTAATTTTATGGGCACAACTTTGTCCAGTCCAACCTGACATCATTTTCCTATTTCTCACCTCTGTCCATTTTTACTGAGACATTTTGCCTTCATCTTCCTCCATCTCTTAATTAAATGGGTAATTGTGGTCATTATCTCCACATCCTCCTGTTCCTCCATGCTCTACGCTGTGCACCATGACTGAAGTAAGTGTCCTCTCAATCACAGTTACACAGAGCCTATGTCTTCATCCCTACTCTATCTGTCTATACAAAGGGTATTACACTCTGAAGTGAGTTCAGTTACTTAGTTAAGAACTTAACCCAGAACATTTCCTATCCTAATCTTTTTACCCAAATATTTTCTGCGTTGCTATGTACCATGAGATGTACTAAAGTCTAAGTCAATTATATATACTGCTTTGTTATTGTCAGGTCTCATTGTAATTCTCCTGTAAAAATTAATCAAATTAGTGATGCATTATCATCTTCTTATTAATCATATCTGACAGGATAGTAATCCCTTCCCTTACTGCACTCAAGCAAATTGTCTTTGGACTTTATAAAACCGTGATAAAAAATAAAATTCAGAGTTCTCTTCTTACCATCACCTTAGAATCTTCTTGTTTACTTGACAGTAATATAGGTGTGTAGAGCGATCCATATCTCAGAAGTAAGACCTCAGCTGTTGAAATATGGGGTTTTTAGCAATGGAGTAGCCAATGTCTATGCCATCTGTAAAGGTATCTCAGTGCTGTAAATGGACACCGTAGATCCTCACAGTGTAAAACTGATCATACAAAAGTTCTATAAAAGTTGGGTTTTTTTCCTGAAAAAAACCCCAAATCACAACCAAATTATATGTTGTCTGTATGTTGTGTAAACTTGTATCCTCGTACTACAGTATTGTCACTGCTAGTGATAGGCCATAGGTGTTGTACAGAATTTACAAGGCCTCATGTCTGAGTCATGTCAGATTTGTTCTGTCTTTGATCTGCCTGCAGCTTTGTTTTACTTGGGTGTACATGTGATACTAATTTCTCTACTTGACCAGGTATCTGTGGCTAATTTAATTTTGTTTATCTTCAGGTGGTACAACAATAGTTTTAGAGCTGTAATAAGAATTTATTCTCTACTTGATATTTGCAACTCTTAACACAGTCACAGAATCACAAAATCACAAATTACAGAAGGGCAGGGGTTGAAAGGGATATATATAGTCTATTCCTCCTGTTAAAGCAAGTTCACCCAGAGCAGGTTGCTGAGGGCCACATGCAGGCTGGAATCAAACTTTTTCATGAACGAAAATATTTTGCTGTGGGATCTATATCCTGTCTGCATGGCAGCTCAGGTAAATGACCTGAAAGTTCAGAGTGACTGGAAGGACCCATATATCTGTTTCTGGCTGTGTAGCCACAAGTATATGTGGAGATAATACCAGTAATTTGAATGATGCTTGCTAATAGCACAAAGCCAGGAGTTTATATTCCTCTTCTAAAGCCTTTACCTCTAAAAACCTGATGGATCCTGTAGCTGTTAATTGACCCAGAACAAAGTGTATCATCTTTCCAGGGAAGATAGCAAGTCTGCAGATAGCCTCTTTGGGAAGAATGTTATCTAAGGCAGCTGCCACATTAATATGTACAGCAACCAAAGATGTTCCTCTAACATTCTCTCTTTTTGGCTATCTGTAAAGGTTTTGAAAAAGACAAAACTGATGACCTATTGATCTTGTGTTCGCATGCCACCATTGAACAGAGAAAGAGATTGACTAATTACAAACTGGATAAGTATTTCAGAAAACAGGAGATTAAGAGAAGTTCTAGTAAAAGTCCCTCACAGAAGATGAACAAAGATTAAGAGGAAGTACTTGCTTCTTATAGCCTTATTTATAATTGAGACACAGAAGTCTCTTGTAACACTAGCTGAGGAAAGTCTTTATACTTTCTACTATACATATCAAATATCCTAAGAACTCAGCAATGGTTCCCTGTTAAGATGTGTGTCTGTGCTTGCATTTGGAGGGTACAGTTGTTTTGCAGTTAGTTAGCAGGACAGTCTTTTGCCAGACAAGCCTGAAGAAACAGAATTTTGACTGACTATTCCATATTAAATTCTGGCTATATAACAATGGATACAAATTTAAAATTGGGATTTGCAATATCCAGTAACAAAAGTTTTAAATAAAAATAATTTATTTCCCTAGGTCTCAACTTTTAACTGTACATGACTTGTAAGCATATTATGATTTGTAATCTAGTTTTAATACTGTAATTATTTACTGGGTTTTTTCAACATCTATATTCACTATGTGTAGAATCAATGCCAGTACAGATTTGATGGTGCAGCTGGCCAAAAACTCTGGCTCCGTGAATATACTTTATAAGGAAAATCAACGAAACAAAAAGAAAGACAAAACTGACAAAAGTAGGAATTTGTGACATCATAGGTATTAATGAAGAGCTTGTAAATGAAATCCTTTTGCTCATCAGGTCCTAGGTGTCATCTTTTGTCTGCCTGTGTTGAAGAACCCAAAAGCTGAATTAAGGGCTTCAAGTCATCACTGCTAATTCCACATAGATTTCTTACCCATTGACTGTCACCAACCAGCTTTTGAACATCACTGAGGGTATGAATTTTTGTTCTAATTTCTATCTTTTGAGGTTTTACCATTCCCCCAGCAATAATCCCGCCCAAATATTTCCAAGGAAGTTGCTGTTATATTTTTTCCAAGGCTATTTGAAGGCCTCCATTTTGCAGTTCGACTTTTAAATTTCCTAATATGGTTTCCTTCTGTAACTTTTCCCCTGCAATTGAAATATCGTCCATATAATGATAAATTAACAGATGTGGGTATTTTCTGCACACCGGCTCTAATACCCACGCAACAAAGATTTGGCACATGGCTGGAGAGTTTTTCATTCCTTGANGTACGGCGAAAACGAACTGAAAAAGTTCCCCCCCGGGGCGGGAGGGGAAGCGCGCTGACGTGCAGCGGCCGCTGGTGCCGGTGTTAGACCCCTCCTGGGTCCGGAGACGAATATCGCTGAGTTTTACTAAAATCCTTTAACAGTTCCTCCACCCCTCGGAGCTGCCGCCATCACTGCGCGCGGGGCCAGGTGGGTGGGTGCAGATTGAACCTTCCGGTTGCTGGAGCAGCCGCCGGCGCTCCCGAGACCGGCGGAACGACAATTTCTCCAGCTCCAGAATAGAAACAGGTTTAATAAACGAGCTCACAGAGGAAGGCGGTCCGCGGAGACGTCCTCATGCGCCGCGAAGGGATTCAGGGCGGCAAACGCAGAAGCGGCTGCAGCGCGCTCTCCCTTCACAGATCGCAAGGTCCCGTTAACCAGCTTCTGCAGGGTTGAATATTTGGAAACTTCCTTCGCTTCCTTGCCCCATTACTAATATCCTCCCATAGGTGATTCCCTGTGGCTTCCCAGGTAGACGACTCAAACGCTGGACTAATCCCGAGGATTAAATTTTTATTTTGAGCCCAGGATTCGGGGAAGAAGGGAACTGTCAAGACAAGCATAAATGCCTTATGGATTGTTCCTAGATAGTTTTTTGACTGTTACATACATTGAGACTATACAATAACTGTCTTTCAGGACACTAAGCTGTAAGGTTATTATTTGCAGCTTTAAAGCATACATTCATAACCACCATTTCCATTCTTTTTCTCTCATACTATTAGACATTAAATTGATGATGCTTCTCCAGCTCACAAAGTAATGTTGCAATACTCTCTTGAGAAAGAAAAAGCCATGTCCATTCCAAATGTGCCAGACATTCCAATTACTTTATAGCTGGGAAAGAAAACAGTAGAACACATAGGGTTCATGAAGTCTTCCCAAGTGCAAGATATTAAAAAAAGCACTTTTTTTACAAAAAGGAGAGCTTACAAAGTTCTTCTATACTACCTACCTCTCTCTGTCCTTTTTTCCCAATCCAAAAAAAAACCCTCAACATTTTTAAATGATTCCTCTCCTGTCACTATTCATAGTTTCTGAATAATGTAAAGACAAAGACATCACGCTTTTTTTCTAATTTTATTGATATATATAACTTGAAATATTATGTTGATGTTTTCTACAAGAGAAATATTTATCTGGAAGCAATTCATTAGAGAGAGATGCTGTCTAACCCCAGCCAGCAGCTCAGCACCATGCAGCCACTCACCCACTCCTGTTCAGTGGGATGAGAATTAGAAAAAAAAGCCAACAAATAACTCATGGATTGATATAATAACAGTTTAATAACTAAAATATAATAAAATATAATAATAATTATAATAGAATATGAGAATAATAATTGCATTGAAGGAACATAACAAAAAGAGGGAAAAAAAAACAAACAAACAAACAGGAAAAGACAAGTGATGCCACAATGCAATTACTCACCACCTGCTGCCTGGTGGCTGAGCAGTGGTCAGCCCTCCCTGGCCAACTCTCCCAGTTTATGGACCCAGCCTGATGTTCTGTGGTAGGAAATATCCCTTTGGCTAATTTGGGTCAGCTGTCCCGGACATACTTCCTCACAGATTCTTGTGTACCTGAACTCTAGGGAAACATGGGAAGATGAAATCTTTGATTCCTTATCAACAGCTAAAAACATCAGGATATTACCAACATTCATCTAATACTGAATCCCAAACACAGCACTATTGTAGCTACTAAGAAGAAAAGAAAATTATCTCTATCCCAGCTGAAACCAGGAGAAGAAGGTAGAATGTTAGGTGAGTCAGGGTTTCTTTGTATGCTATCAAGGGCAACCAATTTCCTGCATAGGGAACAGTATGTGTCATTCCTTTCAGGATTTTGGGGTTTTTTCCTGCCCACACACATAAAAAGAACTCCAGGACATACTGTGCCCAGCCAAGAGTTAGAAATGGAGACACTGCTGTTCTCTCTTCAACAGAGAGCAAACCTCAGCAACAGAAACAGTGTTGAGAGTAGAATGAAACACATTTAAGATTCATATTTTGTGGTGGTTTTGTGGGTTTTGGTGGTTTTTTCCCCTGGATTACACTGTGTTTTCCTGAAAGAAAAACCCTGAAGGAAGCAAGGAAGTACCCATTTTTTCAAAAGAGGGTATGGTGCTGGAAGAGAATAACATAAGAAAAAAATAAATTTAAAAAATCCCTTTTAAAAATACTCTTTAAAATTCACTTATCTGATAAAAAGAATTACCATAATTCTTTCTTGTTAAGTTATCATATGTGTTGTTTTAAGTACTTCTAATTTATAGAAATTGGTTTCTGAACTCACTAGAGGAAGGCTCAGGATTTCTCTTGCATGCTCAGTATATCCCTTACTAAAACTAACAAGTAAGGACAGAAATATTAAATAAAACACATTCAAGTTGAGATTTCATTTTTTAGACATAAAGTGGTAATTTTTTTTATCCTTTTATCCATTAATTTATATTCTGGTCATCCAATGTCTTGTTTTTAGAAATGGGGATGTAATTTACTGTTATAGTTGAACTTCAAAACCACATTCTTGTAAAAGATGGTGTTCACATGCAGATTGAAGCCACCAACGCAGAAAGTTCAGAAAGTGTTTATCAAAGCTACCTTTGCAGTCCAAAGGGATAGATACTTCTCTTAAAGGAAATCAGACAGTGGAATCTGTATGAATATCCTAATCTTGTCTTTCCTACACTACAGAGAATCACTGTCATTGCCCATGGTGGGTGAAATATAAACCTTTGATGGAGAAGAGGATTTTGTCCTTCATTCACATAATCTGTGAAGATACAGAGGTCAATACTTTTCCTGGAAGGGAACTGTGTATCTATCTGGTAGATGTAGAAATGACGCTGTAAATTAGAGTCTTCTTTTATTACCAAGCTGGTGGGTTGGTACAATTTTTTTTCTTTTGTATGATGAATAACTGTAGATTCATTTAGAGACCAGAGCTACTATCCCTAAGAAATGCATATGATTCATACTACCTGGTTTCAATCTTTAAATTTGGTACATAGTATCTGCTGATCATCTAGGGATATAGCTATGCTAGACAATTAATAATCTTCAGATAGATAATCTCATTAAAGCAGCCTAGGGAAGCACATTTTCAACTTCATTCAGAAAATTAGAAATTACATCAAAAAAGCCAAATGATAACATATATTGACTTTGTATTAGCCTAACTACATCACTTAGGTTATCAGACTTTATGGAGATAGAAAAATAAATGGACAATTTTTATGAAGTTATATGGTTAAGAAAATGTACAGGGATATACTGTTCTAGTTCTTTAATTTAATCTTTACTCCCTAACAGCTGTTGCTTTAATCATGGACCTTTTTTTTTTTTTTAAACTCTTCCACCCTTATTCTGCTAATTCTGTTCTTACTGAAGACCAGTTCTGCTAATTAGAGGAACTATTTAGACTGGTAGCAGCTGAGTTAGGCCAGTCGTGAATAACTAATAACCAAATGAGGACTGAATTATGTTTAAGTAAGGTACTTTTATAGTTTCCAGCTTCTGTTGCCACATTTGCCCTGGTTATTGTTAGGCATCATTTCCTTTTCTAATTGAGATTTGAACTAGAACATCAAAGGGTCCTTAGTAAGCATATTCAAATCTGATGCTAGATTCATGCAAAAAAGTTGAGAACTCTATCCTTAGGCTTTAAGCAGGTTAAAGCATAGAGTACCTTATGAATGCCAAAAAAAAAAAAAATTAGGTTAGGAAACAACCTGAAGCAGCATGTCATTATTTTGTTCAGAGAGTTTCATGCTCTTGTCTGAGAGTAATCATGGGGATATGGGAGTAGGAAGGAACTGCCATTTGTCAAAAAAGATCCAGGAAATTAAGGTCCCTTGAGGCTGTCTGTGAATTTGCTGATATGAAGAAAAGATGTTTAGGATGAAAAATTAACAAGAAAGACTCTACTTAGCAAAATAACCTCCCAATATTTGTCTAAAATAACTAAATTAGCACATAGCAGCTTTCTTATTATTTATAAATGAGATTCTTGCTTGGCCAATTAGTGTAAGATCCAACTAAAATATTCTTGGTAAGTGTCTATTTGGGAGGGGGGAAAGGTGTAGATAAAAGGAAACCATCACTGAAACTTAGGAACAAATGTTTTAAAAGAACATGAATTATAAAAGTAATTAAATTTAGCTCTTTTTCAGAGATACACACCCCAAATATGTTTGTACACAGACAACAAGTACCTCTGTTGTGACTGAGATGAGTAGCTACTGCTGGTTTAAGTAGCACGTGGAACATTGTCTGAAACTGTTTATTTAGGTCATTCTGACTTGATAAGAAAATGCTATTTCTGTATTCTTATTTTCATAAATAGCATGCTGAAACACAACTGTCCTTCTCGACTGCAATATCATCTAAAGAAAACAGCTAGAAGAGCTTATTTGAAATTTTTTTCATTTATGTGCCATGCACTGAAACTTGGTTATTAAGCAATTTATATTTGCTAAGTTGAGATATCCTTGCATACTCTGATACATCTAACTGATATATGACCTAAATTTATTCTTACAAATTGTTTTCAGTGATATCCATGTTACATATAAAGTAGAAATTAAAAAAAAAAAGTATGTTGCATCTTACTGTGCAGAATGTACTAAAATCAAAGAAAAATTATTCTCCACTCTTTCCTCAAGGATTAAAATTTCCTCAATGCTCTAAGTTGTTTATGATGTAATCAAGACAGAATTGGAGCTAATAAAGCTAGTCAGAGTATTGGAAATAAGAACAAAAAAACTTCTTCCTATGCTTATATTGAAGAAATTAAATGTTAGGAAATCCTGAAAGAAAAGTTATATGGAAAATAAAATGAGAAAAATCTCAGCTGAATATGGTTATGCATAGAGCTCTATTTATCTATGTGCTGAGTGTCACAGTGCACAAGCTGTTCATTCAGGAAATTAAAATATGAAGTCAGAATCTTTCTGTATATCTACAAGCCCAGATGGTTAACTTACTCTAAGGATTAGAGGTATATGACAATTATGAAGATTTTCTGTATTCGTTGATTTTAGAACAAAAAGTGGAATTCATTGTCCTAAGTAGATTTCTAAGGCCTTTTGCCTGGGATCATTTATTTGCAAGTGGTGCTGGATGACCGAGATCAAATATTTTAGGGATTTAAAAGTAAATTTTAATGAAAAAGAACCAGTGTAATGGTATTACTGGTTAGTGCATCAGTATATAGCCATCTTGCCCTTGAAGAAAATAACTAACTCCAAACACTTCTATCTAGAGACAAATTGAAAATAAACAATAAAAGATTATAGAGTCTAACAAAGGTGTGGGGGAAAAAAAAGAAAAGAAAAAGAAAAAAGTGTAAGGGTTAGAGAATACTTGATTCTGATGCAAGATTTACTGAATATCAACCAAAAATATAAGTTAAACATTTCAGAGTAACTTACCTGAATTTAACATCAGTTGGTTTTAAATTTAGAGAACTGAGACATGTTTTGCATTAGAAAAGTAGTTAAGGAAGAAAAAAATTTAAATACATTTTAAAATGTATTTAAAAACACATTTTAGGATAAAAATGTTTGTTCTGAGAAAACAAATAAACAAAAAATTCCCGTAGATCTGTTTAAGCCTTCCCAGTTAGGAACATACCATAAAACAAGGGAACTGTGGAGTGCAACCTTCTGAACAGACCTTAAAATAACAGAAGAGCTTATTCAGGGCTCTGTTTGATCAAGCACTGAATTTTTCTGAGGAGAGACAGAGCAGAGCAAGGCCATTTCTCTGTCCTTCTCTCTCATTATATACAAGAAAAGCTTCAACCCTGTAAGCGTCTTGATGGCTCTTCACTGGATTTACTCCAGTTTGTCAACATCTGTCTTGTTTTGGGAAAGCAAAGCTGAGTGTTTGAGTAAAGCTAGTGTAAGAATTGCTTCAATATCCATTGGACGAGTAGTCTGTAAGTTTTCTTAATGTACCGTGTTTGTTATCTGATGCCATTTTTCAAACTGAGACCCTGATATGTATAATAAGCATGATGATGCTGATCAATGTTCATTAGAAAACCACACCTTAGACTGAAGAGAAATTGTCTTTCCATTCTCTCTTGTCCATGCACCAATCTGCCATTCAGGTAAAAATGTTCAAATGAAGTTCACAAAGGAACTTGTATTTCCTAATTCAGCCTTATCTTTCCAACAGTTAGGAATATCTCCAATGAGTTTCATGTTTGTTACCTATTTTGTTATCTGAAAGAGGCCCTCCCATCCAAACTGAGAATCTGCATGGTGACTTTTCACTGTCCATCTATTGCCCAGAAGTTTTGGGTTCTGGAGGCTCTGCTTCTATGTTTCCTTACAGATGTAATTATTGTAAATTTGGAGTATTTACACCTAATTACTTTGTGAGTTTTACAAAGTGTGATGGAAAGCATACTTTCTGTACCAGATGCTTGGAGGATTGTCTTAGCCCAGGCATGCATACTGAGGAGGCTTAACACTGTCTCATGGGGCTTGTAATTTCTTTTATGTGATTTTTCCTATATAACTCTGTTTTAGAGGCATAAAGCAGATTAGAATTTCAAAGAGTATTAGAAGGACTGTTAGAATACAGGGGAACAGAAATTATATTCTCTTACGCTTTTTCCCTCTTTTTAATTCTATTTCATTAATCAAGTAGAAAGAAAACAGTAACAACAAAGAACCTTTGGTAGCATGGGTTATACTTTAAGAACATTAAAAAAGGATTTTGTATCCATTACTTGAGTGCATTGCTGCCATGAGTGTTCTTGAAAGCAGGAGTTTCATGGTGTTTTAAAGCTGGAATGGCTTTATAAGCCAGCCGGACTACTTCCACCAAGTTCAATACCTTCTACTTCATGATTAGAATTTACATGTACACCCGCTTTGTTCTAAATGCAATTTATTTTAAATTTAAATATTTTCATTGATTTTGATAATCAAACTATCAGTTAACTGAGTCCTTTGATATTCTAAATTATTAATATTCTTCAGAATATCAAGGAAAGGTAAAGGACGTGATTGAGTTACCTAAACATATGTGCCACTTCATACAGACAAGGATATCCAAACCAAAAGCATGTAGTCCTCACAAGATACTCACAAGGGATCTCAGAAGAAGCCTGCAGGTTGCAGAGCAGCAGATGAGATGCACAAAGTGGTCACAGGGAATGCTGAATGTGTAGCCCATAGCCAGACTACAGAGGATTGAGATATTTAAGGTATCTGCAGTGATGCAGGAAAGCTTGATATCAACTGATATTATTATCAGATGCAGATTAATAAACACTGCTCCTCGAATCTCAAGAGCACTTTATTCCATCTTCCCAGTCAGAGAACCTTTAATGTCAGTGCAAGAAGACAGATATTTTCTAGAAAGTTGACCCATCCACACAAAAACCACAAGTAAACCAAGGTCTAGTCAATGTTACAACATTTTGAAAAGCTGTCTGGCGTGTGTAAAACACTTTCTATAACAGACAACTAAAGGTATTGCATAAAAATTCTATTAACTGGTAATATTATACTTTATTACTGGTAGAAAGGAAATGTCATCCGGAGACGGAGTTGTTATCCAAATGAAATTACTAGTTCATTGTGACATAGCTATAAAGAACTTAGTCTGCTTCTCAAACAATTATTTAATCCGTACAATTTGTTATTGTTCAGCAAAGGACATGATACATGCATTGCAGGGATTTTGTAAAAGTTTTTCTTTAAAATTGGCTTGCATTAAGATGTATTCAGCTTTGTTGTTTGACACAGAATGCATCACTATCACCTCTTTCAATGAGTTTTATAAAGGAACAATGAACGTAACTCAGACTGGAGGAAAATAGCTGTGAGTGAAGCTTAAGCATCTTATTTCTCATTAAGCAGCTTAAAGAAGACTGGAAGGAGTATTGTATGACTATGGTTCAATTTTAAGTAGAAAACTTTGTGTGAATATGGAAGCATATATAAAGCATACTTATTCCAAGCATATTCATATTTATTTGTATTGTGAGAAATCCATTCTATGCCTCAAGTTTAACAGATGTTAGCTCAGCTAATTCAGGATTTTGGCAGATTCCATTTTGTAAGTATTCAGCATCAGTGATGGAATTTATTATTCCATTATCATCTGTGAAGGAACAATGAGTGATAGTGTCATAATTTCTGAGATAATAAAAGTTGGCACTGAAAAATTAATAGATAAATGCTACTTACCTCTTGTAGTACTACAGATTTATTTTCCAGATATTTCACAGTATCTATGTTACACCTAACAGCTTCATGAGGAATGGACTTTTGCAGTGCCTCTGATGCTCCTATCCAGAAAAAAAACCACTGATTTTTTACTTCCAAAAAATTTTTAGGACATTCCCAAAGAAGGAGTGTTTTAAATGTGGCCACAAATATTCTTCCAGATTCTCTCTGGAAACTATAATTTCTTAGACTATACTGGGAGTTATAAACTTTAGTAGGACAGCAAAGCATTTGATAGGGAAGATTTCTGTAACTGGCAAACTAGCATCTGATTACCAAGACAGAAATTATTTCTCTGATGTCAGTGGTAGGGTCCCTTCAGCTCCTCAACTGTTCTTTTCCATTGTAGGTCTCTGAAGGTGTCCACTCAAAACATTTTAAAATATGATAGGTAAAGTATGTGGACAATATTTTGTGCTGTAGGCATTAAAAAAGTTGGTTGAAAGCACAGCTCTTGTTTCAGACCTTAGTGCCGAGATATTTTTTGATACAAACAAGCTTTAATGGGATTTTTTTCCTTCCATGGTCAGAGGCTAACAATGATTCTAAATGATCTCACATCAGTTTTCTGGGGAATACTTACAGCACCATTATTCAGATGAACCATGACATTTAACACCCAAATCTTGTAGAAAAGTAGATAGACATGTCTCCTCTGATTGTGCAAAAAACTACCACATTTGGTTAATATTATACTCACTCATTTAACTGATGATCACTAAATGGAATACAAAATGGATAGAAATTTAAGAACTACATACTTAAAACACTCTGTAAACAATACTTTTGCATGAGTCCAGACAATCTGTAAGTTTTTATTAATCAGCTACAGTATAAGCTTATTAAAATAGTTCCAACTTGCTTATAATATTTTCCCTGTCATGAACCTGTTTTCCTATTACAATGGGCTAGTTTGGATCCATGTATTATTCATAATATAACTGAAATATCTTCTACATTTCTGTCATATAGACATCACAGGCATTGAATAAAAAAGTTATCCAACTAGAAAATAAAAAAATAAATAAAATTGCCCTCTAATTAATGATGCAAATCAAAACCATTAACTTTCAGTGACAATAGGAGACACTGATTTCTGTAGTAGTGAAATGATTAGAATGTGCCTAGATCAGAATTTTCATCCCATATAATATACCAAGAATGGAAGGGCAAAAATAGAAAAATATGATTATGTCTGAGCTAGTACACAGGAAGACAACTGCAAATTGTGTTGAGAGAAGAAGTGAAGGCAAGAAAACAAATCATATTTATCAAAGATGCATTTCTTTATTAACCATTGACGATACTTGGGGCTAGGAGGCAAAACCAGCAGGTACTGTTACTTCAGAAGATCTAAATGTCACATTAAAAATTTGTGACGTTAATAATGATCATCATAGAATGATTAAACTGAATAAGATAAAGAACAAGGTCAAGTATGTAAAGATTAATAAGAAGAAATTTTGCTATAAAATACAAAAACTTCAGTAGTGTTCAAAAAGGAAGCAGAAAACCCTAAGTATGATGATTACTCTTGTGTAACTGTGAGACAACAGTACAAAACCATGATGTCACGATACAGCATCAAAATCTTTTCAATGTGAAACTGATGTGAGGAAAAAAAAGGGGGAAGAAGAATGAAACTAAACAACACTGTCAGTAGAAGTATAAATTGCTATGAACTGATCATGAGCATCCCTCTGTGTGCCAATACACTCTAGAAGCAGGGTAGTGAACCCTGTGAAGAGATTTATGCTTATGCAAATAAAAAATATTTTTATAATATACTTTTTGTACCACATATCAAAATCAACAATGTTGGCCAGGCGACCTGAAAAGATTCTTTCCAGCCTATATGTCTGTTCTACTTTTACTATCTAAATTACATTTTTTGTGTTTTTTTTCCACTAATGTACCTTCTGTTAATAAATAAAGTTTCCAGAGATGCTGCATCTGCAGTTGACTTCACATGAATTGACTACTTCCTTGATGTCTTTTCCAGACTATTCTTTGTTAGAATCAGTGCTTTTCCCATACAAGTTTCTTTTCTTAAAACAGTTTTTTTAATTTTATATTTCTGTCTGTAACATATAAGTAACTGTGAGGTACCTTTTCTTTTTACATTCTAATAAGATATTAGTTTCCTATTGCACAGCCTAAAGCAGTTTTATGAAAAGGTTGCTGTAGTCTAATAGAAATCTATTTTCTGAGAAAATGTATTAGCATATCTGTTGGTTTACAATCATAGAATAGACTTTCTCCTTGTTGTCCTTTCTCAGATAGATCTCTGCTAACATTAATGGCAGGTCCTCAATACAGCAAGGTCAGATCTTTTTAAATAAAGAGCGGTGGTGAAAGCAGCTTTATTCCCTAAGCTATTTGAATAGTCTCTCTTCTGTGCATGGTATTTTGAAAGCAAAAGCAATTTATAAATTAATGCCAAGGTTACTGAACCATTCAATGGTCTAAGAGCCCTCATGAATTCCAATTACTTCTCTTTCACAAACTTATTCCATTGTTGTTAGTATGGGGTCAGTACGGTGAAGTTCACTGCAATTGAAGTAGCATGAGGTTTACCTTTGTTTATCTTCATTCAAGACTTGTACAGATTCATTTGACTGTAATATGTTTGTGGGAAGGGAATGCTACTACTTATATATCCCAGCTCTTAGGCTAAGACTGAGATCTATCTCAATGAATGGAGACAGGACTTTTACTTCACACCAAATCCTACTAAGAAAATGGATTTAGAAATATTTTCTCTGATAATAACTTTAGACGTTAGCTTGAAGATAATGAAGTATTTTACTGTAACTGACCCCACCTTCCTTTCAGCAACATGACCTTGGTTCTTGTGAGAAGACATTCTGTCCTATTTGGCTATACTATTTGTAATTATATTCTAAGATTTTAGAAGCTGGGAAAACAGAACAAAACAAAATAAAACAAACCAAAAATGAAACGAAGAAAAAAAATCCAAAAGAACAAAAGAAACCAAAAATGACCAACAAATACTAAACAACTCAAAATAAAACAAAACCACTCTTTGTGGCTGATTAGTGCTAATGAGCCCTGCTTGGAATAATTTCTCAGTGGAGAAGCTCACCTGGAAGGCCATGTTAGAATTCTGAGAGGAAGTCGCTGAGAGATGAGTTAGATCCTCTCTGGAAAAGCACAGGACTGTAAGGTTCTCTCTGGAAAAGCATAGGACTGTAAGGTAAATAAGGAAGATGCTGAGTTTCACCTAAAGGCTAGAATAGATGCTCAGTTCTCACAGTGTGTGTGTGAAATCCATGAGAAGCTCGCTGTTCTGCAAGAGGGGAAAATGTGTTTTGCCCTGAGCTATCCGTATCTTTAGGTTTTGTTTTATTTTATTTTTCCCTGTACTAATGAACATAATGATAAGAGCAAGTCATTAAATTTAATGTCAACTTTTTGGATACTTCAAAATAAAACTGTGCTGTGCTGCTGAGAACAATATAACACGCTACTCACAGTGTACAAATCCTGCAATTAAAATGCTAATTAACACTTTTATTTATAAGGAACAAGGTTATTAGATTATAATCCCATTTTCCCTGCTCCCTTCAGCAATATGGATTGATCAGTCAGAGTGAAAACAACCTATCCTGGTTCCCTGAGGTATGATTATATTTTGTTCCTTCCATACAGATCCAATATAGAGCACAAGGAAGACATCAGCCAAATTAGGCAGAAAGAACTTAGAAGTTTCTTTCTTTGTTTTGTCTTCACAGGAAACTACAGCTGAATTTGTCCTTTGCTTATCACAACCTGTGGAGAGCTTTGTTGGAGTCAGACCCTTTGCTTAGTTACTGAAATCAGAGTATATCCTTCCAGACCAAGAGTTAGTACATAACCATCCATCATGTTCAGTTATTTGTGTATGGTTCTTCATCTGCCTAGAGACTTAAAAAGGAGAAAATGGGAGAAAGAGGCAAAATGCATATGTAAAAATAAATACTATATCAACATTGTATCTACACACTCATGTATGTGTTGTATAAATGTGGCCGTGAAGTCTATTTATTCTAAAATTTGTGCCTTAGGTTCCTATAAAGTGTAGAATTACTTCAGTGTAAATTTATATCTGAAGTTAACAACATATGGGATGGAATTCCTTACAGATTTTTCCCATTCCTGTTTCTAAATATATTAAAATAATTATTGTTTGTTTGGGTTGGTTTTGGTTTTGTTTTTTTTCTTGTACATACTTACGTATAGGCATTTTAGCCACAGCAGAGTGTATCTTTCATACAAAAACTCAAAACCATATGATAACAGTGCTCTTCTGGAGTTTCCAACAGTCAGGGATTGGTTCAAGCCATTGGAATACAAGACATTTCTATACAGAACAAAAAGAATTATACAGCCACAAGAGATACAAGCTGTCCAGACAGCCAGGCTTGCAAGTGTGTCTGGAATAGTTGTGTCTGTGAAGGACTGAAAATACAACTCTGTTTTTTCTAATCCAAGATGTGTACCACCAGATCTTTTATCATTATAACATTTCTTATTTAAGGCTTAAAGTAAATGGACACAGCACCTCTGTGTCTGTACCAAACTTTGATACAAAACTCTTTATAATGAGACAATGAAAACAGGAAAACCATGGTTTTATTTACATTTTATCTTTCATCATATTTAAGACATCTAGTACAGATTTATGAACTCTGTATGTTATCAATATTTTATACATGTTTTATACTCCGTGTGTCTAAAAGCAAAGATATATCTGTCTATGTGACATTTAGCTCCCTCTGAAATCATCTGCAGAACTTCACTAATCTTACAGCTGTGGAAGTGTGCTTTTTACTGCGAGTTGGGGATATCCAAAAATATAAATCATTTTAGTGGTTGCTATTTTGGGTCATTTAATACCTTCACTTTCTCCTAAATTTTCCTCATTAAATGATCCCCAGATGCAGTTCAGAGGACCAAAACTAAATAAAGTGACATGAAAAATATTTCTTGGTTGGAAACTTCAGCAAGATCTCTAGTGATCTTGACTGAAGTGTCAAGAAAGCATAGTGGTGAACAATTACAAGCAAACAGCTGAATTAATTTCCTTGAGAAGAATACTCACATATATATATACCAAATACGATCAACCTGAAGGAGCAGAGGGAGCTGGCTGCTACAGCTGAAAGGATTTTTTCTGTCTTTGAAAGGTCACAGGTGTCAGGGTAGATTCCTGGTCACTGCAGGTAGACAAGAGGTGTACTCATCTTCAGAAAAGGACAAGGAGGTCAGCCAGTTCGATACTGGTTTTGTATATATTTGTCTATATTCCATTATCATTGTTATTATTATTTTCACAGGGTCACAGGGTGTCAGGGGTTGGAAGGGACCTTGGAGATCTTCAGGTCCAACCCCCCTGCAGGGCAGGACCATCTAATCCAGCACAGGTCACACAGGAACACATCCAGGTGGGTCTTGAAAATCTCCGGAGGAGGAGACTCCACAACCTCTCTGGGGAGCCCGTTCCAGGCTCTGTGACCCTTACAGTAAAGAAGTTCCTCCTCGTGTTAAGGTGGAACCTCCTGTGCCCCAGCTTACATCCATTCCCCCTTGTCCTATCCCAGGGCATGAGCGAGAAGTGGATGAATCCACAAACACCCACCATTGCTCTGTGTGTAGGCCACGTAGGCAGACAGAACATAGCCATTTGGACCTGCTGGAGTCCTCTGCCCAGGGTTCCTGCAGCTGATTATGACTGTTTGGAAGCTGTGATTGGTGCCAGAATGCTTTTTACAGGGCACACACACGTGTGTGTGTTTAGAGCAGAACACAAATAGCTATCTACATGCTGTGCCTATCCTGCTTAGGAAATGAATCTTAGCTTTATTGTCACTGATTGGTGTAGTGCTATCCCTGTGGCTACCTCACCCTTAAATTCCCTTGTGACAGAGATTGAAATAAACAGGTCATTTATTTCAGTTTTTGTATGTGAATTTATTCCAGTAACTGCAATTCTGTAGCACTAGCATTTGCATTAATTCTTATTCATGTAAAGTTTATCTACCCATTCAATTCTGTATCCTCACCCAAGACTCACATATATGCAAATACACTTAGAATTAGTGGTTATGATTTATTGTAGTCATCTTACTTAATTTAATTCATTATATCTATGTGTATATTCGAGTAAACTCATATATATTCTGAAACTGGTCAAAGTGTCACAGTGATCGGCTTAATAGATATCATGTGTTTAAAAAATTGTTTTTATTTAAATGCAGGAAAAAACCAGTTGTTATGGAGTTAGAAACAGCTGGGTTTTAGAGGGATTGTTATAAATATACAAGACTATCAGTCAGTTTATGTATATTGGACCTACTTACTCTTTCATTAAAGTAAACCCAGAATTATTGTGCACTTATAGTCATCTCTTAACTTACCATATGAACTATGATTATTGAATCTTGTTTTATTTTTCTTTAAAAGAACGAAACACATGTAAAGTGTAGCAACAGATTTAGGCCTTGTCCATTTTCACCTCAATTCCAATCCTCATCTTTTTGGTATCTCTCCTACATATGCTCCTGAACTTCCAACACAGGGCTTAGGCCAAATTAACTTCCTAAAATGTGCCACTGTCTAATATACCACAGTCAATGTACCAGCTGAACCTGCAAGTTAACCAATAGAAAATACCCTCATGGCTATCAGGGAGCCATCTCTTATGTCTTTTGAGCTTTGTTAACGACAAGGAATGTCTCCTTCTTGTGAGGATATATTGTAGGATGTTCACTTGCTTTCTGTTTGCCCCTGTGTAGTGTGTAAACCCCTTTTAAAAATGTGAGAATTCAGCATATATTTTTTGTCTTCCCAGATCTGGGAAGGTCAGAAAGTAGACTTTCATTTCAAGACACCTTTCATTTGCTCAGAAAATATATTCTTGGTTCCCAACCTTTATTGATTTATGAAATCCCAGTCTGATATGAACTCCCATATCTATCCCAAGGGTAGATTTAGATCAGAAATTAGGAAGAAATTCTTCACTGTGAGGGTTGTGAGACATTGGAACAGGTTCCCCAGGGAAGCTGTGGATGCTCCACCACTGAATATGTTCAAGACCAGGTTGGATGGGCCTCTGAGCAACCTGGTCTAGTGAGAGGTGTCCCTGCCCGTCTCTTCCAAACCAAACTGTTCTATGATTCTATGATACAAATGATGCATACCCAATGATGCACCACAGATTTGAACTCCCTTTTCTTAATCACCTTTCATAAATGCCCTCTAATTATTTTGTGAGTACCTAGAGGTTGCTAAACCACTGAACAAAAGCAACTGAAGGCATGCTGTCATCTTCCACTCCACTACTTAAGGATCATGTAGCTGAAAATGTTAGGTTCTCAATTAAAAAAAGTGACACTCCACCCTTCTGCTTAAAGCAGAAGAAAACCAGGATACCCATTCACATTTGTGGGATGATTTCTCTACAGAAAAGATTCTTGAATACAATATAATCTATATTACAAAGCATTAAAGTACAGAACTATCTTTGGAGAAGAAATAACTGAAATTAAGTTTCCTTCAACCACTACAGGTGATTCCAGCATGAATCACAGAGAACCATTTGCTGTTTTATAACGTGGTGTAAAGCAAAATAGCCCTAGAAGGAAGCTGTGAATGCTTCCTTTGTAAAAGGTCAGAGCTGCATTTTGATTTGGTACCAACAGTACAGTTACAGTACCAACCTGGTACATATGCTAAGCAATTTTTATGTGGCATCCAGGCAAGGTTTTTGAGGCTTATGGCTCTAAAGAAAGCAAGTCTTTTCTTAGCTCCCACTTTTTGTACACATGCCTTTTAGGTAGTAGTTTTAGCTGTGTTTTACAAAGGCAAAATGCAAACAACCTTTTTTTTCTTTTTTTTTTTTTCATTATTTGTGTTTTTTGGGGGGTGGGGTTGGGGTGTGTATTAAAACTCTTTCTGAGNGCATAAATGTCAGCAATGCAGATATGAGCAAGGAAAGAAGAAATGTTGGCTCTCTCCTCTGTTCCTGTAGTTTTCAGTTGCTTTGAACTGTGGATTTCAAATAAACAGGTCATGAATGTGGAGCAAGCTCTTCATTGCCTCTTCCAAGTCTACAACAAATTATGATGTGTTACTTGAATACTCTTCTTTATTCACAGATAGATTAAAAATTGGTTGCTGTCTATGTGATGTAAATAAAAGATATTTCTTAAAGAAAATTCAGCAGGTTTTGACATTATTATTTTTCTCTGATAAAATGCAGGCAGATCAGAGTGTTACAGCCTACCATCCACTTTGAAAGCTGCTTTGTATTTTATTTTAGTTTGAGAATGAGCTGTTGGTTTGATTATGAGTTCAACATAGCACCTGTACCCTATAACAATCTCAAGTTTGAGAAGCTTCTCAGGGTCATACACAGTCAAAATAGCACAGAAGTCACAGAGACTTCTGTAACTTTTGGAACTCTCCAGGAAAGACACTGAAAAAATGTATCAGAAATTTTTATTCTTTCTTTCTTTGTTTCCTCTATCTGCTGGAAAAAGCAGTTGTCATGAATACAACTTACAGAGTTTCCATGTAGGACTTGCCCTTATACTTATTGAAGTGGGGCTTATCTGTTTTTTTCAGGTGTAACAAATATGGTACAGAATACATGGAGGTACTGTCATGAATTTCCATTGAAAATTTAATCTCATCTAACGTTAAATGTCTACAGCTGATTTCTACATCTTATTTTGTCACTGCTTTACAGTAAGTGAAGAAATAATCACCTCTGTGCAATTTCATAACTCAGATGTCCAAAATAGTTCAAATACCCTAAAATGCCCATTTTTTTGAGGAGTGGTGTCATGTCTATTTTTGGCATATTCTAATTGAGTTTGAATGAGGGTTTATTTATTTATTTATTTAACTCTTGACTAATACTTTTTTTCCATGTAGCTATTTGTGTGGTGCTTGTTCCTGGCTTACTTTGTTTTCACATTCTTATGTAAGCAAGTGCTGGGGGAATTGGGTGATGGGGATGGCTTTTTTCACAACCACAGACCCCAGTTTCTGCGGTTTGTTTCCTTGTTTACTAATTTGTTTTATTCATTTTCTTTTTTTCCTTTAAGTCATGATTTCTGTTAGCTCTGGAAGCTAACTGTGACGGTTCTGTGATTCTGTGATCTGTGCTCAGACATTTTCTGGACTCAGAGGGACAAATCCCTGAGCAACATTTTCTGAATTGCATGTGGACCCTACTTTGAATAGAATGTTGAATGTTGTATCCTACTTGAGTGTTTCTAGATGTTGTGTCACTTAATAGGCATTTATCTTCCTAGTGAAAAGGTTGCCCTGACATATAGTTCAGTCTTCAGAGTTCAGGAAAATATACTTATTTTTTAAATATAATCCTATCTATACATTATATGATATATAGTTATGTACTATATAATATATTGCTACCTATATAGCGTGACCTTGCTAATTTGTGAGTTCACTGAGGGGGTGGTAGGATCACAGCAGAATAAGAAAAACAAAATTGGTGTGGTTCAAATTCCTTTTGCACATTCTTGGTGTGAAAGCTGAATGAAAGTAACTGAAATGTCATTATCTAACTGTATTGTTGATCAGCTCTTTCACAAAAACTACTTTGTCCTTCATCAGTAACAAATTGATATTTCCTCACTGAATCCTTTTAATCATCTTAACTGTAGACTGGGTTTAATGAATATGATATCTACAAATCCAGGCTCATAAAAGCAAAGCAGAATGGCAATTTGCTCAATACAAACCATTATCTTTTCTTTTTCAGTGGTAGCATAATTAAGGAAAGATGGCAAATACCTCTTGTGCTTTTTTTTAAAAAATAATTTCTATTTTATTTTATTTTTGTTTTCATTTCTGTCTTCCCTCTCAACAAAGCTGCATCATGACAGCAGTGTGTTTCTCAGATGATTTTGTAGTTATATTTACAATTAATTGTTAGAAGTTTTAACTAGACATTATTTTACTGCACTGAGTATAATTGAACTGGTATTTCATATAGAAAATTAGTATTTAATATTACACTGATCTGTTTATATTTTTAAGTTTTTGTGCTTTTCTTCTAGAACACTGGTCTTCATTGTAATGAAACAACAGGGAGAACAAATGCTTTCTCAGAAAGAAGCCCTCTTTAAAAACTATTTTTGTTTTATTATTAAGCTGAAATGGGGCAGTAAACTAACATGTAAAAATTAAACAAACCAAGTGGTTTAGAACTACAAAAAGATAAAAGTAAGATAACATAGAATACAATGAATCTTACTGTTAATGTACAGGTATCTGTGGTAGAAGCTCAAATGTCATCACTTCAGAGCATTCAAGAACTAGATTTGGAAATCATTGTGACAGAAATCACAACTGACTGTTTGGAAATGAGGGAAGTGGAGAAAGTAGAAAGCAAAGAAACCCTCCGGCATTTTGTGATTGTCGCGTAAAAGGGCAATGTAATTTGGCAGAACATAGACTGCCTTGCATTCCAGCTGGTCATCATATATCAGAGGGGCTGGGGGCAGCTGGGTTTAGATTCTGAGTGATGTCCAATTTGTTGCTACTAGCCCAGTCGTTGTTCAATGTATTTGAACTCTCAGAGCTCCAGATTCACTAACAGTGCTGCTCTCCCCATCTAGTTGTGCTCTACACAGCCAGGAAGGAGTTGGCAGCACCCAGTGAGAGAACTTCTGCAACTGCAGCATTAACAGTGCAGTTTATCGAGAGCAACAGAGATACAAGTTCTGGTAGACTGCTGGTGATAAATACACTGTCCGAAAAGCACATGCAGTTATACAATACACATTAACAGCTCAGTAAAAGTTTCCCAGGGAAGTACTCGGAAAGTCCAGGTCTTACCCAGAGGTGTCCCTATGGGGAGGGGGTGAGGTTCAGCCTGTCCATTGATCCCAGGAGTCAGAGATGATCAGTGATAGCATCCACTCTAACTTTTCTACAATGATGTCTTCCCTGACACCGCCCCCTTACTTAAACTATCCTACTTTCAAGGTGGAGCTTGAGTGACTCTAGTCATAAGTACCTTTAATATCATTGGTTTAAATTTCTCTCACTTTGCTTTTAAAGACATAGCTGAAGAAAATTCAAACTGCAAGCTCAGTGAGGGGTGGTCAAAATTTAGAGGTGGATGGAAGTGTGTTTTGGTATTATAATGACATTATAATGAGCAAAATGTGCACAAAGGACAGTAATTTGTCAGAAACTGTCAGACTGTTGGCACAGGGCCACAAGAGGCAGGTTATCTGTCCTGTGGTACCATCGAGTTCCTATCTCTGGCATGATCTCATAGGGCCTACCCATGGTGTCTTCTCCCCCCACGCTGTTCGCAGGCAGTGTTGTCTAGGAGTGGATTCCTTGCACACCAGTTGCACTGCACCCTGGGAGCTTCTTTGACACTATATATAACCTCAATGTGTGAACAATGTTGTACCTTTAATATGAATTTAATTTCTAACTCACCTCCAGTCATTATTCCACAGTGATAAAGGGTGGAGGGAAGAATAGGAGGAATTCTCAACTATAAATTCATATCACTGTTGTATTCTCATCATGCCTGCTACCAAGCAAACTGCTTTTCCAAAAATGNCACTCTAACTTTTCTACAATGATGTCTTCCCTGACACCGCCCCCTTACTTAAACTATCCTACTTTCAAGGTGGAGCTTGAGTGANGAAATAGAAAACTATATGGGAAAAATCTGTGAGACCTTATCACAATATGAGAACAAAAACCCCAAGCAACAGCTGTTAACTGGGTGTATCACTGGATGTCACTGCTATCACTGAACAGCTCATAAAATCAGTCAAGGTGAACTTGGGAAATAAAAGGAGGTTTCAATAACTAGTGTTGTCATTCTCATGCCACAAGGCAGTAATCTACTTCTACACACGTGTCTTGATGCTCGTGAGTAGAAAAGATTTAAGCTTCCACCTGTGAGATTTTCCTGTCTTGCAATCAGTTTTGAACAAATAAATACCTGCATGAACAATGTAAAACATCTAAGAATATTTTATATTTTATATTTTCCTGTGTTCAAATAGCCTAAACTGAAGTCCACAGAAAAAATGTCACTGTATTGAATAAAATTCTACCAAATCCAGAGTGTTAATTTTCTTCTAATTTCCTTCTTTCGAGACCAGAAAAAACTGTATCATACTAAAGTAACTATTTTCTTGACTGCCTTTAAAATACTGAAAACTGACCACAGATGCAGGTGGGACACATTAAAGGTTCCCTGGAATTATTTAAAAAACAAATATTTCTCATCATTTTTGTATACGTTGTAATAGTAATAGATGATTCCCCTATGTAAAACCTGTTTCTTAGTTGTTTTGTTTTGTTTTTTTTTAAGTAAACATTACTTATGCAGCTTTTTATATTTTACCTGGATTCCTACTTTTCTATTGAACTGTGGAGAATTATTTTGCATTCATAGATTCTCTGTTTTTAAATAATGTATATGTCCTCCTAATAGAAAATTGGGTTTTTTATTGCTTCTTATTGCCAAAGAGAGGAACTAGACTGTATGAGGGAATCCAATTCCTAATCCATTCAGTCCTACGTGGTTTTATTCCTAAAAAAATATCTGTTGCATAATAAAAATATGTCTGATATATCATGTTGAATTCTCACAAAAGCATGTAAGAATACAAAGTTTTTCATAATCATATTATAAAAATTGCAAATGACATTTTCTTCATCTTTCCTACCCACCTGCTTATATTTTAGTGGTTAGGAAAATGATAATAGAGATTGTTTCTAGTCCTACTGCCTATCCAAGCTCTATATCCTCAAAGACTTATTCAGGAAAACCAAATCAAGCTCTTTAAATCAAGACTGTTCTTACTGAATAAACAACCAAAGAAAACAATGGGTACTCTCAGCAAAAGAGGAAAGTGGAAAACAAATGAGAATGAATCATAATCAGGCTTATATATCATGAGCAGCAAGCATGATATCCACAAAAATGAAACAGATTTCAGCAGGCAGTGGTGCAAATCAATATTTTGGATACAAAAGCTCAGTATTTCAAATGTTTCTTGGATCTATACAGAAAGAAGTATTGAAAGATAAAATAAATATAATAGCATACAACTATGTTATTTTAATTTTGTTTATAATCACAAAGGAATGTGTTAAAGCAAAGGATACTGACCAGGTCTTGGATGCAGAGGACAAAATATACTCAGTCATTTTTTTTTAGGGAGGAAAGTTTTCCAAATTCCTATTGTATTCCATATAAATTTTAGCTGTATATTTGCCAAGTTTTTAGTGGGGTGTTGGAAACTTCACTATTCTGTTGATATAAAGAAATTCAGGCATAACATCAATTAAATATATTATTGAATGACATCATTCTATTGATGCTTTGCTGCATTTAGAGTTACACCTTCTTTTGCACACACCTAATTAGAAGTACCATGATTTACCTGTTCATTCTGATCTTTGAAGTGTATGAAAAAGGAAATGCCAACTTGGATTTCCTGAAGATGTCATTAAGGTCTTTACTTAACCTGAAGCTTAGTCTGTAGATAAATTCTGCTGACTACTAATGCTTGGAAGAGTCTCTTGTCAAAATGAGCATCTATGTCATGTTTATAACTCTGCAACACTACAGACTTAGGTAACAAATTTCTTAGGGAAAGTTGCACATCTTTTACTCATAGGTAGAATACTTATTCCAAGATATAACCAATTTCATAATCTTCAGGAGAAAACTTTAGTGGAGAAAAAGCAGCAAAAAAAAAGTCTTTTTCATTTGAAGGTGAGGTATTGCACCTTGGATTGCAAAAGCCTTTGAGTCAGACATAAATGTCATGTTGTAGTCGTTTAATTTTGTGGCAAAGAAGTAAAATCCTCCCTTTTGGTAGGATAAACAGGTAAACAGTGTTTACCTGATCTCACGTATGCATTCCTTACTCATTTTTACTCTCATTGATAATTATGCAACTGTGGATTTTCATAAAGTTTCATGTTTAATCTGCATATATGTGTGTGTAAAAAAGTCATTAATAGTATCTATTATTCCAATAAAAATGGAAAATGCAATGCAAAAGAATAATTTCCCACAGGGAGGTTAGAATACATCTTGAGCATAGGAATAATCAATGAACCTTGCTTTTGTTTTTTTTACTGTACCATTTAATTTTTTGATCTTTGTCAATATTTATGTCTGAGCATGACCTAATGGGGTATAGGAAAACCAAATTCTTTTTTAAATTTTATTTTACTTAGTTTTATTTTCTTAGGAAATAGAAGTGTATTGATTCTTTGCTCTTTAGTTTGGGAATAATGGTGTGATAGTGTATATGCATTTTGTTCATGACCAGTCAAGATGATATGACAGTCCTAACTGTTAATGAGTAAAGGAAAAAAAACCCAACCTGACAAAACCACTATTATTTTTCAAAGAATACTGAACATCCAATAACTACATAGCTAAGTAATTTGTTATATCAAAACATAGTAATGTCAGGCAAATGCATCCCTAGGAACACACGGTCCTAATAAAATGAGAATTCAATCCAAGAAGCAGAGTTTCTTCATCGTGGTTTCAAATGGATATCACACTGAAGCAGCTTCATCTTATTTAACCCCACATGAAACAAAGCTGTGCTTCTATTATCTATTTCAGATTCTATTAGCTCCTTTGACTTCAGTCAGAGCTGACAGTATCCCAGTGAAGTAATTATCCTCACTCTGCTGAAAGAACAGATGCAACTGACTGGGGAGAGAAGCTGCTGTCACAGCTCAGCATTGCTCACACAGCAGGAGTGGGGATGAAAGGCACCAGGCAACATCACAGAAGCTACTCAGCCACCAGGTCAAGAGAAGAAAAGAAAAACTGTTGCCAGCAATTCCACCTTTCCCTGAGGGATAAAAGAGCAGCCTCGGATAACTCTCCGAAACGATGACAAAACTGGGGGAAACGAAGACTGTAGAACACCTGCACTCGAACTATGAAGAAAAGGAACAGCAGACTACATGTTTGAATTGTGATTATCTACCACCTCAGCCTTGTAAACTGCACAATAAAACTGTTAAGTATGTATACATGCTACCTTGAAGACAATAAGAAAGAAAGGTTAACAATGAGGAAATCTCTCCATATATTTTAATGGATAACCCTAATCCTAGGAAATATACTCTAAAATGTGTGTAAAACATAATCTATAAAAGTTTTACAGAGAACCTAAAGGTCCTGTGGTATTTCCTAGACACATTTGCACTACTGGGTCCAGTGCTGGGCTCCCCAGGACAAAAAGGACATGGACAAACTGAAGTGAGTCCAGCTAAAGTCTAAGAGGATTAAGGGACTCTAGCATCTGATGTATGAGGAGAGGTTGAGAGAGTTGGGGCTGTTCAGCCTGAAGGAGAATCAAGGGGATCTCATAATTGTGTAGAAATACTTAACAGGAGAGAATAAAAATATGTATGGCCCTAATAGAGGCTAGAGAACTTTTGGGATGCAGCTGGCAAGGAATCACATGTTTAGTTTCCTCTAAAAAGGAATATACTTAGCTTGCAACAAAACCACTCTGCAAATTGAGCTTACAGAAATCACAGATGGATTTATGCCAAAACCAAAATACACTTCCAAATTAAAATAATCATACAGATGCAGCTTCATGTTGTTCAGTTTATCCTATGAACCATGAACCATGAACCATCCTATGATGAATGTCAACATTTAATAGCCATTGAAAAGTACAGAAGATTAAGTCCATTGTCAGAAAATTCTTCACTACCAGAAAATGACATCAGTATAGAACAAGCCAAAATTTTATAAACCTCTTGAGAGAAATCTTAGCTGAAAACAGAAAATGTGACACGTTCATGAAAGAAAATCAGATAAAATTTCCCTCCTCATATGGGAAGGCAGAACTGGAGCATATGTGTACCCTGTGTGATGAAGTGTGATACAAAGACAACTCAGCTGTCAGCAAGGTAGGGCTAAATGCCCAGAGTGTAGCATCATGCTGAGAACGATCTAACTTTGGGTCAAAACCATCTCACCAATCACTGCAATATTACCAATGATTAATTAACTGGCCAACTAGCTGAGAGACAACCCCCCCCAAACACCCTACAAAAAAAAAACAAAAAACCTAAACCACAAAACCAAAAACACCAAAAAACCCCACACTAAGTCTAAGAGATGAAAATAGGCTGAAGTCCAGAGTCAACAGAGACCATGCTTCTAAGTACACAGTAAGAAATATTTTCCAGAATTATTTAGTGTAACAAAAGTCTCACAGCTTTGTTGAAAATAAAGTAAGATTAAAATCTATAAAAAGAAAGATCTGTCAAAGGCTTGAAACAACCTTATGTGACCAAAACTGAAACAATACACTTTGATATTTGAAGGCATCAAAGGTGCTTCAGTGGGGTCACTGCAACAGCTCATGCTTTCTGACCACTGCCGCCTCCATCTCCCTGTCGCAGCCTCCCCTGCTGCCTCCAAAAAGCTGCAGTGGCAACAGCAGCTGGAGGAGTTGAAAGGTGGACATGATGTTTCATTTACACTTTTACTTTTCTTTACAATGCACTTCTGTTGTGGGTTGAGTTTGGCTGGATGCCAGGTGCCCACCAAGCTGCTCTACCACTGAGCTCTTCAGCAAGACAGTGTGGGAGAAAAAAAGATGGAATAAACTCATGTGTCAAGCTAAAGGCAGTTTAGTGAAGTGAAAGCAATTGTCATGCATGGAAGAAAAGGAAAACAAAATATTTATTCTCTACTTCCTGTCAGCATGCCTCAGGAACTGGGGCTTCAGTATGCATAGTGGTCACTCTGGAAGACAGTCATATAACTAATGCCCTCCCTACTCTTTTCTCTTAGCTTTTATTGTTCAGGCTATGTCATATGGTATGGAATATCTGTTTGGTCAGTTCAGACCACCTGTCCTGGCCATATCCCATCCCCAGATCTTGCCCACCCCTAGCCTAGTAGTGATGGGATGAATGTGGGCAGACAGCCTTGATGCTACATGAGCCCTGCTCAGTAGTAGCCAAAACTCCAGTGTGTCACTAACACTTTTCTAACTACCAATATATAGAACAACACTATGGGGAAAATTAACTCTGTCTCAGCCAGACTCGATACAACCCCTGATTCAACTTTCTCACTTGATTAACTCCAGTTTAAGCTAAAGCAGTTTCAAGACACTACCAAGTGTAGGACAGTATCTCCACAAGACCTCGTGATCACCTTAGGAGAGGGTCAAGTTACTACAAAGTTCAGCTTGTCATACATGGGAGAATGTCTTTTCTGTTTGTTTTTTACTTTTACTGTTTGTTATCAAGAACAATGTGTTGGAAAGGTTAAATCATTGACAAATTTGGATTCATGAACATGTTTGTAATAGGAAAATACTAAACTATACTTTTGTTCACAGGCTTCTAGAATTCAGGTCATGCACCTTGTCTTTTGAAGTTAGCTGCTCTGAACTATTTTCCTTTAGATGAGTTAATAAACAACACATTTGTCACTCACAAAGGAGAACTGATATCTGCATAAGGGTATTCTGCCTTTCCAAACTGTTGCACTGCTTGAGAAACCCAGCAATGAAAGCTGCTTCTGCCATGCTCAGGACTGTGATACCTTTGTAGTCTTCCTGAGTTGCCTGACCCTCCTTCCATAGTCCATAAACTCTCCTGTTCTTCCACAGTTCCCAAGCTCTCTGTTCAGCCTGTCTTGTCTTCTTCCCTGCTCTTTGGCCACATAGGGATAGCCTGCTCCTCTGCTTAGGATTTTTTTTATCCTGTTTCTTGTTTCATTTGAACAGTGAGAGTCAAAGGTGATTCAATAAAATTATGGGTGCTTATATTTCTGCTTCTCATCTCATGACAGTAGCTAGCTGTATAAACAGGTACAAATGAGTTTTTAATGCTCCAGTTGGCAACACCTGACCTTCAGATGGTTGTATAATATGCTTTCAGATAATCTCTGTGGGGCTATCTTTTGAAAGGGAGGTTTACCATGGCCTGATAGCAACTTGTGATTTATGAATTTCTCTCAACAGGATTTAGAAGGAGATTTGATATCATTAAGAAGCAGCTGTTTCTGCCAGGTCTGACCTAGGTCAGCGTAGCTTCAGTGTGTCAATGATTCTATTTGTCTGTCTCAAGTAAATTGCCTGTGAATGACTTTGTGAGGCAAAATCGCTTTAAAATAGACAGTGGTGATTGCATGCTGCAAGTTTGCAGCATGTTTCTGACCACAAAACCATAGAACATATTTCCTGAATGAAAACCAAATAAAAATATAAAGCTATGCAACACACACATTTTTCTTTTTATATGGATTTTATAGGGAAAAAAACACACTATCAATAGAGTTTCTCTTGAACTAGGGATCCCAAAATTGGACACAGTACTCCAAATGTGGCCTTAGCAGGGCAGAGTAGGGAAGGAGGAAAACCTTCCTTGACCTGCTGGTCACAGTCTCCCTAATGCACCCCAGGATACCATTGGCCTTCTTGGCTAAAAGAGCACACTGCTGTTTCAGGATTAACTTCTCGTCTACCAGGACTCCCAGATCCTTCCTGGTGGATCTGCTTTCCAGCAGGTCAACCCCTAACCTGTACTGCTGCATGGGGTTAGATGCAGGACTCTATACTTGTCCTGTTGAACTTCATTAGGTTCCTCTCCACCAAACTTTCCAGCATTTCCAGGTCTCTCTGGATGGCAGCACAGCCTTCTGATGTGTCAGCCACTCCTCCCAATATTGTATCATTGTCCCATCCTGCTCAATCAAGGTAGAAGGGGGAAGAAGGCGGTGACAGAGGTTCAGTGATTCACTTGGGTCAAATTAAGGAGACTTATGCCATAGCTCCATAACACAAAAATGGAGTGTAGACTGCCTGGTCTGTAATTTCCTGGGTCATCCTTCTTGCCCTTTTTAAAGATTGGAGTGACATCAGCTTTCCTCCAGTCCTCAGGCACCTCTCCTCCACGACATTTCAATGATGGATTTGGGTTTTGAAATAACATCAGCCAGATCCCTCAGCGCTCATTGGTGCTTCCTATTGGGGCCCATGGATCTGTGGGTGTCCAGTTTGCCTAAATGATCTCTAATCCAATCTTCCTTGACAAAGTCTTTCATCCTCCAGCAGATTTTTTATCTTAAATCA
>VWZY01010244.1:3680-51180 GCA_013399075.1 Chloroceryle aenea
CCGCGTCCCCGCGAGGGGCGATTTGGGGCAGAGGCTCCGTCGCGTTTCGCGGTGCCGACCGGGCGGGGGAGGGCTGCGGGCCCCAAGATGTCCGGCCTCCCTCTCGCCCCAGGGGCTGCGCATTTTGGAGATGATGCGTGCTAAAATAGGCTCAACCGTCGCGATTTTATCTTTTCGCCGCTGAATTATCTTTTTATTATTATTATTTTTATTTTATTTTCTTCCCCTCCCCTGAAAGAGACTTTCAAGGTCTTGGGGGTCTCTGAAGAAACAATCGGCCGCTGCTTTGAAGGAAATAAGCAATACCATTCAGAGCTACTGTAGCATAATGTATTCACTTGGGCAGTAGGAAAAAAATCTCTGATGAAAAATAGTTGCAGATCCTGGAACTCCACCATATGTGACAAAAGCTCTTGTGTTAGCAGAAGGGTTTAGCTAATTTTACCTAGCCAAAGTTTTACTAGCTGCAGGCTCTGGGAACGCCTCTGTGGAGGCTGGCGGTGATCCTCAGAGCTGGCTAATTTGGAAGGCATTTGGAGGATCTAGGAGAAGGGATTCCCCTCTTCTTTCTCGCCTCACCTGCGCGTTTTCATTGCACAGCTGGTCCTTTGCTGACCGCCTCTGATTTAACGCAGTAAAGGTTTTGTTGTTCACAGCTACACTTGAAAAAAAAAATAAATAGGAAAACCGAGAAAAAAATAAAATAAAATACATCANGGGGCTGCCGGGCCGTAAATCCTCGCTCGCCAGCATGCCCAGCAACTACTGTTTAGAAGAGCTTTACTAAATTTATTATGTACGAAGAGCAGAGGACGCGGATGACGCAGACAGACCGTGTGCTGGAGTTTGAACCGCGCACCCCCACGGGGCTCCGCACCCGCGGGCCCTGACGCGGCCGGCATCCAGCAGCCTCCCGCTTCACCCTTTCTCCGGGAAAAAAAAAAAACAAAAAACAACAAACAACCCAATAATAAGTAAAAACACAAATAAAAATCCCAGCCGGCTGGTTTGCTCCGCAACGACGGGCAGAGCTCTGCTGCTAAGGTGGGTTTTGTGCCCACGAGGGAGGGCAGAGCCGAGCGGTACCGCTCCTCTCTTGTCACTAGTGACTCGAATCTCCACCATGCAGGTCAGGTGAAAGGTGGAAACTAAGAAAACCTGACACCGTCATTGATTCCCGCTCTTTGNTTCCAAGCTACACTTGAAAAAAAAAATAAATAGGAAAACCGAGAAAAAAATAAAATAAAATACATCAAGTGGGAAGCTGATAAAGCCCAACCTCGAGCAAAATCTCTCTCTTCACAAAAACTTATTTCCCACGCGGGTTTCTTTTAGCGATTGCACTAAGATATGCGAGTTTCCCTTAAAAACCAAAAGTTATCTATCTGCCCATAACGCACCTTTACGCGGCCGCGGGTACGTTCCAAGCCNAAAAAAAAAAACAAAAAACAACAAACAACCCAATAATAAGTAAAAACACAAATAAAAATCCCAGCCGGCTGGTTTGCTCCGCAACGACGGGCAGAGCTCTGCTGCTAAGGTGGGTTTTGTGCCCACGAGGGAGGGCAGAGCCGAGCGGTACCGCTCCTCTCTTGTCACTAGTGACTCGAATCTCCACCATGCAGGTCAGGTGAAAGGTGGAAACTAAGAAAACCTGACACCGTCATTGATTCCCGCTCTTTGTTCTCGTGTCATCTGTACACAATGGGGAAGAAGGAAACGTGACTTTTAAAATTGCAATTCGCCAGCTTTAGAGCAGATTTCTTTCACTGGGTATTTATTCCTATCAAATCCCATTTCTGCTCTGAAAAAGCCCTTCTAATTTTAAAAGAAAATAGGTAATGTAAAATACTTGATATCCTTCTCTAATAAGAGTTGCTTAAATTATGACTGGAGGTGCCTAAACAGTCATCTTATAGTTTCCTACTGATTTTGGTCAGGTCTTGAAAGAATGGCCATTTTTCCCCCTAATGTTTTAAAAGTATTAACTTCCTTTCAAACATTCTTTAACCTTTAATGTTTTGCAACTTGATGAAAAGGTCACTTTGTTCGCAGTGGATGCATGTGCTCCATAATTGTTCTAGTATCAGGCAGAGCTCCATCCTAACACTAAATTCTTTTATGAGGATTTTTTTTTCTTTCTTAATAAACTATTGTTAAGGTTACCATGAGTAATTATTTTAAAGGCAAAGAGCTATAGACCAAAGGATGCTCGCACTTGATTTAATTTCACCAACTTCAGATGTTCAGAGCTGTAGTCAGCAGATGACATTAGCTGAGCTCTGAGAAGAATGACCTGAATGGTTTCACCTCTTCCCACTGTAGGGGCCTGAGGTAGAACAGGAACAGAATAAATAGCTAAACACATAGACTGAGCTGCATAACAAAATAGCACAAAACACCAATTACTGGGAACTGGAAGGAAGTTTGATCCGAGTATCTCAAAGTCATTTACAAAGGGCTGTGTCAGAAAGCTGAGACACGAATGGGTCAGGACCTATGAGCAGAGAGAAGCTGGGGATCCAGAGACCATTGGGCGTCGGCATCTCAAGAATCAGACTCAAAAAGCAATATGGTGGTAAAAACATTACTAATCTGATTACACTTTAGGCTACTTGCTGTGAAAGCAGCACAAGCTTTTCAGCACGTGTAAATCAATATTTATTACGAGGAGAGATAATATTTTGGATCGGTGTGTTTAACCAGTTTTGGTACAGACAACTTGCTACATTTGTTCCCGTGTGAAAGATGAGGAGATGAACAGGCTCCTACCACTCATGGGCTGAGAAAGCCCCTCTAAGGGGCAGCTTGTGGCCCCAGCTAGGTGGGCAACCATCACTTACAGCACCGTCACTGCTTTGCGAGAGTGGTGACACCTGATTGCATATGGGAGATTAAAGGAAGAGCCTGAAATTGATGCAATTAATCCCTTTAAAATACAGCGGGATTTTGTAATTCTTAGACAATTCAAACACCCAGAGAATATGGTTAATTAAAATTGGGCTATGCTTTTTTTTTATTTTATTTTCAAAAAAAAAAAAAAGCAACTACCAAAAAACAACCAAAGAAAGGAGCTAATTATATTGCTTAGTATTCTAATATGTTTTGGGTTGGTTTGTAGTTCTTTTAATAACACACTTTTCTAGCCAGGCCAGTCCCTCGAGAACCAGTTCCTCATTTATAAAGAGGTCCCCAATGGGAGTTAAAAAGAGGCTATTTTACAAGAGAAAAATATATTCTGAAAGAAGAGCCGTAGAAAGATAACCCCCCCATTGCATATATCAGTATGGAGGCTGGAATATGCATTCCGACGATGCAAATCTTCCTGTGCAATAATTTGCTCGTTAGTGTTAACGAAAGCCCAGATACTGATGTCTATGTATTTGTTCTTGTATTTTTCATCACGCTAATGCTTTTAACTGAAACTATTTTTAAAAAAATTTGCTTTATTTAATGAATTTAAAGGTCAATCCTCTTCCTTTCCATATGCAAATTCTATTAATAGAAGAGGTTTGATATTAATGGGAGTTAATAGAGGAGATACCCCCTTCACACAGAAGCCCCACAAGAGAACAAAACAATCTCAAGATAATTTCAGTAAATTTGTTGCTTCTTTTTCCCCTTTGATTAACCAAGCATCGAGGCAACAGCACCTTGGGAAAGAGGAGTGACAGCCAGAGGAAAGAGGAGACATGGAAGGGCACACAGGGCCTCCTCAGCTTCCAAATGCAGACCCCGGGGGAAATGATGCAGCCCCACAGCACCTGGATCTCAAAGCTACTGCCTCCTCCTCCTCACCAGCCACTCACACCCACAGGAACCAAGCAGGACACAAAGCACCATCACCAAAAGACCCTTCCCCATCCTCCTAAAGAGGTAACAGGCAACTCCTCCTTCCTTCAGGGGCTGACAGTTTCCACCTGGGAGACCAGAGCAGCTACTCAAATTAAAATAGGAGCTGCTGGAATTGATAAGGGGGCAGGTGAAGTCACTGCCTCTCCCTGTTTCTGTCACTTTTGGAGTTGTCAACTCGTTTGTCTTCTGTCTTTTCTCTCTATAGTTGCTGTAGCAGGACACTCACAAGGTTTTTGATAGTGCTTTCTGTTTTAATTACAGCTGTTGGTGTTAAATAACAACACTTATGTGGCTATGGAGGGGGAGACAAGGAAGGAGTGTTCATGTACCTCTTCTCAAAGGGCACCCTCTGAGCACCAGGAAGCCTCGCAAGGAAACCCATTTTTGCTGCAGCCTCCTTCCTAGTTGTCACTCCTGAGCTGAAAACGTTCACCCATATGCCTGTTGTCAAGTGGCACCTAGCAGGTGATTGTTAGTCGACTACCCTCCCAAACAGCACAAGGCCTTTCACCATTTTATTTTATAATATCCGAGTGCTCCTTCCAAAACTCATAACACCTTCATTTTCTCAGAGAAATTTTAAATTTCTTTCTAAATTGAAGTTACTTTTCCACTGTTTATACCTACATATATATTTATCTCCTTAATTCCTGAACCTGGCAGCTGGTTTTATCCTTTGAAAAAGGCTACGTATGAAAACTAAAACCATCCCTGAGGAGCTGTGGGCAATGCTGTCGGTCTGCCCAACCTCTGGGCTGCAGAGAGATGGGAGCAACAGCAAGGGCTGGCAGTCCTGTGCCCTTAAAGCACACAGACTGGGTGGATACATTGAGCAAATCCTTTTTGCTGTGCTTGTCTGGTAGGATGTTGGAAACAACGACTGTGGGCAGCGACAGTCCTTGTGATACAGCAGCTCCCATCTCTGAGAGATACTGTTTCTGGCTCTCTGCAGATGAAAAAAGATCGTATCGGATCATACTGTGGCTTACATTAAGGTCACCTTTTCTTTCACGGCCTTGGTGTGGCCGTAGATTTGGCAAGGGAAGGGCTGGAGGGTAGGAAGCGCGCTGAGATAAAAGGCGTCGCATTTCTGAGGAAGCCAGGGCTGTATTCGCAGGCCTGTAGTTTGGATTCTGGGCTGAAACACACTCCAAACTCCCCTTGGCTCCCATCCAAATAGGAGAGCATGCAATTAGTCTGGTATTGGAAGCGCAGGACAAAATAAGACTTTACACTGCTTACGTTTTGGGGAGGTGAGTGCTGATTGCAGCAAACATTCCGTTTCCAGCCCAACAGCAAAACTCCAATTGTCCAGGTACGTCACGGCCCCAGAGAGTTTGCATTTTTACAGAGCATTAGGTATAAATTACTTCTACAAACAGGAGCCTGGACTCAACGGAGCAGCACAGTTGTCTTCTATAGCAACTCTGGTGTTCCTGAATTCAATCCTGGTAGAGGCATTCTGGATTGTAATTAATTTATTGTTTCATAGGGGTGAGTATTTTGTGGTGGGTTTTTTTGTTGTTTTGTTTCAACACACTGCATTTTCAGTTTAAACAAAGCATATTCTCTGTATTATTCTCCAAAGCAATTGAATAAATACCACAGACTTTATAGATCTGGTAGCCTTTCCAGTGAACAACCCAGCAGTCATGCTTCACAGAAAAGGGATAACATCCTCGAGTGCAGCTGATAAGAGCAACAATTTACAAAGCACGAGATCTGTTCTGCAGTGAAAGCTTTATTACCATGACTCGATGTTACATCTACAACACATAAGGGTTAATCATTGCAGCAGTTTGCAGCTGGTTTGTGCTCTCAGGGGAGCCATAGCAATAGACTTCTGCCTGTAAGACAAGGTCAGCGTCGCTCTCCCGGGGTCAGCGGGGCCACGTGATAACACGGCTCCGAAACTTCGGCACACAGGTGCCAAACCCGTTTTGCGGTCTGGCGTAGAGCCCTCCGTGTGGTTTTTATTCTCCTCGAGTAAAACACATCCCCAGCACTGTGGTGTCTAATTGGATGGTGAGTTTTCAGAGCTACCCATCAGCGTGAGTTTTCAGTGGCAGCAGCGGTGGCTTCCTGAGGTTGCCGGCTACGTGGAACGTTTCACAGGAGGCTTGCTCTTGCTAGGCTGAGGAACCAGACCAGGCACTGCAGAGTTTAAGGGACAAATCCCGTGTAATTTGTTCAGTCTCGTGGCATAAAACGCTCACGTGGGCAGAGTGAGCGGAATTGGACTTTAACATTTTATTAATATTTATCTTCTCCTGCTACAGGACACAACAATAATCAAATCAGAAAAACTTTAATCCTCAAATGCAGCTTTAATCTTCAAATTGGTTACCTTATCAGAGGGGTAACATTTATTTTCAAAGACAGGCTGCTCAGAACGATCAGCTGAAATAGAAACCTGTAGGAGAAAGGATGTAAGTTTATTGGGCAGTGCTGTCTATATTTATAGGTTCTGCTCAACCCATTTTTCTGGTTTTATATGCACGTGTCAAAAATTAATATATGGCAAACTTCACCAACAGTTTTAAGAGATCCTAAAATATAATAAAATCAATAAATGATGTTCTGGCATAAATGTTTCTGTAGCTGAGGGTGGTCAGGTTCAAAGGGCAACATCTGACCATTTCTCTTTCCCACCCTGCTGCGGAGTAAGACCCTCCCCTCAACTTCAAATCACTGGGGAGAGGGTAATTTAAGCTATACTTGATGTACCCTATACATCACTGTCTTCGGGACCAGGTTTAAAATTAAACTCTGATGTACAAAGTTAAACAAAAATGAGATAAAAATTGGCAGGGGTTGAAGAGGGTCAAAGTAGTCAAAACACAAGGTAGACTATTGCTTCTTTTGATTTATGTTATTCTGTGCACCAAAAAAGAAATAAAATTATAGCTCTCGTGGAGACTTTTTTCATTGAGAATAACGCCTTCCTAATTTGTTTTCTATAGACTTTACAGGGCATGCATTTGCTCAGGGAGATGGAAGCACTTATTTATTTCTTTATTTTGGCAGGGGCAAAGTAGCACCAACTGTTGGCAGAATATTCAAATCATCATTAGATGCAACCCTCGTCATTCGGCAGCGAGGGAGAGAGAAGAGCATTTCACCTTCCCTTAGCAGCTACCTTACAATGCACACATCTCTAACCTTATAAGACTATAGAGCTTTGCTTTCAGGCACCCCTCTTAAACACCAGCAATGTGCTACAGTTACATTTGGTAGCAGAAAGAAAGAGTTCAGCAAACGTTTCCTTTTGCATGTTATACATGCACATAATGCAGTTACCCTCCAGAAATTCAGCACAGGAAAGATGCCAAACAGCAGATTCTTTTGAAACCAATTCAAGAAAATCCTTGCAGGAAGTTAATTTTTTATGATGTAGTCAACTTTTCCACATATTGCCATTTTATGTGGTTAGTGTGTGGACTGCAGGCTAAATAATTTTGGCAACATAATCTTTATTTTCTATTATCTGGTAATGAAATCAACTACTAACCACTGGAATCAAATGAATGCCACTCCAGTGGGAGGAATGAGAGGGTTCAACTGGCTAAACTGCCAGGCTAATGGGAAAATGAAGAAAATCAAGTCCTTGGATGGCTAGCAAATAAAAATAAATAAAAATGCTTATTTTAAACAAAATGGTGTGGATAGAAAGATCTCAAAATCTTAAAAAAAAAGATTAATTGAGCATTTTCCAAGGGTTTTTAATTATTGTATCATAAAGTCCTACTGACTTCACGTGGATTACAGCCAGCTTCAGCTGGGCATATTCTTGGGCTGTAGACTGCATCCACCCCCTGAACCTGAACTTGATTTTAAATCTAACAGGATAAAAACTTTTGCTGTCCAGCCAACTAAAGATAATTTTTTTTTATAGCACTGTGTCATTAATATTGGCAATGCTGATTCTTGTTCATTTACCGAGGACCCGTTTGCCATCTAATGCGCAGATTTTAGCCCCTCACCAAGAGTCTGAGAGATGCGTTGTGTAAAATGCGCTTTACATGTGCGATTCTACTGGGCTGGCCTGCATATATATGCCTTTAATGTACAGAACTTGGCAAATGATTAATTAATAAAGGCAATTCTTCACAACCCCCTGGCTGCAAAGCTGGAAATGCAGCAGCAAGCGTACAAACAGCGGGTTGGTTTGACAGAGACAGCAAGAAAAGCTGAGGATCGAGTGTTCCAACGGGTCCGCTACTTGGGATCTAGTTGTGCCAAACCCTCTGGATTTATCAGCTGGGCAATAGTTTTTCTCTCTCTGATTAGGACTTTTTCAAGGTTGCCAGGAATTGCTGCACTGTTCACAAAAGATGTGAATGCTACGAGAGCTGTAGGGTCTTTGAATGAAGGTTCAGAGGGAAAACAGGAGCTACTCTGAGGCTGGTAGCTGCTCAGACATCAGGTAAAGAACAAACATATATGAAAGATTAAATATTTCATATTCTGTCTCAGGGAGAGAATATGAACCGTTTCTCCAAGAGCAAGAATATCAGCTGTTAGAAATACACGCCACCCTTTAAAATCACATGCTTATCACCAGTGATGCCTTTTGCTGATTTATCCACGCAGCAATTAGGAGTTCTTCCTCAGGAGAGGTGTGTGGCGTAGAAAATGAACTGATTGACTACTTCTTGCACCAAACAGTTGATTATGGGTAACTGATTGGTCTTCGAGATGTTCTGCTCGCTGCGTTACTCTACACAATCACCCAAGGCTAAGATGCATCAGGGGTGCCTAACTGTGCTTGCTCAGTAAGGGCCTAATTCAGAGCTTGTCAAAACGGAAAGATTTGCACGGTTCTGGATCAGGCCTTTCTCGTCTGCCTGACTGCAAGGAGATTTCCATTTCTGAGCAGCTGAGAGATGCGGTTTTCTCCACCGTCTTTAGTCCGTTTTTAGTGCCTAGTATTCTTCTAGAGGGAAATCTACCCATCAGCACCTGCAAGTTCCCCAAACTATTTATTCATGACATTCCTGCAGCCCCTGACTGGAAGTCCAGTCTTGCTGGAACAGTGTTCAAATTTCCATTACCTCGCTCCAGCATTTGCAAAGCTACCACGCTCCAAGCAACGATCAAGAACAGAGCCTACAATGTAATAACCTCCCTCTGACTAATTAGCATTCACTCAATGAAATCCAGGGCTTGCCGAGGTCCAGTCAAAGGCCTAAGCACCATTTAAGTCCAGCTTAGTCCTCGAGGCACCTCTGAACTGAATTGGGCCCCGTTTTATTAAATTATAATAGAAAGGCTGCCATGTCAAGTATACTGATGCTGAAAGACCCAACCTCGCAAGACCTCACACAGATAAGTAATCATCACTTATGCTAATAGCACATTTGACTTCTGTGGGCTGACACATGAGGATGGACTACTCACTTGACTAAGATTAGTAAGAACAGGCATGTTACACAGAACGGATGATTTATAAATATCCAGCTGCAGCAAAGTGCTGACTCCCATCAGTGACTGTTGTGAGGGTGAATGAAGGGCAGGATATGATCTTTAGAAACCTCGCTGAACACTGTTATTGAATCGGTGACAGTTTTGCAGATTTCCAACCTATAATAAACCCCAGCTTTGCCTCCTCAGTGGCACGCTTCTCTCCACTTTGCTGCTTTCCTTTTCTTTTGCCGTAAACCAACCACCCGTTTTTATAATATATACGTATATATTTTTTTTACTCTTTCTTCTTTAGCGTTTTCAAATGAATTTTCTGGTTTTGAAAGGTATTTAAGCAAGAGCCACCAAGCCACAAATGCTCCTATTTAACTGCAGAGCAGATTACTTGGTAGCATCTCTACGTTGTCCTGCCAATGTTCCTCCCCTCTGCTCTGCTGGGATCAGTGCAGTCTCTATGCTCATTTAGTCTTTGGCTTCTCCCTTCAAAGCTGACAATAAGGGCATCATACAGAGTACACCATTCCAGCAATTTTGTCTGAGAAAGTACCTAACTGTTATGCCTCCCTTTAACACAATTTTGTTCCATACAGGTCACAGAAACAAGCAGATTCTGGCCCTCATGGCCTTTGAACCAGCACTCTAGAAAGGGAAAAATCTTTCTTGATTACCTGACTCAGTTTCACTCATTTGTTCTTGAATTCCTATCGGCTTTTTGTTGTTGTTGTTGTTGTTGCTCTATTTTGTTTCCACTAATTAAAAAAAAAAAAGCATTTTACTACAATGAAGTATAGTTGCCCTCCCTGTTTTTTTCCCTATTCTGATCAGACCTTTAAAACTGATTCTGCTTTTTTTTTTTTTTTTTCTTTTATCATTGGCTGGAGAAACTTTATCTGAAAGTAACATGGCCACTGGTGACAGGTATTTTAGGGATTTTATGAATCCAGAATTAATTTGCTCCCAAGACCTGGAGAAACCACGAATGGTAAAAAATGTTTCTGATAAACACATAATACTGGATATAAATATTGCATCCAACACCAAAATCCTGAATCCCAAATCCTAGAACCTATTTACACAGGGACTCTCAAATCCAGTTTTGTTTGACCTGTGCTGTAGAGATCTATATAAACATCACAAAGGCAAAGTACACGAGTATCAGAGCATTAGCAGTATTCTTAAATGTTTTCCTCTTTCCCGGGAGCTTAACACTCAGCGGTACCGATCGCCCTGTGCCCACATGCCTGTGTGTTTTGCCCATCACATTAAGTGAAATAAAAGTGCCCTAATTTCTGCAACTTTGCTTTCCTTGCACTGTCAAGCACGGAAAGCAGAAACAGTTTCCTGAAGAACTCCTCCATAGCAGGCCCTTGAACACGATGACTGTTTCTAATAAGCAACAGCTGTCGTTGTGGTTTTTACTAGTCAAATGATTCATGTCTTTTGCTCAGAAATGATAAGTGGAACAAATGTTTACTTAGATATGTAACAGAGGAACAATTGAAAAATAGTAGACTGTCAAATAGAAATATTTTCCTGTTATATGATCCCTGACAATTAGTCTGAATGGGTTCTTAGTCCAAAGGCAACGTAGCGGTGCAGATAGAACGGTGACGAGTTTAGCTCACCAAGTTCTGCAAATCGATTTCCAGAGGCTGGTTTGGAAACCTCTGCAGGAACCCAGCCGGTCTGAGGGGGACACAAGCACCTCTGTGCCAGCTGCTACACCCTCCCTCATTCCTGGCAGTCCCCCTCTCCTAGCTTTAGTCATTGTTGAAGGGAAGAACAGTGAACTTACCGTTTCCACTCATTTCTGCTGTGCCTTCAGGGAATACCAAAGTGCTTCTCTGCTGCTCAGCCTTGAGTGAGTACCCTCTGTTGGCTTCAGCTTCCCCCAGGACTTTACAGGGCAGAATAAATGAGGAAGAGTGTTCTCATGCAGGAGATCCCAGGCTCTGAGCAAGGACAAAAAGATTACATTACCCTTCAGAAGGAGAACCTCACAGAGCCTTGATGTATCACTGCTGAGCCTGGAAGTTGCTGTAGTCGGAGGGATTTGACACCGTGGAGGCATCGCAGGGCTAGTGGTAAATTTTTAAGTGCCAGACTACGGGTGGACTAACTCTTAGGAGCCAAAGAAGACAGCATCCAAAAATGACAGCATCCAAAAAGGGTGTCTTCTACCTTTGAAGAGAGAACCCAAACAAGCACGGGGAAGGCCAAAGGAGCCCTGGGATGCTCAGCGTGCAAATGATACCAGTGTACCTCTAAAACTTACTTGAGCTTAGCGGGATGCTTGTCACTAGAACAGGATTTAAACCCACCTCTGTTACTTTGCATACATTCCAGACTTCTTCAGTACTCTCTCTCCAGAGGCTGCCATTAGACATCGCCCTGCGTTGTGCAGAAGGATTGTCGGGGCTTCAGTTCCCCCTCTGGAAAGTGGGGCTAATATTTCTTTTCTCCCTCTCTTTATTTAGCTTACAAGGCTCCCGGGACTAGAATTCTTTTATTGCATGTTTCTGCATTGTCTCATGCAACGAGACCCTGAGCTTAGTTGAAGCCTGTAAGTATCACTGAAATATAAATAGATAATAATAAAAAGATGATTTTGACACAAAATGGCATTTTATATTCTGGAGAGTGAAATAAAAGTGGTACTAAAGTCTACTAAAGAGTATCCATGAGATCAAATTTTTCTGGCAACAAAGACTTGAGACAAATTTGCGAGATTAAACTAAACCAACTCAACGGAGGCTTGTTCTGGTAGTTTATTCATATAAAGCATATGAAAAAAGTAAGTGAGATGATCAAATTACCCTCACAGCATGGATTTTGACATGGATGCAGACTAACTGAGTCACCAGAGGACTGAGCAGGTGCGTTGTTCTAATTATACCCTCAGTCTTGTGAGGAAGGAGCAAACTTCCCGGTTGCTTCCCTGGTGGAGATAAGGTGTTATCAGCCATCAGCAAACGAGAGGGGAGAGCAAGGACAAGGCACCTGATGGGAGAAAGAGGAGGAAAGGAGGAGGCTGAGAGCGAGCACATTCATAATGCTCCTCGTCTTTTACAAATGTGTACACATATCTACTCCGAGCCATTTGGGTGCCACTTCTAGGACTCATTTCTTCCATCTCTGAGTAACCCTTCCTTATGGTGAGGCACACAAATTTCTTGTTTAACATTTTTTCCTCTTTGATGGTCTTGTAGTGAGATATCTGGCTAAATATAATGATTTATTTGTTTATTAATTAATCAACAACAGGCACACTAGGAGTTGCAATCCCAACAGTTCCCCCACACAGGTTTTTATCACCATATTCTACACCCCTAGGGAAATACAGATCTTTTTTTCAGGAGCATAACTGGACATTTCTATAAATTGCAACTACTTGGATGCATGTAATATGCAATATTATTCATCTTTGTATTCCAGGTGAATCCAGACTAGACTACCAGCCTCTAGGGGAGTCTGCTTCATATAATTATCAGTATTCAAAGAATGATTGTAGATGTTGTAGCTTAACAGCAGGTGAATGGTCCTTATCTGAATATTAAATAAAGTGCGACTGGATTTCTAGGTTATCTCTGGCTAAATGTTTGCAAAGTCGTTAGTGAAAGCATGCAGCTGTAATCCCAACCACTCTTCTTCTACTTACAAAGGATTTCTACTTTTGTTTTTAATTCCTTTACAGGATGAATTGTTCATCTCCCCTTCTTATACACACCATCTTGTTCCTTGGTTGGACTACCAGAAACATCAAGGAAGCTGCCTTGTAAGTAGCACTTACAGTCTCTCTTTTTGCTTTTTTTTTTGGTATCCTAAACAACAAAAGAAACCTAGGGAAGAGTGACAAAGAGATTTATTATTTCCTCTGAGGACTATCAGAGCTCTGAGTGTTGGGAAAAGGCTCTTTACTAAACTGCTCCTTTGTCCTCCCAAGTTCTGGGAACTTCAGCTCTGTATTCTGTTTCCTTATTGCATGATCTGAGAGAAGCTTCATGTATTTATTTAGTAAAAACCCCTTATTACTGTTTTAAAATGTGAGATTTAATATACTTGGACACTGGTTGAATAGAGTAGATAGTAGTGACAAAAAAATTAATAGCAGCAAAGAAAAAGAACAACCCCACCCCCTGCTGAGCAGGAGGGAACAGACCAGGGCCAGCATAGGAAAATTACTGCAGATAAAGGAAGCAGAATTACCGTGGGACTACACAGCATAAGATTTTTTTTGAGGCACAACTCATGTTTCAGTCCCCAGATGTGAAGAGGACAGTGATCTTGCTAGAGAGCCATTTTGAAGGGGGATTTTCAAGAGGGACATACTCTACGTCTAGGTAGCTAGGCTAGGACAGCAGCTGCAGCCTTTGCCAGGCACTGTAAAAGCTTTACACCCACTAAGGCCTGGACCACCAGTGGCAAAGCATATTATCAGAACAACTGCAAATACTTTAAGTGTATATTATATTAAAAAAATTTAAAAATCGAATTTTAAATGAATATTAGAAAAACCCTCACAAACCCCCCCACCAAGCTGAGCCATTACTACAGTGAACCATGAACTATTTATTTATGCACGGATTCCCATTCATTTTGAGCTGTAACACGTGCTGAGTTTTCACTGTTTAGTTTTTCATCTTTGGTTTTCAAGCACTACACCTCTCATTGCTGCTGGTTCAGGCACCTGCAGACTCAGGCTACACTTGTCTGCAAGACCTTCTGCTCAGCTCTGAGCAACGCAGAGTAGAAGTATTTGTTCAAAAAGGGAGGTAAGAAGGATGTGGAGCACAGTTTTGTGTTCAGTTCTGAATTAACCAGCAAGACATGCAGTCTCGGGGACTAAGGAATAAGAGGGACTCTGCTTCCCCATGCCAAAGCCCCATTTCTTTCAGTAACATTCCTATAGAGTTGTAAGAATAGCTTTTCCTAGCACATCAACACTTCAATGTATATTTACTTAAAATGATGTAATAATGTAAAGCTCTTAAGTTTCAGAAGGGCACTGACGCACACTTTTCCATCAAGAAATGGGTGTTCTGTAGCTCTCTAATTATTCTAGCTGTCTTCCTTGGGACTTCTACAGGGGATGTTACTGTGGGCTCATTCTGGGTTTGTTGCCAGTGATTGGAGCCTCAAGGCATGTGCTTTTTTCCCAGTCCCATATTCCTGAGTCTATTTGAAAGTGAACGGCACAAATAATGACAGTATCAGTGCTGGTATTCCTGTTTTCATAATGTTTAAAAGAAAAGCAAGTAACTTAACTAGAAACACAACCCAAAAGCAATGCTTATTGTGATGATCTGTTTAAAGAGAAGGGTTCTCGCACATTTAGGCAGGAGCCTTTAGTAGCTGTTTGGGGACTCCCTCCTCTAGCACCAGAACTACTCTGTTTTGACCAGAACAAACTGCAGAAGTTAACAACTGTTTTGGCATTTTCACATGCATTTCAGAAAAAAAAAACCCAACCCAAAAAAAACAAGGTAAAAAGGTTCAGCCAAAACTGTTCTACACAGTTCAGAACCCAAAGTTCCATTCTTGCTCCAGTGTGAGTCACCTGTAGGCATGGAGATTAGTTCTGATTTATCCTTAAACAAGTCCATTTTTCTAATGACATTTTTAAGCACTACCTGACCTTATGTTAGCAGCATTTATTTCTCTGTTTATAATCTCCTGAAGCACTTACCTGATTTGAAAATAAGCCCTTTAACAGGCCATCTGCACTTGGAAGCCAATGGCCAAATCCCAATCCACCCGAAGCTGGTGGAAACGTCAACAGTTATTTCAATGGTGACATCCTAATGTGGTCCAAGTGTAAAGGGGAAGATTTGCTTAGGGAGTGACCAGGGTTGGCTTTGTCCCTGTCGTTAACCACATGCTGGCTGATTTAAGAATGAAACTTGGACCTGCTCACAAAGGCAATCGATCATTAGAGCGGACGCCCTTGTTCAGCTAGGTTAAGCAGTGGGACAAACACAGGAATGTAATGGGAAGGCAAAAAAAATATAGTAAGTTCTAGAGAACTTGAGAATCTCTCATGTTTCTGCATCACATCCTCAAAATCTTTTAATAAAAAAGCAGTGAGTTTATCCAGTATATGGGTTTTCTGTAGCTGGTTAACTGAGGTTGGCTTGGTGGTCTTTATTCAAAACATCCACCAATTTCAGTGACAATACTTGCACGCAGGAGACCTGACCAGAACAGCCAGAACACGTGCTAGCTGTAATCTAAGGTTCACATATATGCTTTCCATCAGAGGCAGGGACTCTTGGCCATCACCTTGGCACTCAAGAGGTCAGCTTTCTGAGAGCTGGGCAATAGCTTCACCTCGGCCGATCTCGTGGGTTTGGTTTCCTAAGCAGATCTGTGATCTGGCAGAGTTTTTAACTATGTACAGACCCTCCAGCAATGCAGTTTCAAGCACCGTAGGAGATATTGGAGTACATACTGAACAATTGTATAGTATTTCTAGGAGGAATGCAGTTGTTTCTTAGTCTAAAGCACACACCCATCTGTCGAATTTCTGACTACATTCAGGGTTCACAACCCACCAGCCAGCCCAGCAGGGCCACCACCAATTCCTATAAACGGTAGCAATTTTTGATAGCAGAACAGAAATGAGCCCTGGTGCAAAGCCCTCAACCAGTGATGCTCCCCTGACTGCTCCTGAGTGTGTCCCCAGACTCTCACAGCTCTCAGCCTTTCCTGTAAAGTCAGAAAGAGGCACACAGCGAATGAATTCCTGTTAGCCATCGAAACATTCCCATGGAGGAGAGGGTGTGAGTTATGCAGATATCTGCTCTATAAATCTGTTATGTGGCTTGGGAGAAAAACAAAAAAGCCACTTAAAAATTTGCTCCAAATTTGGCCACAGTGTAGTTTTGTTAGTTCAAAGAAATGGAGCTGACTTTATTGTTATTTGTGCTTGGATCAAAGAAAATTATGAAAATAAACATTAGACGGAATGATAATCAACACTGGAAAAGAAATGTTTACTAAAGATTTTCTTCTGTGTTCTCTTACCAGCATTAATAATATTTTCTTTCTCTAAAGTTTTCTTGCTTCCTTCAAAGAGATTGATTTCAGCAGAAAGAACAAACGTATGCAAATAAACTGAATGATGTTATACCCCCTGCCCCTATCCCCCCAAACTGCATCAGATAATTCCATATTGTTAGTCTGCATTACATTTTTATCAGGTTTTTTTGGTCTTAATCAGATATGAAGCTCTCGCAGTACATCTCCAGAACTGGGCTGTGACCCTGTTGTGACTCTAAAGCACAGAAGCAGCCTTAACCCTGCTGTAATCTAATAGTTCAAATTTAACAGATTTGTTTTTTCAGTGGAAATAATGGCTTCCTGTCACAAAACAGAGCCACAGATTACATGGCTGATAAATGGCTTTGGCATGATTTTTTTCATGTGACACACAATTAACAGTGCTTTTCATAAGACTCACGGTTTAAGGAGTTGGTGAAAGCATTAATAAGTTCATTACTATGCATTTGCTTAATTTACTTTTTTGGTTTGGTTTGCATTTCTGCTAGTGCTTTAAAAAGAAGTAATACTCGGCTTAGGAAGAGCTCACCTATGATTTCCAGTGTGAATTGAGCTTCAAAACATTATCCTGAAATTATTACCATGGAGTGCTGATGTATTTTTTTCAGAGGGAGATAATTATAATTGATAATCCAAAATATAACTCGGGTCATTTTGATTTTATAAGGTATCACCCCTACAGATACTGAAAATGTCCACATTAAAGCTATAATTGTTTTTTTGTGGTGCCACAATCCCCCAAATATTATCGACTAATGAATAGCTGAACACTAGATAAGGAAATATCCGGTTCTTCTATGGATAGCACTACATATTGTGAAGGAGTTTATTCAGTCTGGGTTTGCAATCACAGTTCAGAATTGCTCAGGCTGCTTTCGCTGGTTCTCTTCAGCCCACCCAACCCACCAGCCTCACACTGCCGTGCGTGTTGCCAACTCCTCGTATTTACAATGAGGTTGCCAACTCGTAGCATTTACAATGAGGTAATCATCACCTTGTAGTTCATTGGTGTGAATGCTGGTCAGATGTCCTGTATTTTATTAACAGAAATAAGGTCACAAGTCAAATACATGCCTGAGGTCAGTGAGCAAATACAAAAGAAGATTAGAGGGACAAAAAAATGCGACTGGAGGGGTAAAATCCCACTGGGGGTTAATCGAGCAGAAATGTATCAAAGAATGTAAACTACCCTTTCTTTTGTTATTCATCGTGCAGGAAGTAGTTCCTATGTCCTGCTGATTCCAGTTAGAGCATCATCTCCAGAACTCTCTCTTTTAATCATCTCTACGTACCCAGCATTACAGAGGGACGTCCAATAATACAACTACTCACTGCTGTTACTACTGCTGCTACTACTACAACACTAACAACAGTAAGAGCAAATAAAAGCATCTAGCATGAACATATAAATTACAAAGACTTGCTACTATCCAAAGACTGCCTATAAAAAATAAGAGAAAAATAGTATTCGATGCCACTCTTCTGGCTTTCCCTTTTGCCTTCAAGACGAAAAGACCGTACCAAGGATTAACTTCACAATTAGCCTGATTTAGCTCCTGCCTGCAAAGCAAATGAATTAATAAAAATATTTCTGAAGAGATGGTATTTTATTGCCACGGGTTTAGTTTTGCTCAAGAAAGACTGTCCTTTCGAACGCCAGGATGATATAAAAAAGGAAGGAGCGAGCATCCCTGAGCTGCACGGTAAGTACTGGACTTGGAAGGGCCCAAATGGCAGCAGTCAAGAAAAATCATAGGGTACTTACCAAGCAGCAGCTGATTTTCTCTTCTGATACATGTTCATCGCTCTTCCTATGACAAGAAGCAGAATATTCTGCCTTATTTGAACTACGCACATTTGTCTAATTCTTTAAAATCCCAGCAGTAGAAAGATTCCCTTTTCATCAATTTCCATTTATTATGCTTGTAGCTACATACTGTAATATGAATTTTTCGAGCCATGTATACTGCACATCTATAGATTTTATGTTTTCACACATGACATGAAAAGCATATTTCAAAACTATTGCATTATCATGTGCCAGAATAATATTGCTGTGGGAATGCAGACACATTATCAAAAGTACAGCATAAAGTAAGGAAGGGAGAATCAGGAAGGAATCCTTAGTTGGATGACTACGTGCCACCAACTTACTGTGAAATGTTCATGAAGTCTCTTAATCTTATTTTGGCATCCTTGATATATAAGATAAGCAAGATGTTCTTCTGCAAGGCTGAAATAAATGCTACCTGGTCCAATCATGCCTTTGGAGAGGAAAACTGGGACTTCTGTCATCAGTGTCAAGACGAGCCAAAGCAGGCTCAGAGACTGTCAATCTTTATGTTCCAAAGAAAGACACCACACAGGTGAAAATGTTGTGGTCAGATACGAACTGTGGCAGCCCACGGATGGCTTCACATGAAACAAAAGACTGTAAATGTAAGTATTCCTTGAACTGAAATTGAGGGCTTCCTTAGCGACCTATCTATAGATGGTTGTCCATACAATTTATTTTCACACATTACATGCCTCCTTCAGCCTCCACAAAAAGGAAAAACTCTTAGAACTATAGTAAAATGTCATTAATATATTTCTGAAAAGCCAGGAGTTTCAAGTGGCTTTCCAAGGTTTACATTTCAGTCCTTTGAGTCCTTTCTGTGGAGTAACAGTCCTTGAAAACACAACGTGCCGACGTCTTTCTGCTAACGCCGTGTAGAAGCTCTACTTCAAAGAGTTAACATTTAATAATGTGGGAAAAATATATGAAGAAATATCACTTTATGAGCTAGAATCTGCATCTGTGTTACGTGGGGGAGACACACTATACACTTTGGACAGCAGTGCTGGGATGTACTGAGGTTTGCTTAAGGCCAACATGCTGTATAGGATGTGAATGAGAATTTTACTACAGTCAGAACATATACATTGGGCTTTTCTAGTAAACTGATCACCCAAATAAAAAGAAAGGAAGGTTTTTCAGCTGCAAAGATGGGTGAAAAGTAAGCCTGATCATCTTAACTCTGCATCAGGGAAAAAAATGAACTTTGATCTATCATATTGCAGCGCTGCTTGTATTTGAATGGCAATTTATCAATTCTTTAATAGTCAAAGCTCCCGAGTAGTAAAAGCTTCTTAGAATTCCTAATCTAACAGTCATTATTTAAAATTTTTATTCTGTATGACTTACTGTTCAGGAGCAAGAGAGAAACAGAATTTCTTAAGAATTCTCATTTTATAAGAACCGAGGGGGACCAGATTTTGGTCCTCCTCGTTCTGCTGTAAGCACAAGGCAGAATTCCACCTGGCTGTACCTTAACATTTCTTACCTGATCAAACAGATACCACTGTGTATCAGCAACAGGACTGTCTTAAGGTCAGGGTAGAGCAGCAGCAGCACCCCTTAAGGGAACACTTGCACACGCTTTCCGCCGTCAGCATCACCACCCTGCCCACTGCCAACGGTGCTGGGTCGCAGCTCTGCCTGAGGTGCCCCCTCCAGCCCCAGCCTGGGTGTCTTCCACCCTGTGGGGAGCAATTAGGAAGCTTTCTCTGTGCTCCAACCACCACAACTGCTGCAATTTGTCTTTATAGGGGGTGTAAAAGGTCTCTTTGCTTCCTCCTCCAGCACCAGATCGATGGGAGAATCTGTCCCAAGGAGATGGGCCCAGCTCCATGGTGAGTCCCAATTTTTCTGGGTAAGGTGTGCCCTGTATTCCTGACAGTGGACGTGGGAGGATATTTAGCACCCTATCACAGAAGTGAATCTGAAATAAGCTTAAAAAGTTTACCTTGGCAAATCCAAAGCAGAAGAAGAATAATTTAAGACTTGCACCTTGTCATTGGTAAATGTGAAACCCGAAGGTCAGAATACTCACAGTCAACCCCTCCGACTCAGAAACACATCAATGTAGTTGCTAAATGGAAACCATATTCACCTCGCATCTTATCACCATGTCACAAAACACATACAATTACAAATCAGTTTTAAGGCAAAATACATGACAGCAAAATATAAGTACACAAAAACTACATTAAATATCAGTCTTCATTTGTCCCTACCACTTCAACTTACCTCTCAGTTCAAAACTACTCACTGCACTGCACAGCTTGAGATAGTCTAAGATCCATTTTAGAGTGGACTGAAATATAAATGACAGTTCGCACTACACATGAACATAGACAACTGTATAAAATATTTAAATAAAGACAGAAAAGAACAGAGGAAACCAACAGAGCCTTTGGCAGACCCAGCCTTTGGGAATTTAGCAGCTTGAGATTCATTGCAAATTTCATCTTTAATGTTATTTTTAGTTCAATATTTTGTAGCACTCAGAAGTAAATCTTTGTGCGCCGTCTCTCCTCCTGCCTCTGCTGCTTCCTTTTCTGATCTTTTGTTGTTGTTGTTATTTTAAAGAAACCTAATATATTTTCAATACAATTGATTTGTGATGTGTTGTGTGATCCTTGTTAAAATTATCCCATTCCTTCACAGAATTCAGTGAAAACCATTACATTGTTGTTTCTTTTTAAGTGCTGGATATTGACTGTCATAACTGAATATAAACGAGACACTGTCCCTCCCCAGTTGTCGTTGTGCCACCACACCTCGTGTTGCATTAGGCTGCCTTACCTTAAATTTCATTCTTGGGTTACAATCATAGAGTGGTAGGGGTTGGAAGGGACCTCTGGAGACGTTCGAGTCAAACTCTGTTTTTCAACCTCTCCCCACTGCTCTAAATACTGCCACGCAGGGTGAATTATTTTTATTTTATCCCAGAATCTGGTTTTGTCTCTCTGCAAAGCAATCCGACTGGAATGATACAAAACAACACAGAGCAGGAAGATGCTGCAGAGAGGACATGTGGATAACTGCTGCCTGCAGGACAATGGGAAGACTAGTTCTGCCTCTCTTTGTCTCTCTTACCCGCTCCCGCCTCGTGCAGGTTGAAATAGGATAGATTTGGGAAAAGAACAGAACCTCCCACACCTCTTCCTGCACACGGGTCTGCTCCACCAGCTCCCTCAGGGCCACCTATCCTGCTGCTGTGCCGTAAGAGCTAATACAATTACTGGCTCCTTCTCTACCTGAACAGAGACCAAAGAGGCCAAGAACAGGTCAAAGTGGGTGCAAAGCACTCATGGCCACAGGATGGTCTGAAGGTCAAAAATATAAATGGACCTGCAAAGGGATTATGGGAAAACATGCAAATGAAATCCATCACTACCTACTAGACGTGATGACCAAGGTCAAGATCAAGATCCAGCCTCCAAAACTGAATGACTAAGAAACCGATCCTTAGAAGGCAGGAAGGAGGATTACTCTGTAAGAGCAATAGGCATTGCTCCTTCTCACTCTCAGAGAGAATACACTGGTCTATTCCTTGAGGTCCCTTCCAACCCCTACCATTCTATGACTCTGCGATACATGGACACCTTGAGTCAGAACTCAAGATAGCAGCTCCTGCATACGTTCTGAAGTTTTCAAAAATCCTAAATCATTTTCTTTGACACTGTGTGTTTTAGAAACGTTTCCATTTTCAAGTCAAGGTAATTAAAACAAAACCTGTAAAGAGTCAAAGAGAAGGCAAAAAGAAACAAAGGTACCCAGGAAAGCTGGGAACTCAGAGTTGAGAATATTTTTCATGAAAGTCATGTTTTGCTATATAATTTTACTTCATTTTGCATTACAAAAAAACCCCACAGAATGTTCTAGGCTGGAAGGCACCTCTAGAGGTCACCTCCCTACACCAGTAGGGACATCTCTACCCAGGGCAGGTTGCTCAGAGCCCCATTAAGCTTGAGCTTGAATGATGCCAGGGATGGGGCCTCCACCACCAGTCTGGGAAAAAAAAACAACACCACCACCATAAATAAAAAGAATGATTTCCAAGCCATGGCTGCATCAAAGGAAGATAACAATCCAGAAAGCTATGCAGTGTCCATCTTACAAAGTCTGCTAAGAGACTGAGGCATATCCGACGGTTGAGAACAGTCTTATACATCTGAAAGAGGTCCCCGTGGCCCCTGCAGTGCTGAAACCACTGCTCAGCATCTCTTTCACCACACCGAATCCTTTGGGCCTCTTCCTTGGGTTTGAAAACTGAGCCCCCTCGAGCCCGTAGGATTCATAAACACCTGCCCCATTAACCCAGTTTCACTACTGGTCTGATGACAACCACGAGTAACGAGCCGACTCAAGTCATGTCAATATTCTCCCCAAACTTACCACTTTGCCCTCTTGGCCACCTCCTCCCACCCACCCAGAGGTTATGGAACTGTGGGATGGTTGCCAGAGAAATGCAATAAAAAGTAGGAAATGACATATACAAATAAAATTCACTTACCTAAAAGCCCTGTACATCAGAGCTCTTTCTGCTGCCTCCTCCCCTGCCATCCACTTCTTCTATTTCCATCTCTTTTCTCCTCTCTTAATTTCCTCTTCCTTTGCTGCTTCTTTTTTTTGTCCTCGCTTTAAAACCAGTAAAGCATTATGGTATCAGTTTACCATTTTTGCTTCCTCTTCCCAGTTTTTCTGTCACTACTTTTGTTGTCATTTTCCACCTTTTTTTTTCTGCCCCTCTCCAAAGCAATCACTCCATCCCTGACTTCACAGGCTCCTTCTCTCTGGAGATCTCCATTATATCCCAGGGCAGCCTGAAATGATCCGAATTTCCAGGTGGATTTGTTGGGCTTCTGAAGCTTTGACGGCGTATAAAGGTCATCCTAAACATGCAAGGCAATGCTGAACACTTCTGATGGAAAGGTTCTGGGTGTGTGGACATGGCTTCAGGGACAAGCAGGGGCATCAAATGGAGTGGAGCAGAATCCTTTTCCAGTTGCCGGGGGGGGAAATGCTCCCTCTTGCTTAACTCTTGTCTAACCCACTTATTTCACTCTTATTTCTTTGGCCTTCCAAATGTTCTCAGTCGTTACCTGCAGAATGTACTTACGGGATCCACTCCTAAAATTTGGAAACTCTGTCCTCATGGATGTCCCACCTGCCAAGGGCACACAATGTGAGGAAGAGCACTCCCTGGTTTCTGCTCTTTACCTTGTTAACAGCACAGTTACCCACAGCAATATCATTTGAACAGATTATTTTTTTTCTTTTTCTTTTAAATGCACAAGCCACATAAATGAAACACCATCCACAGTTCAAACAACAACAAAAAAAATTCCCATTTTGGGGGCTTCTCTCCATTTATATTAATTATCAGTTTTTCTATGGAAGAATTGTACAAGATGGGTTTTTCCTGCTTGTTCATAATAGGTCATTCATTAAAGAAAATACTGGGAAATTATTTTCTGTGTCAGTGGCTACAGGATGCCATCTGGGAGCTGAAAAAATGAACAGAAATCAGACTGGGGAAAAAAAAGAAAAAAAAGATGAAAGCCATGAAATTAGTTGCACTTATGGAAACCAGACAAATACTTTAAAAATCCCAGGCCCATCAGAGAGGCTCTGATAATTGTCACATTGTCCCCTCCTCTGCGTGATGCACTTACAGAAGCGGTCGGTGGCTTCTTGCGTCAGGCCCTCAGTGATTCACTCTCACGATTTCCCCTGGGTCTTCCCCCTGCTTCTCCAGTGCTGCCCGCACCCCCTCCAGCCCCGGGCTCCCCAGTGCCACATGGATGCTCTTTGCCATCTCCTCCTGCAGCTTTTCCCAGCTGTCTGCTTACTGGCAATTCTCCATTCTTCTAATTTCTGTTTGTGTTATTTTTCGTTCGCATCCTTTATTCCGAGGTGTTTCTAACCAACTGTGTAACATTAAAGGACTTTGAGATGCATTAGTCAGTCTCCACCCTGGCTCTAAATCCAACAGGTAGATCAGCAAACCTCTCTTGAAATGTCAGATTCTGTAACATAAAATTCAGGGTAATCTAAAATTCAGTGTTCATTTTTGGGGGTCAGGTGGAGGGGTTAAGTTAGAAGGGGGATGCCTCCATCAGCAGATAAGGAAATTGCAGCAATAGAGTGATAAATATATTAAGATGAACATGGCCATATGCCAATTTTTTTCCCCCTCATAAATAAGACTCTTGTTTACCAAATGTTCGGGTTTGGTTATGTCACTATAAAAATCAAGCAGCTGGTAATTCAGGCTTGATTAGCAGGTCTCCAGTTTTGATTAGTAAATTACTGTAGTAATCAAGGTTAATTCTCATTTCAGAGATATGCCACAGATTTTATTTCTTCCAGAGAACTGGATTTACCACTGTGGAGAAGGAATATTTTAATAACTATGACAAAAAAATATCCATAAATAGAAATTAAAAGCAGATTCAAAGGGGTTTTTTTGAAATATGGGGAACCAGTGGCTGCTCAAACATGAAATAGTTAATGTCCTGTGAATAAAATTCCAAGCTGCAATTTTGCAGAAGATTTCTGCATAATATATGCAGAGGTTGCATTGCTAATTCCTTTCACCTAGTGTTTCTATCTTAAATTTTTTTTTTCTTTGGATATTCATCGTTCATTTTAAAAGAGGGGAAAAAAAAGAAGTATACAGAGAGGCTTAAAAACAAGCCCAAGAGATCATGATTAGTATAAAGAGAAACAGTAGAATGGATTCTAACTGAGCCAGAAAACATCACTGTAGAATTTACATAAAATTTAGTTTTCAACAAAACATATTGCATATCCAGTTCCAGCTCATCTCATAAGGAATATTCAAGCTTTCGAATGACCCACATGTCCCATAAGTGAGCAAGAGTCCTCACAAGCCATCATTGTTGTGGAAGAGGCACAATATTAAAAAAACACTGAGAATTCATTAGGGATCTGTTATTATTTTATTTTTTTTCCATGAAACTTTTACTAAATCTTTAGCCTGCAAATCTTGTGATTATTTGAGCCGTACAAGCCTGTCAGGGAATTGAAGCTGGGTAACAAACTCTTATATGTTTTTTAATTAGGAGAATATTATTTTCTAGTCACCATTCTGGGTCAGATGCTGTGTATTTCTCTCACGTCAATTTTAGAGACTAAATTATCTAATATCAACAGAAAGTTTTGCTTTATCTACCGTACGCTTTTCCCCGACAGGAAAGAACGGGCAATTTTCAGATCCACCAAAATATTCCACTCCAAATATTTAGAAAAATTTCTCCCCCCTAGCACACAAATTGACTGAAGAAGTCCCCACATCTATGGGTGTAGAGGCACATCAGTGAGAATACAGGAAACACTGAATTCAGCATAAAATTATATATTCAATATAAGTTATGTCCTCTGAGGAAAAAAAAACAAACAACCACCCAACACAAACCAAACCTCCTTTTCTAGATAAACATGCTACATCCTATTGTAAAAGGCTAGGAGGGAACCTGCAATTTACTTTGTGCTTTATTCCCCTGGAGCAATTCTGCTACGCAGCTACGAGCAGCTTCACGATGCCAGTGGAAACACAGAGGTGGTTTGAATCAGACTGGCTTCTAATTCAACATCTTGTGTCTGATGATGGCAAACAGAAAATTGTTCGGAAGGTTTTTTCTTAGTGCTAGAAAGTCAATATATATCTTATGGTCTGAAGCAAGAAGATTTGTATCCTTCCTGCATTTTTCCCTATATGGGGAGTCCTAGATATTTAACAAGAGGATTTATCTGCGTGGTTAATTCACAGACCAGCATCTAATGACCCAAACTCTGACAGAAAGTAGAAAGCAACCTGATCTATCAACAATTTATTTAAGATTAACCCTTAGCTGAAATAATAATCAATTTGAGTAGAAAGTAAGCCTACAGAGACTGGATTTACTGAGTATATTAAGGAAGTGTCTCACACATCAACAACTTAGGAAGTCCCACACTTTGCAAGAGAAGAAGCAAAAATATACACTTCCAGGCAGAAAGCCTGTAAAACAAACATTGGAACTTCAAAAACAACCAAAAAAAAAAGTGTGCGTGCTTTTTGTATTCTGCCTTATACATGGAAGACAAGATTCACCTGGGGAAGGAAGGGTGGGGTGCAGGGGGAAGCAATTACAACCAAGCCATTGCATTAATAGGGGACTTCCACAGATTCTTGGCTCGCCTCCAGCAGTACAACAGCTCCTTGAATCTGGCAGATTTTCCTTTCTGCTTTTGCACATGTTTTTATTTTTGGCTTTGGCTTTTCCTCTCCTTTTTCAGTTCTTCCAAGTTACAGGGGAGAAAGCACACAGCTGTCACTCCTCAAGAACAGTACAGGAGACAGTGGCCTCCGTCAGCACCTCTCCCACCACCAGTTTCGATGCAGGCACATCCAAATAACTCGAGGTTCTTCCCCAGTTCCTTTCTTGGCCAAACGCCGTTTCCCCAAGACTTTGGCGAATTATAACTAGCAGCATGGGGCTCTGGGTGCAATATGGATAAAGCTATTTTTGAAGATATTAACAAAATTCACAATCCAATTCAGAGCTACGACCCCCAGAAGACTGCTTTGCATTGCTCTAGTGGGAGATACAAGCTCTGAATGGGAAGAAACAGCTACCTCTAGACCTCTTGGGCATACAACTGACTCTGCTTGTTCTTCACCAGCCTTCTGCCAACCTCCAGGCAGTCAGCAGGACAATCAGGGAGTCACTGCAATCTTGTTGTCCCTGGCAGAACAATAGTTTTCTTAAAAGCATCCTGGCCTCGAGTAAATGAGAGAAGTCGTAAGGTTTCTGGAAAGGTATTTATTTTATCCACAGGTAGGATTGCGTCACTGAATGCGATAGTCTCTATTTAAGGTGATTAATAATATGTTATGTTGCTTGTTTTGAATAAAGACTAGAGGCCAACTCCTGCCCTGGCTCAACTCCCATTGAAGCCAATTGTTTAGCCTGAAAAACAGATTACAGGATGTGGCTATAATTTATGCATGCTAAAATGCAGAGGATTTTGCTTTAGAAACAGTAATTCTTATTTATGTGCTCGGCAGTAGCGCCCAGAACCCACGCCTCCTCATGCAGGCCAGTCTCCAAATGCACAGGAAATACCCTGGTCCCTACCCCAAAGAGTCTTTTATCTTAGAAAAAGAGAAGAGACAGCAAACAGATGGGGAGAGGGGCAGAAATGACAAGGTAACTGGGAGATAATTATGATCACTATGCAGTCACAGCACATCAGCTGCTTAACCACTGCCATTTTTTTTTAAGGTGTCACAGCCGAGGAGAGTTTTAAGGGAGGATGTGAAGAAGGGCAAGAGTAGTAGCTTGGCAGATATTCAGGAGTGGACCCTCCCAGGAGAAATCAAAACAGGTATGGTTCAGAATATTAGACATCAGGGATGGAATCTGTTGTGAGCGGCGGATGTGCATCAATCGGGCGGTACCTCATGGATGGGATACGGGCAAACGGTCTGGGGAGAAAAAAGTCATAATGCCCAGAAAGAACTGGGCCTAGAACCTGAGATGATGGTGCTAATACAGTGGTCATACCTCTGTTTTTTGTTCTGCAAGATGCTGCTGGCATGGAAGAGAGTTGCTGTACTTGAAGAGGAGAACGTTTCTGAAACTGCTTATATCTGACAAAGCAGAAAACATCTGGTTCGTGAGCCAAGTATACAGGAAAGTGAGGAAAAAACCTGATGACAAAAAGAACAAAATCTCTTCCCTAAAGCTTTTAAGGCACCTTATTGCCTCCTCTCCCCACCCTGTTAGTCACTTGTACTCTGCTAATCTTATTTCAATATATAAACCAAAGAAACCAGAGCATTTTGGTTTGCCATACATGTATATTCCATTCTTATGTGCCATACACACATGTTCCATTTTTGTGTGCCACCATGGGGACAGAATAAGAGAAACTTGGGTATGGAGCTACTTGTAGCTACACATAATTGTAGGAGAAACTTTCTGAGAGCCTGAGAATTTGCAACTCCAATCTTACTGTGGTAAAAAAATAAATAGAAAGGACAGTATGCATGCTACTGGAAAGCAGTTTATATATTATAAATATGTTTAGGTGGTACCTAAATTACTGCTAGAGCTCCGACTTTGATTACAAATGATCATAAAGAATACCTCAAAGTGCCCCAAACTGGAGATCCAAATGCTTGTGTATTCATCACTTTGACGAAGATCCAGCCAAGATTTTGTTGGCTAATAAAGACTGTAAATTAAATAGAAAACAGGCCCAGTAAAGAGAGGTCATGGCTGCTTTTTTAAATGTTTACAGTCCTTTAGGGCAGGATGTCTGTGCTGCTTTAATTGTTCAGAGTTTCACTTTCTGCCATGGGAGCTGCAAATGTGCAAGCCTCTGTCTCATAATGCTGCAATATAAACTTCCATTTAAACTTGATGGGTCCCTTCTCATTGGAGTTTTATTTTCCAGGCACTTTTGTGATGTGCTCTTTTATGAGCAGTGTGAATAAAGACGATATTACCTATGCAAATGGGCAAACTTAAAATGTCTAGGGTTAAGAAAAAAACAACAGAATTCTGCTTTAAAAAGAAACAACACCCAAACCATCAGCTACATTTTTTTTCTTATTTTAATAATGAATTTCTTCTAATCTTCCTGCCAGTCAGTATTTCTCCGAGGCATGTCCAAATCCACGATTTGACTGGCAAAAATGTGAAAGTGAAACTTTCGATCTCACTTTTGATTCTTCTCCAGTTTGTCAGTCAGTGACCACACCACGACTGCTCTTAATGATCACTCCTAACTTTTGGGGGGATCAGATGCTACCCCAGTCTACCCTCTCCCAGTCCACGCAGAGACAGACGATAGGCAACCTGTGAAGAAGCTGTCTAGCAGTGCTTGATAGTGTGCAAACAAATACACTGTTGTATTGATGCCCTGTTGATTCATCATCCCATCACAAGTAGTGATGTTCGGAGTGGTGCGCCGTGTTCTCTACCCAGCAGCCTTTAGCTGTTTGAGGACTGTTTCCAATGATTCAGGTTTATGGAAAGCCTAGAATAGCACTTAAAAGACACATCCTTAGGGATCGTGGCCTTAAAATACAGGGCAAATTCTCACTTTTAGTTCTGCTGGAAAGCTGTAATCCACCCAGACTCTAAATGGTTTCTATATTTAAGTGAGAAAAAGCATTGTGACTCAGCACAGACAGTCGGATATTAAATGGTCTCTGATTCTGTCATTTCACCTGAAAAAGAAGCCAAGAATTAGGATTTACAAAGCAGATGACAAATTTTGTGGATTTCAATGAAAAAAGGTGGTTGTTAGAGAAAAGTGAGCTGGTAGCTTTGCACGATGGTCGTGCAAAGAGCAGCAAATGAGAACGCTTGAACGGACTGTGTCTAGCTGGCAAAATACCCCAGCATTATTTACACTAAAATAAACTTTTCATCGTGCCCAGGAAAGTGCAGATTACTCGGGACTAGACCAGGGATTAATTAAGCTTTTAATAATTAGTGAGTCATGATATTATCTGGTAAGAGGTTCTCTTTTGGGCAAGACAGTCCAGCAGCAAACGGACGATACCCAGTACCTCATGTTACAGCACAGGTCCTCTCAAGCCCACATTGCTCCTAATGACCTTTGCCCTATGCTTTAAGCTGAGGGTTGGCAGATTCTGGGTTTACTTACACAATTGTAAATCTGGAATTGGAAGAGAAAAGTCCATCGAGTTCATAAGGATTTTATCATTTTGTAAACAGAAAAGGCTGAAGTCACAAATGAGACTCTTCCCTGTGCTTTTCAGTGTGTGCTTGCTTTGTCTCCTTCCCTGCCACTTCTTCTTTCTCAGCCTCTGCTGTTATTTTATTCCATCCTCTCCTACCCATTCCTATTGTTAATTTTTCTGGCTTTTGGTGGGTGGTTAACTGGCATTGGGAAGAAAAGCCACACAGGAATATAGTATTTGCCAGAGCACCATGCCTCCTTCTCTTGGTTACCTCAATGTCATTATGAAACGTGCTATATATTCATTACTTAAACAATACTAAACAGTAGGAAAAAACCCAACACTGTGGGGCTTTTGGTTTTTTTTTGAGGTTGTCATCTGTTACAAAACCCTACAAACAGAAAAAAGAACCAGTTAAATGAGTACCTTAATTCACTTGCTATGGAGAAGCTGTTACTCTAACAAACAGCAGCAAGACTTTTAAATCAGGCCGGTGGAACAAAGCATTCCAGTGTCATTTTTACATTAGTGATTGCAGTTGATGTCATTTTCACAAAACAAAATTATAACCAAAATGGATATTTCAGGTCAAAGTGCCACAAAGAGTATATAGATACATTTCCATCAATAAATCTGCCCTCTTCCTGCCCTGACATAAGTGTTCAACCCCTCGTGATTGACGTTTTTACCACTAAATTATACTATGTCTGCTTCTAGAAGAAATGTCTCCATTACAAAATTAGCTAACCATCAACATAACATAAAATAACTTCAACATGGTGTCATTTCACAAGAATATTGATTCTCGCAGACTTACTGGATTAAATCCTGGTTTCCCATAAAAGGAGCAGCCATTATGTCTTTGGTAGACAGAAAAATATATATTGTGGAGAGATGTATATTGAGGCAATTAAAACTCCATTGCTGAGCTCAGAAGCATAGGATTTTGTCCTGTGGCAATAGGAAATAAAGAGAATGGACAAGGTGTTGGTTTGAATTATACCTAAGAACAAGGTTAAACCCCAGCTCCTAGCCTGTCATTTTATTTTGCTCTGCTGAAAGATAGTTTTGACTACTGGTTACAGGAGGAAAGGTCTTCAATTCTCCCAGACTGACTACTGAGTCTGCCCAGTTCTTTTCAAGACCTTGTGCAGGTAACTTTTCCTTGCTTCATTTTCCTCACCTCTCACGATGATAGAATTCCTTCTACCTCACAGGGCGTTGTCACCTTATTATTGACTGATACCTGAAAAGACTTTGAAGTTCTTAGTTGGGCGATGCTATCTGAGAGCAAACAATCACGATACACAACCGCCATGTCACAACTGGAAAAAGGAAAACTAATTAGAAAACAGATTTAGTTTTTTTTAATCACCATCTCTACTCCATTTTTTGAGAGTTGCCCTATATCTAGCCTTGAAATAACAATGGGTTAAACTCACTCCGGGCACAGCTTCTGGGTTTTTAATGGAATTACACCAGGGAGAAATTTCAGCCTGCTCTTTGCACCCACTCGCACAGTAGAGAATTTCCTACAGGAACAAAATTACCCGCTCTGTGACTATGGCTCATTCCTGGTATGTGCAATAGTTTGTGCTTCAGCCTCATTCCTTCAAATACAGACGGAAGAGCAGCGTCTTCATTAAACAAGACCAATGTAAATTGTTCTACACACAGTACTATCCTGAGGAGTCTAACCTGTCCCGGGCTAGTTGTGATGCTCAGAGAACAGCAGCGAGGTGAACTGCTGCCAGATTGTTCACCTTTTATCAAGTACTTTTCATCTCCGATCATCTTAAAATAAGAGCCTTTAAAATCAAATCAGTTCTGCACTCCCTGGTAGAGGAGAAGTGGGTAGCATGCCAGTTCCAGGAAGACAGGCAGTAATGAGGTGTAAAAGACAAGGGGAAAGCATGAGGTTGCTGGGGAGGTTTGCAATTACAATGCCTGTGCGTGGTAGGCTGGTATTCCTCGAAAAGCAGCTACGATGGAAAAGCACCATCCCTCAGCCATAGCTTGTGCATATTTGCAGAGGCAAAGGGACAAGTGGAATGCTGCTCAGCAGCTCTCTCTCATTCCAGCTCTGGGTGGCATGCATGTGAAAAAAAAAGACCATTTTCACCTTGGGAGAATCATATATATAGCAGCCTGTTAGTGAAGGATAGTCTGTCACCATTCATCCCTGCCCATTAAGGCTTGAAGAGGACAATGTTACTAGTTTCTGCCCATTCAATCCTTTTTTGTTGGCACATTACTATTTTATCATTTTGATCTTCTCCTTCCTGAAGATAAAAGACACCATGGGCGGGATTCATGAATGACTACTGTTATTTATCGACCCAAGACTTTCTGAACATTTTTTTCCCCCTCTGATTCATGAACCACTTTTCCATATTCGAAAAGCAGTTCATAAATCGTTCAGCACCAGCAGAAATTAATAATAATGAGTTCATTTACATAAAAGGACTCATCCTGCCAGTTGCTGATAATGTCTGAAGCCAGAACCTTGTCGGCAAACAGGATTTTCGCTGGCAGTGCAGGAAATAATCTTTTGTTTATAATTTAATTAAAACATACTTTTCCTATAAAGTATATAAACATACTTTTCCTTCCTTTTAAAGCTGCTATAGGAACATTTTGTTGGGCAAAACATTCTGCATTTTCTTTTTGTTTTGGTTGGGGTTTTTTTGTCCCACAAATGGCATTGCCCAGAGTGGAAAGAAGGATTTTTTTGGTAGTGTTGAGTCAGACTTTCAAGCGAGAGGAGTGTGTTTTGATTTGTTTTCATTTTTTGAGCGAGTATTTATTCTAAAGCCATTGGCAGCTGCATTTCATGAGGGTTTGTTTGAACATATTCTTTCCTGTGGATCTCTGTGTGTTCACTCTCTCCGTCCCCAAGTTTCAAATTAAAGTGAACTTAAAAATCTCCACCGGAAACTCCCACATTTTCTCTGGACTGGAAGGGATGAGTTTCACATGATTTCGATGCACAACTATAATCAGCCCCAGGTTTATTTTTGGAAATGAGGGACGAACCTGATAAAGGCATTCAAGGAGTAGAAGCTGTGAACAAACATTCAACACTAGCACACACATGCGGTGTATGGGTGTCTTTCCTCATGTTTGAATGCCAGGAACTGGTCTCCCTTCCCCACTGACAGATTAACAGCATTTAATGGAGCTCCACTGGACCTACAATGCTACAAGAGAATGAGGGGGTTTGGAGCATAAGGGTTGGGTTTCAAAACACACTAATGCCTAAAGTAAGTTGCAGGCTGTTGCTGTGAAGGGAGGCTTGCTCTCCCCCACCAAGAGCCTTGTAGCCTTCCATGCAGGGGGACAAATCTGACAGAAAAGTAATCCCTACAAGCCCACCACATCCATTTTCCTTTGAACCACCACCAGGACAGGGGGCATTCCCACACATCCAGTCTCCTTCAGGTGACTGTGCAGCCAGGGGGTTTCTGTAGCTCCTTTAAAGCTCCTTCTCACTCCCTGTGCTCTTCACGGAGACTCCGCCTCTACGGTGAGGCTCAGTTTCTACTCCAGAGCTCAAGCCTAAGAATTATGCACATCAAGAGCCAACACTGCCACATTTTAAGTCACTTTTTGCATACAGGCTCAGCTCTTTCCAGAGAATGCTAGGTAAGTGAAAAGCCCCACGCATGCTGCTTTCCTAAGGTACACAGTGGAGCACTCAGGTTTGCAAGGAGGTAAAGGGAACAGCCATACAAACATTTTACACAAGAAATGGTCGAGTTGTCTCTTAGCATTTTGAAAGGAGTAAAACACTTGAGTGTCAAGTAGCATTAGAATAGAGAGGAAATTCTTCTTAGCTTGTTTAGTTCTTTGGGCACTTCTGTACATAATGCAACTCTTTCTGCACACCACTATCAGAAGTTGTGATGTGGGATGTGATTTGCTGCTTTATTCAGTTTCTTAGAGCTGGAACTTGTCCGGTAGTGCTGGAACTATTCTGATCTTTATTTAGCATCTAAGACTTTGGGAAACAGAATAGAGTGATATCACAAAGACAGACTGGAAGTTGGAAATGAGCATCATTAGTCTGATCCGCGTTATAGCTGCTTGGATACGGCTCCAATAGAAAAGCTACTTTGAAAAACAACAACAAATTGTCTGTTCTTACTTTTGCTCTTAATTGGTGGCCTCTAGGTTTGTTGGGCTTGAATGAAACTTTTATTTTGTGTTTCTGAGGAGGAAGAGTCGGCCGAGTAGTTACCTCAATATGGTTTAATTTCCTCTTACGTCCCCTTCTCCTTCATTTTATTGTTTGAAGAGTTTTAAGGTAAATATAAGGGAGCCAGAGGGTTCACCAAACAGTTCACTGGACTATTCTGAGCTATACCACTTACCTGCAGCATGAACCCGGGCAGCTCACTTCAAATTTGCATCTTAATCTGTAAAACAGAGTTAATGATTCAGCATAGAAAACTTTGCAAAATGTTTGCCGAGATCACTACATAAAGCCAATATTTTCCATCATTCTTCATATCACCTTTACTTTTTTCATTAGCACGACATGACTTTTCAGAAACAGGCTTGTATTGGAGATTTGCTGTTGTAAACTTCTTTAGCTGCAGTTACTGCCTGTCTACACAACCCCCTGTTACAGGCACGTAGGGGCTGTGTAAGCTGCTATGTAACAAACTGCATGTTGCTTCTCCAGTCTGTTTTATATGCTGGGGTAATTATTAATATCACCAGTTATTGCCAGATACGTGACCAGAACCAGAGATCACAGCTTTGTCATGGCTCTATGTGTTACAAAATGTTATCCTTTCCTTTAGCAACCTTTTATAGGCTTCAGAAAAAAAACAACAAACCAAAACAAACCCAAGGATATAAACTGGAGAAAATTCAGATGTGGAAGAGAAACTGGGGAATCAAGCTTCTTAGGAGCAAATATCTGAGGAAGAGGGGATAGTTCTGTCTGTGGCAGCAAAATGACATGCTAAGCAGACTGAAAGCAACATTCATAATGTTAGGAGCCCACTTTCCTCAGTGCATAAATTCAAGTCAATGAAAATGTAATGAATAAAGCATTTAGAGAGGTGATTGTGACAAGGACAGGAGTGGGGGAGGGGTGCTGGATATACAGTCGCCCACTTCAAGTGAAACTGTGTTTACTGCTGCAGAGGAGACAGCAAACTGGGAAAAAAGAAATTAAATAGGCCTAATGTTCCCCAAAATATCTGCCTTCCCAAGCAAGGGATGAGACTGCAAACAGAATCAGGGTGCTTGAACTCACTGCGTGAGACTTTGATGCTTCACAGGACATTTAGCTACACGTGAAAGATCTTTAGCAATATGTAAAGGATTTTAGGTCTTGCAGACCAGACAGTTTCTTGAAAGCATCCTGCTGCAAGGGAAACTTAAGTATAAAAAGGCATCACCCTTGAATAAATGTCTGTTGGGAGTTGCAAAGAGCCACTAAGTCTTGATCCCAGTAGAAACGGCAGATGTTGCTGGAAGCCACTACTAACAAGGAGCCAAATCTGGAGCTGAAGCTGCTCAGCATCTCTGAGGATTTGGCCTTCAAAAGCCTGAAGACCCCAAAAAGCCCAATCCTAGGAGCCTTCTGTATTGTTCTGAATAAGTTTTAGGAGGGAATAAAAGAAAATAAAAATGACTGAATAAGTTTTAGGAGGGGAAAAAAATAACACAAATCTGAAGAAAACTTTCAACCTTCTCAGTTAATTTTAGTAAGGATTTTCAAAGTTATCTTCATGAGGAAAAAGGCTAGAAAAGTAACTTGCTTAAAAGGAATCTGAAAATCTGTGTTCTGTTCCTGCCCTCTCCAAACACAGGGACAGTTTTCACTCTTGCACCTGATCATAAAGTTGGGGAAGGAAGATATAATAAAGTCAAATGATTTATTGGAATCAGGATGGAAATGCAATCAGGGCTGATGTTTCTGTTCTTTATTTTCAGACTTCTGCAAAGATCTGCATGATTTCCATTTATCAAAGAAGCTAAAGGTTTTAAAACATGAAATAAATTTTTGTAAAGTTTCTACCAAAGAGGAGATTCTGCCAAGTGGTCTAAGGGGAAAATACTGGGGGCATCTAAAGAGAGTGTTAATTCTTAAGAAGAGACTGCCCTATGGCTTCTCATTTCTTTTCTGTGCTTGCTATACTGGAGAGCAGTAGCCAGGAGATAACAAATGTCTTGCCACTGGTTTCCAGAAAGAAATCCCTGTCCTGCTTTCTCACTAAGCCTTGAAGCTGTAGTAGAAATACTTCATTCAATATATGCTGTGCCCCAAACTTTGACATCGACTGGATTTCCCCAAGTCCTGAAAGCAGACATAATAATTATGAGATTAGGAAAAAAAAAAAAAAATACATCCAAGAATCAAGAAATAGAAATCCCCAGCACGCTTGGGTTCTTTATATTTAGGTGATGACTTCTGAATGTTGAAGGATTAAGTGTTAAGGTGTATTTTGGGGATCCCACTTTTAAGCTTCCTATGTAACCACGAAAGCTAAAAAAGTTTTGGCTTACCTTAATTTATTATTTTCTTTATTTTTTTCAGGAGCTGAGGGTTTAAATAAAGCATCGAATACATGGAAGGCCATGATGAAATCATAATAACTGGCAACGCTGCCTAAATAAGCAAGCAAAACTCTGTTCAGAAGCTAGTAGAAGAGGAGGAGGAGGTGTAAAGTAATGCACAAGACAGAAGAAGGGTTTGAAATTTTACCGGCTTGGAGAGGCTGGTTATTTTTACATTAGGTTTGCACAGTCGTGAGTGACTATCTCAGCTTTCAGGTGCCAAGGCGTAATTTTTTTTTGTGGGACTGAGACTAAACCACTCACTAGCCATTTCAGTCCATCTTCTTTCAGATTGCATTTCTCTTTTGCATTTGATAACTTTTTGTTCTTCCTTGGCTAGTTTTTTTTTCAGTGAGTTTCCCTTGAAATAGCTCATTCCCTCCTTTCTTCCCTCTGGTCTGGGGTGCTGCTAAGCTACCAAGGTCCCAGCACTGGTCCTTGGGCTGCAGAGCACAGACATTCCCAACTGGCAGGCAGAGATGGGCAGGCAGAGCAGGAGGAACCCCCAGGCCTGCCCTAGGCACTTGCTTTTGCTGGGATTCCCCTCTCCCCGAGGCTTGGAAAGTCCCCTGAAGAGGGAGCGTTCCTCAGGAGCCAGTCAGATGTTGCAGCACTTCCCAGGGAGCCAGAAGTCTCTCCTTTTTCTCACCCACCTTTTAGCTGAGAAAGCAAGGAGCCCATCTATCCAACCCCTGCTTCCACTGAGAAATTACGTCTGCTCTCTAAGAGTGATGAAAGAAAAGGGGCAAAGCTCTCTGTATGAGCACAGCTGGTGTCTTGCATGAGTGCCACCGTGAGCGAGCTGTATTTGAAACAAATCAGGGTGAGGTGGAAGGACAAAGGCTACCCCAATATTTTTGAATCGATGGATTCATATTAACTCTCAAAACTTCTGTTGTATTTCCAGCCACCAGGTATCTCACTGTGTCAAGAGGACCTCTCTCCATTCAGCCATCTGCACCGTGGGAAGATCTCACCTCTGCTTCTCACCAAACCAGGCATTATTATTGAACCTTTTCTTAAAACCTCTTTGGGACAAGACAACATTTATACTTGCTAGGGAGCTTCTTCCAGTGCTTCACCACATTAACAGAAGGAAGCTCTGCCTGATGCCCTTCACAGGATCTCATCTCATTTATTTCCCAGCAGATATGAAAGAAATGAAAGGCAGTTCTGTCCTCTAAGACCTCCTTCCTTCATTTTGCTCCTCCATTCAGCTCCAAGCACTCTCTTGCAATGCACATGGAGTGGTATTCTGGTGTACCTAGAACAGAAGGTTTCTCTGAAGCCTTAGGGAACAATCCCAACCAGCATCAGAAATAGAAATAGCAATATAAAGCAACTGGAATATTTAATTCCATTGTCAGAAGGGACACACCTGAGGGTTTAACCAATTGTTGTATAAGACAAAAAGGAAATCTAGGATGCATAGGAAATGCTGGATGTATTTGCCTACAATAAATATATATTTGGGATTTTCAGTGGGTGTTTTGGCTGTGTCATTATATGATAACCAGCTCCACAATTTTGTATATTTACTTAATAGTTAATTTGATATCCAGAAAAGACTGGGAAGTTGTTTTCTAACTTTTAAAGAACACAAGTACTGCAATTTGAAAACACTAAGGTCGAAAACATATGGTATGTATTTTACTGGGTCCATTTAAAAAACTTGAGATAAAGAAGAAAATCTATAATGAGACCTTTATCTGATATCTCATTTGTTACAGCCAGATAACAGCTATGTCATGGAACTGAGAAATGAAAATGACCACAGATTTTAAGAAGAGATCACAAATTTTAAGAAGAGATCACGAATTTTAAGAAGAGCTCATAAATGTTAAGAAGAGATGTGGCTGCTGAGGTTGTTGGTGACCACAGTTTCACTACTGGGTATAGCTCAAGGTGGACCAAATACAGAGATCGTTCCACTTGTGTTCAGAATCTACTCCTACCTCAGGGGACCACAGTTCTATCAAACAGTTTGTTAGACTACTGGAGACAAATGAGCACTGATCAAAGCACTGCCTATATACCAAACGATAATCTCACAATCATTGTCATTAGACAAAGAAAGAGAGAATTGCTTAGTTAGATGGTAAGAGCTTTAATTGTAGGGTTGTGAAAATATCGAATGCAATAAAATACAGTATAAACTGCAATAAAATATAATAAAAACTGTAACTACTTAAATTCATATGATGCTCAAGAAATGCTGAGGGACTGCTACCTCCTAGTCTTTCTGTTTTCATTTACAGCAAGTTCACTTTGGAAACGTTGAAGAATCTGCATCTATCAGAAAATTGCTCACTTACTGAAACCAGCTATTTTTAAGGTTTTATTTAAAGGAGATAATGAATAAGACTAAATTGATGTCAGGCATGAAGTAATTTTAACCAATACATTCAAAGTCTATAATACGAAATATTGGAAAATTATATGTAGAGTAATCTAAAGTAATGAGATGTTAAAATTCCTTGGAACCTAGAAACTCTTCTATTCATTCTGTTCTTCTTTTTCTTTCAACCTCACTGTGGGAGGCTCCATCTCTGACATCTTTATATATGATGTTCTCATTTCAAAATGCCACTGAACCTTCAAATGAACACTTGCCTATGATCTTTGAATACAAAAATACTTAAATCAAGGTTTTTATATTTTAGTGCACTCAGCCATAATATGCAGTGAAAGAATTTTGGTATTTAGTCTAGATCTTATTTCAAAAGAAAGGAAGAGACGACTCTCAAAATTAAAACAATAGTTCAGTAGAATGAAATACCAGCAGTACTGGGTAATTTCTAGACAGGATATTTTTAACATATATTGAAGAGAAATGGAAAACCCTTTAGAAAGGAAAATCTGGAGTAATATACAGTGTCTTCCTATCAGAATTGCATATAAATTGCCACTAACGACTGAAAAGAAGTAAGACAAGCAGTGTTTGTACAGTATTTACAGCTTGGCATCTTCCCAGTGGCAGGGACTTGAATGAAGAGCTTCAAGGCCAACTTTATTGGTGGACACTAAAAGAAAGCAAGCAAGGTCAGCTTGCTATTCTACAGTGGACACAAAACTATCATGAACGTGCTTTAAACCAGTCCCTTTTCTTCGTCATTAGGCCACAGAGAATTTTTTTAACTGCAAACAGGTTCTGAGGCCATTTGCTAGACAGATTATCTTCACAACTATCCTGATAATCAGCTATACAAGCACAATCTAGGAGGACATGAACAAACTAAACCAACCAAGTAACTAGATGGAATAATGCAGAACTGCTCCAGAAGTCTCAAGTCAACCTTCTATTTCCTTTTTTATAATTACCTCTTAAAGTGGTCGATTCCACACATAACTGCCACTCATTGCTTTGCTCTATTTCTGCTCTTTAAATTAAGATGCAGGGAAAACACGACTCCTCCTCATTCCTTCAACAGCTAGTTCAGCTTAGTACCAACTTTCATTTCACTGATTGTAAAATTGCCCCACCAAATCTCAGACTGTACTTTTAACAGACTTGTCACATACAATCAGGTTGCAGCTTTCTAATGCACGTCAGAATTTCTTTTTCAGGAGGTCAGTGAATCAGAATTGTGAGTTTTCAGTTTCAGTCACCTCTCACAGGCAGCATTAGTGAGCATCACAGTGCTTTTCAATGCTTGAGATAGGTGTCCCCTATGCATTTCTTCCTGAAGCTTTTACTGGCTTTGAGTGTCATCTTGGTTGAAGGAAGAAGCTGGCTACATCACCGCTTAAAAGCTATGATGACTCAAAAGCTATGATTGTTTCTGCCTTTCATCTTTTCAACAGGATTGCTGACTGAAGTGTAGTAGTATGAAACCAAGCTCACTATACTAAATAGACTTCAAAACCACAAAGAAGTTAAAGCTTATCAACACAAAAATGTTAAAGCTTATCTGGAGGCAGAAACGACAAAAACATGGGTACCTCCTTCTGACAAATCCTAAGCTCTGTTCTTTAGCATCACTGTAACTGATAAGAACAATATTAAGATGATTTTTTTTACCTTAACTAGGTGAGTGTAAATGAGTCACATGAGAGCTGTGCAGCTATGGGAAGCAGAAAAATGCACAACGTTAACATTTTATATGTACCCATTAAACTTGCAGATGTTGTAAGTGCCAAGGAAGCAGAGGAAGGATACTTACCGGCTGCAGTTACTGGCTGCACAGCTCGGACCCAGTGCTCCATCCAGTACAGCTGCTGCCGTGTGTGTGTCAGGATGAGCTGCTGTTCCCTTCCTCTGGTGCCAAATCCTGCTGGCAACGCGCAGCAAGCTCCCTTGAACTGCACAGGCTGCTTGAACAGCTTGTATGGGAGTGCTCCAGAGAAAAGCTAACACCTGAAACACTGATAGCAAAAAAGCCCCAAACACTAAGACTGGTTTTAGTGGAAAGTGCATCCTATGGTTGCACTTACGTTCTGATATATCAGGAAGAAATGCAATAAAAGAGGAAAGATATCAGAAAGGGGTGAAACAAGACTCACTGTTAGAACACCAAAATTTTTTCAGATGGTTGTCACTCCTTGACATTTCCAAATTAGTCTAAGAGGAGAAGTGAAAGTTAAAAGAGGTGCCAGTTTCCACAGGTATTCCTTTTTCCCTAAAGAAGGTATCACCATCACGTCATCCAGGTATCTGTACTGATGTAAAAACTCTGATGAGATGATGGAATTGAAGGTACAGAAGAAAGGTACATTGTGCAAAAGAAACGAATGAATCTTTCATGTATAATCTGGATTATTATGAAAAGAAAATGGTAAGGTGTTTTCAAGTAATAAAACCAAAAAATGCTTGGGAAGGTGTGTAAACACCTAAAAGTTTAGGTAAAACTCATCTGAATTTCACTTAAATATCCAGACATGAAAGTAAAAATTGCACAAAGATTTTCATGCTTCCTGATTTTGGATACTTGGCTGAAATGCTGCAAAAGAAGCTATCCTTACTAAGGGATTATTTTATTATCCTTATTATTTTTTCAGTATTTCTCCCACCTAGAAATGGGTAACATCACACACAAGCCCTTACAGGAACAACTGTACAAAAATCTTTCTAACCTCAACGTTTACTATTCATTTACTATTCAGATCGAGAGCGATTTTTTCTCTGTTTCTATCAGTTTCTCACAGCAAAGGTTCTACCAGTAGTGACCAGCAGCCCATATTTAAAAACTGCACATATTTTAAAGGCTTTGTAGCTACTGCTGTTGCTAACCAAATTTTTCCGAAGACATTAAAGACTGAGGTAGGTGCACAAAACAATAAGGAAACCAGATAAATATAGAACTATTGGAAATATCTATTCCAGATTTAGAGCACCCAACTTTCTTTCTAGGAGTTCAAATGAACGCATGGTGGGTTGAGAGATATAAGTCCCAGTTTGTCATTTGTTTGCAGTGGTGGCTGCCCAGCAATGCGTACGGCGATGATGAGGTTAAAAATCTTCCCTGGAGTAATAGGGGCAACCTTTTTCTTTCCCCCAAGGTATTGCCTCAGCTGCTAGGATAAGAGATAAGTTCCTTCAGGTGAGGAGGTAGGTGGGTTGATTGAGGTAGTCCAGCCATGAGGAAGTCTGCTGGGATCAATTAAGATGACCCAGATACCAAAAGTAAGGAGAATGCTTTTGCTCCTGTATTGCTCCTGGTTTCCCACTCTTGACTCTAAGCTATGGGTTGCAGAACCGAGTCTTGAGGAGCACTGTCAAGCTGAGCTGTTGTTATCACTTTGTGAATTGAGTAGGTTGAAAAATTAATTTCCCTGTAAGCAATAAAAACTCCTTCCCCTTAGAGCTGCACAATAAAAATACAAACCTCGGGATCTTAATGTAGCTCCCCTTCCTCCCTACTCTGCCCCTTTTCATTTTGATTTTTACACCCCCAGCTGTCAATGGGTAACTAGCCCTTCATCGTGGGATGCAGAGCTAGCGTTGTTTTCTCTGAAGACACCGGCTCCTTGAACAGCTTTATCAAGAAAGAAACCCAGCAAGTTTCCTAAGTTACAGTATTGCTTTCTATATTTTTAGAAAGACTATCAAAAAAGCCTAAAAGATACACTCTGGGTTAATAACAAAAAAATTACCATGCTGTGTTCAAAACTTCGTATATAAGTGTCAGCTTTTCAACACCTCTTTGACAGAAGGAAACCTCAGGCTTCCAAGTCAAGAGGTAAATACTCCAAGAAAGCTATGAAGTGAAAAATAGGGATCAGAAAAACCAAGCTTGCTTCAATATAGTATTGAGTGGTTTGGTTTGTTTTTTTTTTTTTAACCAGTTTTTCCACTTAGGCCAGTCCTACCCTCCCATCTGTTTCATTTGATTAAATCCCCATCACAAGCCATTTGCTCTATCATTCACAACAGAGGCAGCGTTTGAAGTACCAAAAGCAATACTTTTAATTATTGCCAGAGCACCAAAAGGTAGAAGGTCCAATCTGATGCAAACTTCCTCCGCTTCCACACATCACTGAACTCAGGAGACAGCTGCTTGCTTGACCTTAACATTTCCCAGCTTCCAGGACGCCTGGGTCTGTGCACCAGGAGCACTGAGCCGGGCTGAGCAGTACTTGGTGCTGGGACTGACAGCCTTCCTGCAGCTTTCTGAATAAAAGAGGGCTGCCATTTAAAACACACACCCTTTTTGTCCTATATCAACCCCCAAATCATTTAAAAAACTAGAAAATAAAGGGGGAGTTGGGTGTCCCACCCAGCAGAACTTCTCAGTGTGAAATGTTTCCTGTAGCAGAACCCTACTCACGCTTCTTCCTTTCAATCCATCGCTTTGCACCTTTTATTTGAATGAAAGATAGTTAGGGATTAAAATGACTATTGCCTGCTTCTTCCATCCTCCATTATATAATCAGGTACAAGTAAAATCCCTGAGGCAGAACAAAGCTTTATTGACTGAAAGCAGACACAAACCTGTCCGACTGTAATTAGGGAGAGTTTTGAATTGGTTTCAAGGGACTGTCAGAAATAGACCTCAGAAAGGGATGCATGAAATATCTTGTGTTTTGCAGATCCTCCAAAGCTACGTGCTCTTAGCAGCACACAAGGACATGTTCCAGTTCAGAAGAGCAGAAAGCCATGAAACATCTGAAGCTGCTTTGCCAAGGTGGAAACACATTGTACCCAAGACAATACAAGCATTCTGGGGAAAGCAGGGTGGGGGGAACCGTCCTCCCCCCAGAAAAAAAACAAAAACAAATGAAAAAAAACACAACAACAAAGAAAGGAGGAAGGAAGGAAGGAAGGAGAAAAGAAAAGAAAAGAAAGGAAAAGAAAAGAAAAGAAAGGAAAAGAAAAGAAAAGAAAGGAAAAGAAAAGAAAAGAAAGGAAAAGAAAAGAAAAGAAAGGAAAAGAAAAGAAAAGAAAGGAAAAGAAAAGAAAAGAAAGGAAAAGAAAAGAAAAGAAAGGAAAAGAAAAGAAAAGAGGAGAAAAAAAAGAAACCCAACAAATGGAAAAAAACAAACCAAACCTAACCAGACAAGAACAGAAACCCCCCTTTCCATCCTGAAAAAAACCCCAACAGATAAAAATTCTCTTCCTCCTGAAAAATGAAATCTTGTCTAACAAGATGCCCACCCATAGTTTCATGGCTGCCACACAGCTCATGAATTAAGCAAGTTCAAACCTGAGTGCACCTAATGCTGAAAAAGCTGCAATGTTTAGCTCTGTAGACTCTACTCATCCTATGATCTACTGAGGTGTTCAAATATCTTACACTTGAGGAAAATCCACCGAAGAATGGAACAAGACTCATGCTTTTGAGGTCCCTTTGGCATTACTGCTAACAGGACAAGTGTAAACACTGCTGTTCTGGGCAAATTTCAGATGGAAAGCAGAGGTACTAAAGAAATCCTTGTACACATCAGGAAAACTGTTTTCGTCCCCCTGAAAGGATTTTAGACCATTACTGGGGCAACGTTCTTCCACCAGAAGTATTACCTCCAAACAGGCCATGTGTCTAACTCTCAATGGTGCTTTCAGTGCAGCTACACAAGCTGGTCTTTTCTGAAGAATCCATTTTTAATCCTGCATTTCAGCGTGTTTAGTTTAGTTCCATTTTAACTGAGGCCCTTTTAAGTAGCTAAAGGGACTGCTCTACAGAATTGTTACCAACATTCCTCAACAAAGACCACTCAATTTCCTCCAGCAAAGCAGGGACTTGATAAAAAAAGGACTATTCTGACCATCACTTCCACAGGAGCACATTGCTATTGTAAGACACGGTGGTTTACGGTTCCCTGTCCATTCAGCTCTGCAAAGCAGCAGGGGAACATGGTCTTGGAAGTGGCAAGAAAACAACACTGAACACGTGAAATGCCTCCTCCTGCATTCCCGTGATAACGTGCCCATCTGAGACAACACTGCTGCCATTGTACTACATGAAAAAATTATGTCCATTTCCATCAAGGAACAGGAAAAAAAAAAAAAAAGAGAGAGATTTTTCTTGTGGTTAGCCTGAGTTCAAAGCTTGGGGTAACACACTTCTGGCTGAACAGAATAAACAGTTACACTTAGGCTTACTGTATAGAGCTTAACGAACACATATGAAGATCATATAAATAATTCACACTACTCAAGAGGTGGTGAGTTGAACAAGTCCCTTCTGGTTAAACTTATTTAAAGATAAGGTGAAGTTAAGTGAGTGATGGCACAGTTACAGAGGCCACGGTCCAAGGGGAATTTGGACAGTCTAAGTTACACCACTAGAGTGATTTGTGCAGAATTATGTCAACTTACAGATCTTTAGACCTTATGGGAAAATGAAATGTCTGATCTCTAAAAGAAGCGATACAAGATGAGTATTTCACAAAGAACAATTATGCTTTACTCAATATTTCTATGAAATAAAAGTGGACATCAGCAAAGCATAGTACTGTGGAGCTGAAGAGCAAGTTCAGTGACAACAAGGAAACTCTAAAATACTAAATACTTGAAACAAAATGCCACACTTAAAAAAAAAAAAAAATATATATATATAAAAAGCCTTTTCAGTCAAGTGCTATTATCAAGTTTCTCTTCTGCAGTACCTGAGAAGTATGTAATGGATCTATTTGGTCTCTGCCTAGTATTATATTTAAAGCGTTTGGTTGAAATTGCAAACATGGAAAGCATTTCTGGAGTAATTGCTACACAACCAAATGCTCATGCATTCTTATTTCTGCCTGACTGTTGGCCACAACCATCAAATTAATGAATTAACCTATAATGGAGATTTTTGTTCTGGTGAAGAAGTGTCATCAACAAACTAGGTAGCATTTCATCTCTTAATATGACAAGAAGTCTGCAGAGTTCTTCTTCTTGGAAGGATAAGATCAGAAAGACAGCCTGTCTCTCTTTTATTATAGAAATACATTACACATGTTTATGCCTGATAATTAAAAGCGTTACCCTGAGCCCCAAATTCATTGCTGTGATATTACTGAAGATTCTGTAACTTAGAAGTAGTAAAACCCCACCAGCTTTTCACGATAAAATTTACGAAGCAAAAGAACCTGCCCTTTCAGTGCCTTCTTTGTTTGGAATGGTCAAAATGCTGAGAGCATTCCAGTTCAGTAGCTCTGGTTCAGAACCACGTAGAACAGTGAACAGTAATAACAAATAGCTATAGAAAATATGCAACAATCCTCGCCACACTGAACTTTGCAATTTAACACTTATTTTATATTTAATTAATTCAGAAAGTGAAGAACTTCAAAACTGGCTTTGAACAGGCTGTTTGTTAAAAAAAATAGAACATTTATGTTTTCACTGTTGTTTTTTCAAATGTGATGTGACAAAGTGAAAAAGCTGCATGAAAGTGTGGTTCTTTGTGTGATGGAAGTGGGATGCACCTACTAGTCTCACATCATCAAAGAAACAGACATATATCTATAATTTATGCTTTGCTTTAAGCTTCCGCTGATCCGATGTGGCTTTTTCAGACAACACAGGCAGCCCTGGCACAGCCTGTCAATCATCTGGGCATGCTCAAATTGTAGACCATTAGTAGGAGAGACAGCAAAGTTTCTTTAATGACGCTTTTATATGTGGTGTGTTGGCAGTGAAACAGAGAAGAATTGACTTGATCAATGCATTAGTCTAATCATGGGGTTCCTGCTCTTAATTTCTTTTGTCGGTAATTTCCATACTCAAGCAGCATTCAGAATACTTGTAAAGACACACTTAGAGCACTGCATGATGTATGCAGTCACCTATAAAGCACGTCTTGGATACAGCTCGGTAGGAAACAAGGAAGAAGGAGAGGGGGCCAGTCAGATTTTTCTTTGAGCTACTTTTCATGTTGTGAGAATTACAGTACCTTAGTCAAAAAGAGGACGTTTCCATCTTTTATAGATTATATCTCTACCCAAAAAAGCCCCTATCTTCCAAAAGCAGGGGAAAAAAAACCCAAACCACACCAGGTGACAGCGTGTTGGATTCTCACACGCCGCAAAATATTGTTTCTCAAACCAAAGTAGAACATTATTTCTATTCAGCTATTCTTAAGATACAGAAACCAGTGTCTAATGACCAAGTTACACAGTCAACATGTGAAAGTGTCTATTTATGAGGTCCTATAATTAGACCTTTGTCTGATATCTACAGGGCTCTGCTTAGGGCTTCATTTGAAATTCTTAGGATTTCTTCCAAAACTTATCTCTGCAGAATTCTAAACAAAAGCACACTTGAAAATTCTGGCATTCTCTAAACATTTCTCAGGAAAAAAATCATTTTAAGCTGGAAGTTCCTCTGGTTTCATTAATTTCCAGCACATACCTGATGAAATGCACTGAGTTTAATTGAGATTTGGGGTTTTTTTTGGTCAATATTCTCCACCAAAAGGTTTTACTTACTTTATAAAATGCTTTCTGAATTCAATTTTTCTGTACTAGAAACTCTGCAGGATACTGTGAGGTGGTTTTAGATTTGCTTTAGAAAAAAAAAATGATCATAAGAAAACTTAGCATTATGAAAATGGTCAAATTATCTCTAATTATAATCGAGGAAAAAATTATAGAACTTTTCCAGC
>VWZY01010244.1:56180-64937 GCA_013399075.1 Chloroceryle aenea
AACGCACGGCTTAAATATGGATATTTCCCCGTGCCCACCTCCTCCAAAACTGCAACGAAAATGCAGACATGGTGCTCTGGGGAGTCATGGCAGACAGGGTAATAGCTCTGTTCTGCCTTGCTTGTCAGCATGGAAATTTAAGGCTTGAGAATATAGTGGTCACAGGCAAGTCAAGGATGGTCTCTCTGTCACAATGTCCACCAGCTCCAGCCAGCCAGAGAATGACAGGATTTGGGGAAGAAATAAAACAGTCATTTTCTCCCCATATGGGCGACTGAGTTAACGCCGGTGGCCTGGTGACCAGATTTATTAATTCACAGAGAGGAACAAGCAGTGACAAAAAGGACTGCTATGGACATTTAAGGGATGGACAATAAAAAACATCACCGTGCATCTGAATGGCTAAGTGGCTTTTCTAGGGAATCAGATTCAAATTCATCATCTTGACAGAGAAGAGGCATGAAACATAAATGATCTGTAGTGGCCTAAAGGGTTGTCAGATGTACACAGGCAGACTGTATTCTAAAGAAAAATGTATCCAAATATAAAAACTTCCCCACTGCACTTAACCAGTAGCTCAAGCAGTTAGTAACCTGCATACAGGTCCAGTTTCCATGTATGTAAATGTGTCTGTAGTGTTGACCCACCAGCTCTGTGTTTTTAAAGCAGAAAGAATAAGAGAGAGTGTGAATTAAAAGATGAAGTTTGTCTGAAAAAGCATCTGGTGAAAATGCCTGTCAGAAAGACTCCACACAGATAGGTAATTCTTCCATTACAGAGTATATGGCTTTTCAATAGAAATCTTTTGTTTTACAAATGGACTTTGTAAAGACATCTAAGATATTTAGAGGCTAAAGTTGGTTTTAGGCACCTGTACACGTGGTTTCTGGAATATGAGAAGAGACTGTTATTATGAAATAATTTGAAAATACTTGATATCTAATGCAGCAGTTTTTGTCATGAAACAATACTTGATGTAGCCTAGTCATCAGTTTTGACTCACTGCAGACTCAGGTTTAGCCAGTGAGGTTTAGCATCTGGAAAAGGAGAGCTGAGAAGTCACAGGCAATGAATCCAGACTTCAGGACACTTGAAACAAGCTCACATCTTGTGCCTTCCAGACCTGCCTAGTACAGCTTCACGGAGGGTGTCCACTTTACCTAATTCTTGAAACAAGCTTCACAAACAATTTCTGCTTTGGCTTGTCTGTTGTACAGTTAGCTCTCTCCTTGAACTTTGAAAGAGCTGATGAAGGATCAGAACAAGAGTTAGTGATGATCTTAAGATGCTTTCACGCTGTATCAAATTCAGTCCAAAACAAGCATCGCTCTTGCACTTGACACTGCTTTCAACAAACTCAGGGGCTGCATGAACTTAGATCAGTTGCCCGAGAGAAAACTGAGATTCCTGGAGCCACATTACTGGTTTCAAGCTACCCAGAAATTCCACTTTATGCAAAAGCCAAACTCCTTAAGAAGTCAGTTAATACAGCTTCTAGTGATCAGGTGTCCGAGAGAAGAAATGAGGCCATACTGAAGGAGGACATTGCTCTTTAGAGACAAACAAAAGATGGCATGATTCCTACTCACCAAGAATTTACTAGACCATATGCAGACAAGTTGCAGTAGCTTAGCATCTGGAAAGGGGAAGCTGAGACGCCATCCACAATGAATCTAGAATCCTACACCAGGTTCACGAGGGAAGCTTTAAAAATAAAGCCTGAGCAAGTGAAAAGAGATTCAGTGTGACAAAGAGGAACAAAGAGCGTGAGCAAGGGTACGGCTGAGCTGAGACGTGGGCTGGAAATCCTCTCAGTGCAATGTGAATTTTGAATTTGGAGCCTGAAATAAGGAAGACTCCAATAGACAGGGAAAATACGTTCAGATTGTGGTCAGGAATTTTTTGAATGAATTTCAAAGGAGGGCAATGGAACAGAGTTCATAGAGGAGAACTATAAAACCAGCTCAGGTAACAGTTATAAAGAAAAAAGGTGAGAATTCTGGCAAGAATAGAAAGAAAAATGTGCTATCTGATGATACGAAGCATGGAAACAGGGCTTGATGAAAAGTTACTGTAGAAAAAAAAAAAAGAAGAGCCAAAGTTTCTATCACGGGAAAGGAGAGTTGGAGGACGGAGAAGCAGAATTATTTGGCCCTGATTGTGAGCAGAATTAGAAAGCCTTGACTAAGTGGCAAGAGTGTCTTGAGAGAGCTGCCTTCTATTAATTTTCTTCTGTGGGCTAAGCTCTGCCTTGGGTGCATGCTTTCTCTAGTATTTTTAACTTCTGAAAGGGACTGGTGTTAGCTTTTAGGAACTTAAGCTACCACGGTAAGACAACATGAAAGCACTATAGAGAACAACAGAAGAATCTCCCAAAACTCCCTGCTCCACGGCCTTCCTCTTCAGGCCCTCTCCAAGAACGCTTCCCATCAACAAATTCTCCTCAGCTCAGCTGTAATTTCTTCCAAGCACGTTCCTGGATCACTGGGAATAAGAAGGTGGTACTCCACCCCCTCATTTCTTTGGGTTGTGTGCAGAGGCTGTCTTCACCGAGCCTATTCTATCTCCTCCCCTTATGCATTCAGCATATTCAATAGATACCATCTATAGGGCAGCTCAATACTGTTGCATTGCTTCTCAAAATATAGCAAAACTATAGTTCTCAGAGAAGTATGACTCTGAAATTTCAGATCTCCCAGAATAAGACTTCCCAAAGGGATAAATTCTGTTATTAGGCGGTGAGCTGGATACAGATGTTTTCACCAATACTTCAAGTCTGGCATTAGTCATCTAATCTGGGTAAGAATCTGGCAGAAGAGTAAACATGGCTATCTGTAACCTGTCCCTTTTTTTGCCATTGTAAGCTCCTTTCTCTGTACCAAGTGCATGAATTACAATAGCTTTTGGAAAGAGCACCTTTAAAGTATTAGCATTTTTCTTTATAATGGGCTAACTGTTCTAAGAAGACAACAAGGAAAATAAGGTAGAAGTAAAACTTAGTATTCTGAGACACAAGGGAGAAGAATACCCAGAGTTCCTTATGTCTGTATGTCTGTAGTAAGGTGATATTTTTATGAGACGTGCATGCAGAGATATCTAGAAGCCACCTGTATTCATCCAGAATTGTGGCCCCTCTAGTAAAGAAAGAAAAACACCTCAAATAATAACAAAGCTGGTTAGGAGGATTATGGAAGTTGATTTACTCATCTAACAGCAGAAAGAAAAAAAAAAAGAGAGAGAGAAAAGAATGCTTAGCAAGTTACCAAAATTATAGAAAGGATTGGAGCAGAGAGAAATTTTGCATCGTAGTTGTATGTGCATGCAAAGTTCTTACACTACTTGTAGACACTGATCTCCTAACATTTTATTTCCAATCAAATGCCTGCTTGCTAAACTCTTTCCATAGCTCAAGTCACTCCTACCAATGCACCATGACAGCGATAAGGAGATGGCCGGTATCATTAAACACCATGTCTAAATTACACCATGAAGAAGACAAGAGAGGATGAGACACTTCCTGGGTGAGCCACCAAGAACATATATAAGCTGTTTAGCAGTCTCTTAATGTGTTGGAGAATAATTGGCACAAGTAAATGTAAGAGGTATTGATAGGGAGAATGAATGGAATTTATGCAGCTGAAGGATATGACAACATCTATTTTTCTAGGATTAGATTTTTGAAATACATCTTTTGGTGCCTGATTCAAATAATGTAGAGTATCAAGAGCATCTGAATGGATTCTTTCCAGCAATGCCCCACCACTGTAAGAGAGAATAAGCTCTGCATCCCCATTGGCAAGTAAGTTTGCGTGAGTTAAGGTTGTATAAGTAGAGGGAACCCAGAAAAGCCATCAGGCCTGAATCGTGGAAGTCAGCAGGAGCTGGCGACAGACTTGCATCCTGCCTGTTACTGGCATGGAGATGCGGGGCATATAAGGCATTAGAAAAGTGAATTTTTATTAAATAAATTTCCACAAGACCTTGGAAACATGTAGAGCAGCCTTTGCTGCGGAGTTTCACTGGAAGCAGTAAATGAGAAACATTTCCTGCACAGTTTATCAAATGTGTTTGCGCTTAGTGCTCAGAAAACCCAAAAGGACATCCTGCAAGGTAACCAGGGCCTTTTATAAAATGTTATCCACCTTTTGGGAACAAAAACTAAGAGGAAGGAAAGAATCTGAGCAAGAGAGACAAAGGGATGGCAAGCGGCACGCAGTTCTGTTATGAACATAGATGGTGGCCAAGGAAAGCATCCCATGCAATTAACAATACACAGCTGTAGTCACACCAAGTATCTCCTCTGTGCAAGAGCAGAAGTTTATACAGCTGCTTCCAGCTACTCAGGAGTCACAAACGCAACCACATGATTGCATTATGTTTACAAATCTCCTGCAGAACCTTCTGCAGTTGTATGGATTAGATTACATTTACTCCCAGCCCGATGACAAATTACTGTAGATTAATCTCTTCTTAAAAATATGTGGAGCTTTTAACAAAGTGTACATAAAACAAGCTGCTAGTTGTTTTTCACTGTTAATAATGATTCCTTTTAAAACCCAAAGTTTAGAAGTGTTACAGGGCATGCTACTGGGCTTTCATTCATTATACTAATAAAAGTCCATGAAGTAGACTGTCGCAGCCAGAGGGTATTGCTCCTTTCTGACAGGTACAGTGACAGGCACAAATTTTCTATCTCTGGATAGTACCATAGATACTATCAGCTGAGACAAAGAGAACAAAATGTATGACAATCGTTCAGTCTCACAGCAAAGAGATTTGTAGTTCGCTACTAAGTATGCTTCCCAACAAACAGACTATGTTGTCCTAGGGCTACATGGAGGAGTTATATTTTCTTTGAAAATTCAAGGGCATTTGGTTTGTTTTCACTCTACTTGAAAGATTGTTTTGTTTGTCAGTTACAGCTAAACAGGTGTGGGGTCCAGGCTTTTTATTTTTGCCAGCAAAATGACTATTAACTGACTATTTGTTCTAGAACACCAACAACATATTTTGCAGTAAATAATTTAAATAAACATTTTTCTCAGGTCAGTTTTCAAAAATCCAATAAATAATATCCAGAAATGAATGCAGCTCCCTCTCCCTCCCTCAGCACCGGCATTTCTAAAATGCTTTTCCCAGTGATAAAACAGAAAAACCTTGGGACCAGTCCAGCCAGGACAGGCAAATCTTTTTTTGCCTGTAAAGTTTAATCTGTAGCTTCTGGGCCAGAACGCCCATTTCGATTTCCCAATAAAGAAAAACAAAAGGAAACATTTTGTTAAAGATGTGGATTGTTCAGGGCAGCCTACAGAAGAGCATGCTAGCACTCTGCAAGCCTGTCTCCCAGGCTTTGGCCCATTCCTTGCAGTACTCCCAGGACTATTTTAGCTCCTGACGACCCCAGGGCAGTCAATCTGGGGTCTCCTAGCTGATGACTGTAAATGCTACGGTGGCTTCTGGAAGAAGATTAAGTTCTTGGCCCCAGTCCATCACAGTCCTTTACACCAGGGGATATAGCAAGTCAGAATCCAAGGCTGGATTCAGTCACGAATAAATGAACAGTACAGTTGATACCACAGTCTCCCCTCGCTGCCTCCCACTGAGGAGAGAGATCGGGCAGGACTTTTTCATATCGCCTTTTCTCGAGCCACATAAACTGAAATCCAGTGGTCCAGCAAAAAGAAACTGTACTGGCTGCTGGCAGGAGATCATCCCGGCTCGGTGGGGGTAGCCTCTGAGTCTGGCCAAAGGACTAGAACATTTTAAATCCCGGCTTCTGGTTGAAGTGATGGCTATCAGCAGTGTGCTCAGGAGAACTCCCTCACTAAGCCAGCCTGAAAGCTGATCTAGTTTAGTATCTGGTTTCCAAAAGCACTAACAGGCAGATGCCTAAAGAAGTTTAAGAGCTGAACAAAATATATGATATTTTTTGTAATAGTCTTCATACCTCCAACTATCTTCATCTTAGAGGACTTTGTAAGCCAGATGTAGTTATAGTTTTTTTTTGTAACTCCCAGTAGATTTCTCTTCCACGCGTTTTTCCAGCCTTGCTTTAAACCCATGCACACTTTTAGCACTCACAGCATCAACTAACAGAGAGTTCCATAGTTTAACTATGTATTGAGGCTACCACATTGGTTTGCTACTCGTTTACCTGTCTCTAACCTTGTCCAATGCCTCCAGCCCTTCTGTGAGAAGATGGAGTTTAATCTCTCCCAGGCATTTCTTTCCAACTCTTTATTCTTCAGATTTGAGTAATGGAAAATCGCAGAGTATTCAATATCTTTATGCTGCAGCCCGACTCAAATGACAAAAACTATCACAATTAGAGAGCAGAAATCCATAGAGTTGGAAATTCATCATTTCCTCTGTGAGCAGACTTCAATCCTCTCTGATTAAATCTAAACTGCAGTAACTCTGCAAACAGCTACGTTGTCCTAGCAGCTGACACCCAGTCCAGAACAGAATACTTCAGCCCAGCATTGTGCTGAGCTGCACCCTTTGACCTTTCAATACTGACCTCTAAGGCCAGTTCTAGATTATCCTGTTGTTGCAGAAACTAATTCTGAGTTCACTTATCATCTGCTTTCTCTAAAATGAACCTCAAGCCTTCCAAAAGCCTTCATTCTGTGATTCAATTCATTGCTACTGGCACCAAAGCTGGCTTTGTAAGTGACTATATTGTGGTTGAGTGCCAGCAGCTCCATTTATTATGCTCCAGACATAATCAAAACTTTTCTCAATAATTTTTCTCTGTTTTCATTGTATTTAACTTTCAGAGTCATCATCTCATTTGAGATTCCAAACTGGGAGTTCTGCGAGGCACAGGCTATTGTTACTAACGTCCAGGGATTTCCCAGGACTACCACATTAAAAATGGAACCACTAACAAAGAATGTTAACAAAGTGCTCTTGTCACTGAATTTCCAACCATTTTTGACTGAATGCTGAGCTAATTAGGGAGGATACTGAGTGGTGCAATTAACAAATAAGTACGAGTGTCAAGTGACAATGGATTGTTCAGAGGATCAAAGGAAGAATACAACTACAGTGCATTTAAAAGCTTCATAGTAGTAAAAAACTTTTTCTAATAGCCAGGACCAAGATCTAGCACTCAGTGTTGCGATACATAACCATAATCAAACTATTGTAAAAGCCAAATAATTTGCAAAACAATGCTAGCAAAAAGGAGCTTTTCTAGATGACATCCATTGGCAAGATAGTGGGCATTGGAAGTAAATGAAAATACGTTAACAAAAAAAATATCAAGGTGTAGCACAAATAAGAAAACCTTCAAAGCCTAATGCCGTATGTGGCTTGAGAGCAGCCCTGAAGAAAAGGACTTGAGGGAACTGGTGGATGAGAAGGTCACCATGAGCCAGCAGTGTGCTCTNTTATGATGCATGGCTTCTGTCACACTAAAGGAGGACAGGAAAGGGCATCTCTCCTCTTCATTATGTAGACACAGAAGTCTTCTTCCTCCCTCTTGGTCACCCACCAGCCAATCNCCAGGCGGGTTTTGAATGTCTCCAGTGAAGGAGACTCCACGACCCCCCTGGGCAGCCTGTTCCAGGGCTCTGTCACCCTTACAGTAAAAAAATTTTTCCGAACATTCAACTTGAACCTTCTGTGCTCCAATTTACACCCATTCCCCCTTGTCCTATCACTGGTCACTACTGGGAAAAGCCTAACTCCATCTCCCAATTCAGACTTAATGCTCAGTATCAGGAGACAAAAGTTTCTCCAGGAGTTTGAATACCTTTCCTGAGAAGCAGATGTCCATATTATGAAAAGGAACTTTATATGGTATTAGGAAACCATGATCACTCAGGAATATACCATTTCTATGTATCCATTCTGATGGCCAGAACAACACGGGAACCTTTCCATGGAAATTTCCCTAATCTTTGCTTGCATAATCGTCCAGAAAACATTTCATGGGAATCTCTCTAATATTTGTTCTTCTTCTGAAGAGAAGTTCTTAGGTACTGGCATTCCCTAAATACCTGAGGGATTCAGGGGCGAAAAAAATTAATAAATAAGAGGTAGCTCATTATAAACAGTTCGGGTCATTATATAGACCAGCTGATACATATTTTAAGATTAAAATTAGTCCAGGAGGCAGGATGCCAGCTTCCCAGTCTGGCCTAATTTGAACTCTGGGATTCTGAGGCAACAGAGGCTATTGCTACTAACGCACAACTAACCTCCTGCTACGTTTCAACAGATCCAAGGACATGATTCATAAACCTATATGGACATTACGTTCAGGTTTTCTTCACATTACTCAGAAAAATCTTTTCTAATAAAGAACATACACCAGGAGCCTTGCAAAGAGCATGTCAGGCTCCTTTGCAATCAATACTCAAATGTCACTTGTGCGGAGGAGAGTGACTGTGTCATGTTAGTGAATAAAGCAATTTCTTTCTTTTCTTTAGTGTCTGTGTTGGAAAGCACCACAATGCTGGTACAGTAGTTGAATTTCAATTTTCAGTAAGGTGAATATTAACCCCAGCCATACGCAAGGAGAGCAGCTGATAAAACAATTATTTTTCCTTATGAATCACATGTAAAACACTCATTCTGAGTCACAAGGGAGTGTGTACTGCCCACATTCATATTTGTGAATCATGTGCTCATCTTCTAGTTTCAGTCAATGCTTCTGTGATCTACCTCCCTCTCTTAAGTACCAAACTAATGAAGATCAATAAGGGAATTATTATGCTGCCTTTCCCCCCCCCCCCCCTTCTCTTCTCT
>VWZY01010244.1:65023-114420 GCA_013399075.1 Chloroceryle aenea
TTTTTCCCCCTTTTAACCCAGATTTCTAGGATGTTCAGCTGTTGTTTTCCTTCAGGAAAAAAAAAAAAAATAAAAAAAATGATTCAGCCCACCAAGTCTGTGTTCTGGATGGGCAGAAACCTTATGTGTCTAATTTCTAGTGCCTTCCAGCCTAGCCTTCTGCTGTCAATATACTTAGGAGACTTCGTGTAGAGTCATCACAATAGTTAACGGATTCCCACGTGTGACAAAGTGTGTGATAGCCACAGAATTAACAGTCACTCTAAACATGCTTTCACTGCTGCTTTACCATGCAGGAGGTAACTACTGAATACGTTTTAGCTATGTAGGAAACACAGAAAAAAAAAATATACACACACACACTTTATATAGAGAGAGAATTGCATTCTTTCAAGGCTAACACTATCAGATTATTTGTATTATTTGTTGAGGGATCACATGAAAGAAATTTTACTTCTCAGCATGCTGCTGTCCCATTGCTAAATATATGACAATGAAGAAAAGAATGACAGGACTCAGGAGCTGAAGGGGTGAATTAAATAGGAACCAAATTGAAGCATCACTCAATAAATGGTGACTCAGTTTCAATTTATGTCAAAATTTTTGGATTGTGATTGGATTTAATTTTTTTTTTTGAGATCTAACCACCAGTTGTAGGCTTCACAGCATCACCCTATCCACCCCTTCCCTATTCCATCACCCTATTCACACCACATTCACCCTCATCACATTCCACTGCCTTCTCCTTCATGCACTTTCCATATGCACAAAGGAATTCTTTTTTCCACCAACCTACTATACCTCTTGTTCTTATTTCAGAAATTCAGTGTTTATTCAGTTGGCCTTGACCTAAATGGTTTTCTCACCTATCTTTAACCCACTTGCTGCAGGTTTCTCCCCCTCCTCATACATAAACAAGGATTTTATGTTAAAAGAAGAAAACAAAACACTAAAAAAAGCCCACAGACATTTGTGTCATTTGGCAACTGGGGTGATGATACAAAGCCCTAGAAAATACATCAAGATGGATGCCTAGATGCCTCCTATTTTCTTTTCACTTCTCTTGATTTCCCATCTTTATTTTCAAGGCTATCTAAGAGAAAACACAGCAGGAGATTTTCCTATAACAGATTTTCTGCTCTGAAAATTATAGTAACCCTAAAATGAATTCAAGTAAAATATTTTGTGCCTCTCTGAGATATTTTACAAGTACCAGAGACAGAGAGAAAAAAAAAATAGAGACAGGAAAAGTTCAACTATGCATATAGATATATGCAGAACATCATCTGTCTCTAACCATATCCCAGTAGTGCATTTCTCTTTGCTTACTAAGAAGAGAACTCAGCAGAAAAAGGGTTGGAGTATGCTGCCTTAATTAACAGAGTAAGCGAAGTTTTTCTTTTCTTTTTTTTTTTTTTAATAATATATCAGCAGGAATAATTGATGACAACAGAAGACAATGACATTCCAGGTCTTTCTACCTGAGAAAAAATAACAAGGCCATAATATTCCTGTATTTCACAGTAAAACAAAGAACAATTAAAATAACTTTTAACAGTTCAGACGTTCCAGTTTCTTGTTAAGTTTTAGCAACGTTTTTTTTCTGAGTCTTTACATACATTCCTTCAAAATCTCTGTCAAGACCTAATAGTCTAAAGGACACGGGATAGCTGCTCAGAGCACGTATAGACAAATAGATCTGTTACCTTAGTAACGTGGTTGTATGGCACTTTCTCCAGTTCATGTTTCCAAGCGTGGTTTTCAGGTGGCAATGCTCACGTAGGTATTTTGACTTCTGCGACTCACAGTAGGAAGTTGAAGGCTACCTTCAGGGCTTCCTTTAAGGCTTAAGGCTTGTCCCTTCACACCAAGTTACACTGGTTTAAGTAAAGGTCATATCCACAACCAGTTCCAGCGGGAAATGGGTGATGTACTTCGCTTGAACAAGGACTGTTTGGGATCAGATCAAGTCGGTTAGGAATAGGTTTAAATTAAGCTGAAACAAGCTCTTTTTAAAAGGCAGTAATGAAGCGTCCGGTGATTTGCCTAACTAAAAGCTGTGCAAATCCATGTGCAAACCCTAAAGAGAAGCTCAGATATCCTGGGAGAATCCTTCCAATCCCAGGCCAGGCACAAGCGTGGCTTTCTGATGGTGCTGACCCATGCCTTTTTCCCAGGGAAAGATTATTTTCCCAATATTCCTTCACAATCACTATTGCCTCCACTTAGCAGTTTCACCTCATTCTCCAGTGCTCTAAGACTCCTAACCATGCCATACTATCTAGACTTATCTAGTATATTGGTTTCTTAGCCACCAGATCTTAAATCATTATTCAGAGCTAGGGCCCATGTAGCAGGTCAAACTGCTGAACACGTGAAATACATGTTCTTGAGATATCTCGAAGGGGTGTTCAGCAGTCACGTGCATGGGTTGGAGTGGGACGGAGTCACAACGAAGTCCAATTTACATGTTGCAAAAAGGGATTGGATGGGTAATGAGATCTGATATCTCTATTGGTATAGGATAGTCATGGCTTTTAATAGATTATCCCAGTGTCCATATAGATGTTTGCAAAGACATTGATTTCCCACGGTTTTTGTCCCAGCGTTCCATCCCATTCCCTAATGCTGATGGGCAGAATGAGAAGCCAACCCTCATCAATGCAGCTGATATATAAATCAACAACATGGTAAAAAAACAACCCACCTCACAACGGGCTTCGAGGCTCTGCCACTGCCACGCAGGCTGACACAAACACATCTGACGTTCCATTGCTCTTCGGATAGAATTGCTATAGCCACTTGCAATCTTGTGATACTCACTGCCTTCTCCTAAGAAATATTAGAGGCTGCCTCATTTCTGGCCATAAAGCTCAGTGTCTTGAAAATCCAGGCTCTTAAGTCTTGGAAATTGAGGGGGAGGGGAAGGGCGAGGAGGAGAAAGGAAAGCTACCTCAACGTTCTGATGCAGGAAAAAAATACTCAGTTTTCAATCTAATGCCCCATTTTAAAAACAAGTGAGCATTAACCATGGATGTGATCTGCATATCATTAGGCTCACAGTCCCAAAATATTACAAGACCTGCATTCCTTTGCTTTTAACATTTTTAACCAACACTGTCATGAACTAGGTTCATTTTATTTTATTTTTTAATACCCCTATTGACCAGGATACTGCATGGGTGATCAAGAGTAATTTCACACAATAGCAGTTTTTGCTTTGAGAACCTCACGCACAAAGACAACAAGCAGATTTTTTTTTTTTTTAAAGATCATCATCCTGCTTTAGAAAGAAAACCTACAAAGAATAGATCCCATAAAATTCACGGCAGCACAAACCGAAGAATACGTTGATTTTTTTTTTCCTTTTCCTTGCCACTTCGCACAGCAGCAAATACTGTCAAAACCCAAAGAATATGTTCAGTTTTTCCTTTTCCTTGCCACTTTGCATGGCAGCAAATACTGCAGGGAGAGTGAAAAAATGCACGTGGCACAGAACAAAAAACAACTATGCAACTATAGTTGATCACTGCATAATCGACTTCAAACAGATAGAAAAGCAAAGCCAGATACTTCCCTTCAGAAGCAGCTGATTTCATTTAAAATGGAGAGAAAAAAATAATCATTAGAAGTACAAATAACGAATGTGTTGTTCTGCTGCATTCATATAAACCCTGGAAGTACCTTTTCATTCCAGATTTTATGTTACGGCTCCTCTCTGGATTTAGCTGACGATATCCCTAAGTCTAATGGGTTAAAAGCTTATTATACCACTGTCTTATTTGTAACATAAGGCACCTACTACAAGCCTACTCTTCATGCAAAATTGCCAATTTATAGCAATATTCCTTGTTTAGAAAACAAGGCTATCCAAACACTATAATTACAATATGCACCAGCAGGCATAACCCTGCATTAATGCACAGACTCCAGATACATTCGTCAAATAGAGTTTTTTTTCTCTTTGCCTTCTTCTCAGGGTACTTTTAAGTTCAGGGACAGAGAACATGTCTTCATTAGAAACATTAACATTCACAGGCTGTAGTAAATTTTGACAGTGAAAAGGTCTCTGTAACCTTTAGTTGTGCAGAAATTTACTTCCCAAGAAAATTACAGCTGGCACTGTCTTAATTAATGCTAGCTTTCTTTTCTGAAAATTGTGGGCTTGTCAGTAAAAAAGGCAGAAAAACCTGAGTTTAAAAGACTGGACACAAAAGATGCCTAGAAATAAAGCCCTGCAAAATTTCATAATATTGCTCTGTTTTTGTTCTACAGTAAGGAGATGAAAAGATCTAATTTGATTTTGCCAAATGGAGCAACATATATGTAATATAGAAATGATTTGCATTCTCTCTTTTGTCTTTGAGTTTTATCATGGAAAGAAGGCTTTTTTTTTTTTTTTTTAAGCTGTTCTATTTTAAAAGCAATAGGTCAAATAAAATCTATATCTGCAGGGGGAGGGGAATAAGGTATGACTTCATTATTTATTTATTTTTTTTAGCATCTCTTTCAATATTCCCAGTAAATCACAGCTAACAGGAAGAGTTGCTGCAGTGTTTTTCATACAATTTTTAATTACCTGACAGATTTTTCTGATTTTTAGAATGGTTTTTAATATTGCTGCACACATTTCTTTGTTAGTGTTTACCTTTTACCTGTTTCAGAGTTCTATTTTGATACTTTTTCTTTGGCATATAAAGATTATTTTGTTGTTGTTGACTGAATTTTAATCATCATGCATGGTCTTTTAATTGCTTGACCGGGTGGTAGATAAATACTCTACCTCTGAACAGTGTTTTCTTGCACGCAGCTTGGATAATTGTTAACAGCAAATAGGTTTTTTCTTCTTTTTTTTTTTGTAAAATACAACATGAATAATAACACCCTTCTACATTATTTGTCACCAAAATCTCCCGGAGGTTGCTTACACATATCCTCACATTCTTTTTTTTGGAAGACATTTACATCATTTTGTGTTCGGAATCGTGGTGCAGTTCCCAGCTCTATCACTGGAAGCAATAAAGCTCCAGTTCCACGGAAGACTCTTGCATATCCTAGGACATGACACCACTTTGGCACTACACGAAGCAGCGATACTGCATGTCAGCTGTTCAAAACATTTTATGCAAGTTTCTACAAGCACTTTAAATTAAGGTGCCCTGTTTGGTCGTGTTTAGGAAATGATTAGTTGGTGCCACTATATCCTTTAATAACTTATTGTAAGGCACGTTATAAAATGCATCATCAATAAATACTTAAAATGCTGCCACAGCAAGGCGATAAGCTGTTACAACAATATTTTAAGATATAAGTATTGTTCAAATAGTTTGCCCACCGTTTCAGTGCGTACTTCCAAGGTTTTTTTACAGGCATGTTATTGAATGCTGTATAAATAATAAAATATTTATAAATACCACCTTAATTTAAAGTGTTCCTATATTTCCATAACTTTAATGTACATGCCACCATAGCCTGAACGAGCGTCGAAAGTAGAGGAAGGTAGAAATGAAACATCCCTATCTTAGATGCAAACCTCTGAATTATCACCCCAAGAGAGAAAAAAATCATAGCGTTCCCTGGACACGGGGTTTGTATTTTCAAGGCTTGAAGCACAATTTAAGGAATTGTCACGAATAAGGAAAGGAACAAATAAACACAAAAGGAAGCAGGCACCTAATGTTTGAAGTTCAGAAAAAAACATCACCCACAAAATGTTTTGGCTCTTTATAGCACTTTGGCAATGGTACTGAAATAATAAAATCCCAGTGTGGGTTATGGAGCCCATATGGGCAAATGTAGGATTAGGGTCTCTCTCTGCTACTTTCCACACTGGAAAATGAACAGAAAAACATGATGGAGGAATGAGATAAAAGGAGTAGAGTCATAAAGCAGATGCTGATTGAGACGCGAGCTTCTGCATTTATCTGCTTCTCAGAGTGACCACAATGAGCAGAAAGACTTAAGTGGTGCTCCAGAAAGGAACGTAAGCTCCCGAAGAGAAAGACAGATTAATTGCTTTCAAATGGTATGCTGGAAACTGCAAGAGCATGGCAATGAGGTCTAAGGATATACTTGCATAAGAGATGCAGTCAAATTTTCCTTGCTCATTCTCAAAATAATTGAACCACTTCCACAAGTTATGAGACTAAAGGAAGAACTTCCAGCTGAAAACATCATAATTTCCATTCCTTTCTTTGGGAGCCCCTGTGACCTTGGATCATTTTCTTTACAGGAGACTGTGATGGGCCTTTGGACCTACTTGAGGAAAGGCAGCCACAGAGACACTCAGCACGGCTAAAGGGACCCAGTAAAAAGCAAACTTTACCCTTGAAGGAAAGAAGGGGAAGCCACAGTGAGGTGTACTGTACAGTTACGCCCTGTGCAAGGAACAGCCTGGTTCATTAGTGCACACTCGCCCACCTCTGCAGCAGGGTAAAGTGCTATCAGGCCCCAAGGAGGCTGTCGTCAGAGCCTGGTCTGCACACACCAACTACATTCAGCAGGATCTGCCATCTGCACAGGTCTGAATGGCACAACTACTCCATCCTTTTGCATCCTGCATGGTGGTTGCTGAGCTCAAGCAGGATCTAAATGCAAACATTGGTTTGCCCTTTCTACTTTCCCTGATGAGAATACACAAGCCCAGACTTGGTTCCTACCATCATCACCACGCAGATGTTAACTCCTGTCTTTCTTGAGCCGTGCCACTCCCAGTACATGCCTCATTTTGGGGCTGCAGGGGTGACTGCAAGGACAGGTTTAGCTCTTAACCGAGCCAAGGCTCAGTATTGATGCCCTCTCTCTTCCACAACAGCTCGTCCTCGTAGGACATCACCGATCACAAACTTATTAAACCACTGAATATTCATCTTTTAGCACATTGGGGTACATAAAGGAAGTCACATCAATTAGCATTGCTGAGTTTGTATTCTGTAGATTTATTTCTTCAAATAATTTTTATTTTGCATGATTTATTAAAAAATAAAGCCAAACACTCGGTTCTTAGATCCTGACCCTTTAACCACTCACATATGTGCCTATCTCTTGCATGGGCTCGTTGAGAATCGAGTAGTCTCAGCTTGTGATTTTTCTTGTATTAATAATGTTTCCAGGTTTTTTGGTGCTGACTGTGATTTTTCAGAGTTTCTTGTCAATTTGCAAGTACTACAGAGACATCTCTTCTATCTTTCCTTTTTTTAATTAATTTTTGAAGCTGTAACAAGGTAACCTGCTCACAGAGTTTCCAAAATTCTTGTCCAAACAGATCTTAATTTCTAAAAGATGCGTGGACATTTCTCTATGAAGATTTGTATCTAGATTTATATATCAGAAGACTCATATGTTAGTTTAAGCCTTGTTGCTTTATTATTTTTTTCTTGAATGACTGCTTTAAAATTTAGTGACCCATCAAGTCCTTTTAAAGTTACTCCCACGAGCTGTTTCTGCCTCCCGTAGGGATGACCTTCCTTCACACATTTCTGCAGCGTGGCCTCTTCTCTTCTACTGGCCTCTAGGTTGGGCATAGCAAGTAGGCAGGACAGCTGGGTAGGTAGGATCACAGAGCAGCTAAGACCATCCAAGGCTCAGCTGCAACTAATAAGGATGTTGAGAGAGAAAGCTTAGCAGGAATCCAGGTTCTGAGGAGTTGTGATTAATGGTTCACTGACACCTAGCAGCTGACTGTATGGCAACACACTTTGGTATGTCACCCTTAAAATAAGAAAAGTGACCCCCATCTTTAACCTCATGTTTATGGCATTGTGATCAGGGGTTTACTTCTCCAAAGTAAAGAGAACGGGGAAGGGTGATACGTACACCTCTGCATTTGTTAGCTTGTGCTGCTCTTCTGCTGCAAGCTCAAGACTGAGACCTGACAGCTGTGAAGTATTTTTACTACCAGTACCCTCTGGCTATTTGGCAGATGTTTCTAGCCAATCTGATCTAAACTTAGAGGGCTTTTTAATTTCTCTAGTGGACTTTATATGAATAAATTGAACCAGGTGACTATTTAATGCCTTCCTTTCACTCCATTTCCAAAAAAACCCAACCAAAAACCACAAAGTAGATCTAGGATATTTACTTATTCTTGTGTTTAAAAAGAACAGAATCTTTGTCTGTCACACATTTACCTTTTAAATCGTTATACATCTACTTCCAAAACCTCTACAAATGGACTTACAGGCACTGCAATCTAGCAACATACATAACTAATGCTTCATTTTATTCTTCTGTGTGTGAGAGACTTTATTCAGCAGAATAAAGTGATATTTTCTCCCTTCAGTCATTCCTTTTATATGCGTTTCCACCTTTACAGTGTTTACGCAGGAGAAATTTATGCCTCGTGTTACTGAAAATATTTTGGTGTTCAAATTGAATGCATCCTGGTACGTACAATTATATTGGTAAGATTTGTTATACGCCTCTACAAAGGAGATATTTTAATTTTTTTTTTGCATCAGAATAATTGAAAAGAAGTTTCCATTTTGAGCAAGGCCAAGCTAAGATCACCGATGCTGCGAGGATATTTATGTTTTCCAGAACAATGTGTTTTTCTCCTGTTTATAAATAATTATTCAGTTGCTTCAAAGCCAATTTGCTGGTCTGGTGTTGATCTTTGAGGCTAACATAATCTAACCCATAACCGCACTCAAAATGATTCCACTTAGTTATATAAAGTTTCAGCAGAAATCTTTCAACATTTCTGAGCTAGGACCACTCCAATACGGAAGCAAATCTTGCTTGGCCTGCGTGGCCATCATTTTGGTACCTTCAATACAACATGGAAACATCAGAAGTTCACTTCAGCCACGGAAGCCTACTAAGGATGACACAAACCTATTCCTGTTCTCGGCATCTCAACACAAAATCCCAAGCATCACTGTTTCCCAGACTGGCCTGTCTGCTCAGGTGCCTAGAGTCAGCTGCCTGGTACAGTCAGTACACGCTGATGAGATGTTTGACTCTTGTGCTCTGCTGGACAGGGGTGCCAGCCACGGGAGCTGTTGGCCAGCACCACATGCTTTGAAAGAAAAGGTGCCATTTCAAACGTACTTGGGATAGAACTCGATCTTACTGCACCCTAAATATAGCAAACAGAGAATTAATTAAGGACCTGGGTCTGCTCTCCATCTTCCTTCTACGACACGTTGCATAAAGATCACAAAAGCTCCATTGATCTGATTGACAGTGTTATGCAGATTGTGCAAAGGCTGTTTTACACACGGAGAAGAAAACATGGAAAGCAGTCCCCCGTGCTACGGCGGCCTTGGTCACACTGCCTGCCTGCAACCTCTCCTACTGGTTGCAAAGCTTCCTTTCAAACAACGTTTCTGCTTGGTCCTTCCCAACTGCAAATGTGCAAAATTATCTTCTGAAGGAGATGCAGGAATCTGAAGTGATTAAACCTTACCTGTCCAGAGAAGGAAGAAGGCCATGGGTGGTAACAATTCCTTTAGACTCATCTCCGGCTCGCTCCACTCCTCTTGTGGGGAAGATCTCTGTGGGCTTCTGCAGTGCCCTTTCTCTGTCCTCTCCCCTGAATCTGTTTCCATGACTCCCATTCTCCTTCCCCAGCTCCAACAGAGAGGAGTTTATAGGCCTTAAAAAGAAGGGATATGCTGAGAATTATTACGTTCTGCATTTGAAGGAAGAGCTTTAAACCGTATTTTCTCCCAGCTATGTTATTTTTAAAGCACAGTGTGGTTTTTAGGCCACCTCATTATTTGTTTATTTTTTAGCTCATGTCAAACCACAACAGCCGTCCCTCCAGGCTATATTTGGACAAAGTTACAAAGACTTTCTAGGCCACCTCAAAGCAGAGATTAATCCAAACAATTTAAACCTCTCACTGTTCCACAGGAGGATGGCATTCGATTGGATTATTTAGGGAGGACAAAATGTTTTTGTTGATGAGAGAGATGAAATCCTCAGAGAGGGAAATCAATCTTATGTTGAAACCCTGGAGCATTGATCTTGGTGTACATTGACAATTTCTGGTTGTTGAGCTATTTGGAATGACCGCACAAAACGAGCAAGTTGTTATAGTTTTAAGGTTTTGGTATTTATTGGCAATCCCAGCGCGCCTATGATTAATCACGCATTCAGAGGGTGAGCTCGGTGGAAATTGACTGCAACGCAGCAGAAAGAAAGTTTTCAGTTATCATTGTGTAATAAATTGAAGCTATATCCCTAAGCAGATTTGCCTTCAAGTTTCCAATTTGCCCTATTAAAAGTCTTGTTTATACGGTAGTTAGCAAAAATGCAAGTAATTACAGGCAGAATTCATTCTAAGAGATATGGGGTTGTATTCTTCCCTCGTTACTGTTTTGCTGTCTTCATTATCCTCTATTTTGTTATACCTAAGCAGAAACAACACTCCAGAAAACCCAAAAGATAGCCAGGTCATGGAAGGAGCACTTGCTTCCTTGTATTGAGGACATCATTGCTTGGATATAATACTCCAAGACCCTTGGTACAAACTAATACAGATGCAAACATCCTTTAATAAACCACTTTTCCCTTTGTACTGATGCTGACCGGTGAGAAGCAGAACAGAAGGCAAACATTTTTGCTTTCTCTCTTATATTTCCTTTCATGAGAGGATATTTACTCCAAAAGGAGCCTTCTTTCAAAGGCTGCTAGGTTTTTCCATGCACGTTTCACATTGTAGGAGTACCTGTTTCTTTCACCAGGAACCAGATGCCAAAATAAAATCGGAACTCTAATTGGAAATTGGAGAGCAATTGGGGGAATACAAACACGGAGCGAAGGGATTTCAAATGAGGAGTGCAAGGTAGGGAAAAGTAGGGAGTCTGTGAAGGAAGGAACTGCTCTAGCTTTGGTGCACTGGTAGAGACTTGTGCTGACAAAGACAGATAATGCTTTATAGCCTTTCACACTTGCCACTGGGATCTCACTGTAACCTCGAAGCAAGCAGTTGCTAGGATGTACTTGCTAAAGATAAGAGCAAAACTGTGGAACAGAAAGGGGAAACCCTGTAAGGCTGGCCTTGTGCTTCCCTGGAGAGGCTTACATACTCATAATGTACGGAAACTATAACCAGATCAGGAGAGACCTAATTACAGAGCTCAGAGATGTTAATGACACACAGAAATATGCATGCAGCTGAAAATATGAATATCTCTAAGCCAGCAATCATATCTCCACAGGGCTGTCTTCAGAACCGGTGTTTTATAATCTGGGAGCTTTTTCTGTAAGGTGGAGCCTTTCAAATAGTCAAAAGCATTTCTTTTTGAAGTGAACAACGCTCGCCGTAAACCTCTAAAATTTTATTGACTGAGATCATCTTTTTTTTTTTTTTCTGTTTGTAATTCCTTCTCTTATGCCCTCTCTGAATAGTGCTTGCAACAATAATTCCTCACGTTTATCTTTCCATCTCAAAACCCTCTATCTTAGTTGAACACAGCAATCTCCAAAGCAATGAATACCCCTTGAATTTACCGAGACCTTTTAAGGACAAAATTACAGAATGATTTTGCTTAGGGTTCTTAATAGGTACAAGGGGAGTGGTTATCCTTATATTTATTTATTTTACCAATTTGTGTAACGCTGTGGTTGCATAGTTGACTGACTTCTAGGGTCCTTATTTCTCTTTAGCTTCGGGGAAACATCCCCTATATCTTTACCGGTAGTGGAGATAAGGAGTTGTCACAGCTGCTGTCCATGCAGTCCTCAAACCAGAGAGTACTGTAATAAATCCTATTTTATTTTATGGACAAATAAATGCTGAGGTAAAATATTCGAGGATCGTTGCTTGAATACTTGCCATAGCAGCGCTACTGTAATAACCACGATGACATTAATTTACTGCAATGTGCCGTAGGAAGAAGGAAGAAGGAGGGAGAAGGGCATTAAAAGAGAAAAATTACTATCCTTCGGATTTATTGGGATTGGCCTTCCTCATTTTCAGCCATCATTAGTTGATTAGGTGCTGATGACAGTATGGACAAGCGTGCTAGAAGAGTTGGCTAAGAAAAGCCCTAAAGGTACTCTGTTAATTGAGATGATGTTCATATTGTACTTACTGAACATAACTGCAGACAGTGAAATAAGAGCTTAGTGTTGTGTAACAGACCACATGAACATTCACTCATTATCAGCCTGCAAAGGGGTGAAAACACCACATAGAGGCTACTACTGCTGCAGAAAAAGAGATGGTGCTAAAAAGCAGAGGAGACGATCGCGAGAAACTATCTTTTGTACAGCCTCTTGGGAGGTGTTGAGAAACCTGTCTAATGTTGCTCCATAGTTCCATTAGGGAGACTATGGAACTGAAAATTGACTTATGCCTTCCTCTTCTAAGGGGTTTGCACCTGAGCCTAATGAAACAGCCAGATTTGCTTACCCACCAGAAGCTTAAATGATACTCTTAAAACTGACACTCTTCTGGTGCTTACACTCCACGTACTTAAAATTTTAAGGTGATTTGGAGAAAGAGGCAAAGAAATGCCTCTTTTAATCTTGCTTGTGTAAAAGTTAGCCTTATACCTGACGAGAGAAAGGTGAGGAGCTCTGCATGGAACCTGCAACAGATATTTGGAATCAACAACAACATTTTAGTAGCAGTGGTAATGCTATTACCAATGACTTCATAATGTTAAATAATTCAACAGGGACATTAGCTGCTTCTTGCTGTGGCCAGGGTGAATTTCAAACTTGGTGCCTAGACAGACACATGGAAAAAAAAAAAAGAGTATTTCTAAAAGCCTTCAGCATGGAATAGAGAGCAATTTAAAGAATCCTTTGAAGTCCTCGGCAAATCCACCACTTTTTCCAAACCAGTAGTCCTATGAAATAGGAATTTGAACAAAATCATCCCCGTATCTGAAGCACTGTAATCTTAAAGTTCAAACTTAAAGCAACTCTCTCAGAAAAGTGAGAAAATACATTCTGTTAGCATGTTCATATTGAAGACATCCAATTACAGGTAACAAGTCCCCAGCAGTATCAGAAACAATTCACACGGAACTATGAAAACTCACAAAATGTCACTTAGTCATAAACAGACATTGTTTGCATTCATGATGTTTTAGTCTCTACTCCATTAAAGATAAATATCAGTATTTCCTAGTGTACTGTGCTAGGCTGCTGGTAAACTCTCAGCCCATCAGGTGATGAAGGGCAAACCTCTTCTTCCTGAGCCAACCTCCCTACACAAGTAGGGACATCTAGACACAATGTGGTAGCATCTCTAGTAAAAGGCTTTGAAACTCAAGCAAACCATCTGAGGTAGCCACAAGAAAAATTCAAGAGTCAAAACAAAGAATCAAGACATCCAAACGAAACAAGGGATTCAAGATCAGAGACTCACAGTGCTTCTCAAAAATGTTAGCACAAAAATATTCCCCTTAAAATACTCATCCCAGTAAGCTCTAACAGGATCAGGCTTACACTTCACGGTGTCTGTCTATTTCTAACCTCATGGTGATGGTGGATTCATGTATTAATGTCATGACAGTGACAGAGAACAGATCCGTTTCAAGTGCGCTTTCCCAGGACCTGTCAGCATTTGAAGGAGAAGAGTGATAGATTTGACAGGTCTGGGAGATACTGTTTCCTGCCACTACCTGGGAGGGCTGACATGAAGTAGAAAACCACCAAGCTCAAGCACTGAACTTTTCACCGTGTCTCTCAGCTGGCCAGGCACAGTGTTGTCGCCTAACTAAGGACAAGAAAATAATGGGAACAAATAATGTGTGGGTCAAATGCAACAGAGACCTGCAGAGTGGGAAAACACGGAATGAGGTGGAGCCACACAGGAGAGCACCCACGACCCTGCCACTGGTGGAGACCAGACAAGGGGTATGAAGTCTGTGCAAGTTGTCTTTTTCTTACCAAATGTACTACTGTGAAGTGAGGATGAACAAGGTAGTTATAGGAAATTCTGCACCAATAATGGCATTTTAGCTTTGTATAATTTTAAACCCATTATTACTATACCAACACACTGAAATACTTTTCTCCCACCTTAATAGAAAATCAGTTAGCCTAAAAACAGAAAAAAACCCCGAATCTTCCAGTATATTTGTTACAAATAAATGCAGCGGGAGGATTTTCATCTTAAAAACATGCACAAAAGTAATGTTACTACAAGTTATGGGTTATATGCAATATTGAGCCCTTCCAAGGAACGGATTTAACACGCAAGTTATTAGGTTATCTAAAAGTACCTAGCCCTTCCTGCTGCTGTATTTTACAGCTGAAACTCAACCTTCCTCACCTCCGTGGTACCTTGAAGACATATCACAGAACCATGGCAACGTGTAGTGCCTTTTGACCCAAAAGATGTGGCAAGTCTCAAATCAAGCTCCTGCCGTGTGTTTGTACGGCTTCTATCCTTTTCCTCAGGATAGTACTCATCCTGTTCAAACAGAGGATTGAACCCGGCTCCCTGGTCAACCCCATCTTCCAGGGATGCTGATTACAGGACAGCCTTTCCTCTGCTCACTCTTCCTTAGAGTTTCTTTGGTCTAAAGGTGTCTTTGCTCTTCCTCCATATACAGCTGGCACACTCGGCCTCCCTCCTTCAGACCTCACACATCCCGGGATGTTCCCTATCTGCCCATGCAATTTTGCTGGACTTTCACCATCTCTGACAGGTTGCTGTCTCTCCATGCCCCTGTTCAGTCACCTTTCATGCTTAAGATGCTTTCACCTAACTAAACTGCTTTACTCAAAGTTCTATGAAGTCGTAGAGCTTGCGTTGCTCCTATTCCATGTATATCTACACATGCACATATCTTGCCAAACTCTCACTCTGCTTCTTCTGCAAATAGGAGATCTTATTTCAGCCTCTTTTCTTACCTTACCTTACCTCCATACCTATTTTATCCTATACCTCCCCACTACTGGGAGAAGCAGCTTCTGCTTCACCACGCACCTACTCAGAGGGGCTGCTACTCCAGTCTGCCAAGCAGAATAAAATAGAGAGATGGCCGTACCTCACTGTAGTCCCTCCAATCAGTGTTACTTTAATTCCTCTTGCTCTTCCTCCTCCCACATGCCATTGCAGAGTCTTCTCCTCTCCACACCAAGAGAGGCAGGGAAGCGTGGCGTCAGGCTTGCAGTCTCCCACTGGTAGCAGAGAGAGCTTCCAGTCTATACAGTTCTTCCATTACAATATCATCCTGATCAACCGAGACAAAACAGTGTCACAGGAAGAGAATGGGATCCACTTTTCAGAACACTGGGTGAGAACTCTTCCTCCCCCCACCCCTTTAAGGGCTTCTGCATTTAAAGCACAGAAAAAATGGCAAGTGTTTATATGGGACGTGAAAATGAGCAATATCCTTGGAGTTAATTATATGCACTCAAACTTCCTTAGTCAGTTGTTTTGCTTTGTTTTCTTTTTTAATCTATGTAATAGATGTACACCAACCTGGTATTGCAAATGACCAGGTGCCTTGGGAGTGATGAAATTTCAGCTGAATTTCTTGTAATGCAATTTAAGATGTGCTTGAGCCATTGGAGATGGTATTAAAACCATTCCTCAGGGACTCTAGCACCTATGAAGCAGTTCAGTTACAGAGCACAGTGCTTTATCTTCCCTCCCCAAGCTTCTGTGAGATAAGACTAAAACATAGGTACCATTATGGCAGAAACTACCTTTGCATCAAGAAGTCTAATAACAGTACAAGTCAGTGCATGATGTTATTCGACTCAGCTGCAGTCCACACTCAATTCACTTTCTTAGTACTTTCCTGCCAGTTAATAGTGGACACTAAAATGCCATCTGAGCACTTCCCTGCCAGTTAATATTAGACACTAAAATGGCATCTGAGCTCCTTGCCTCAAGGTTGGTAAAGGAAAGGGTAAGGGGCCAGAAAATCAGATATGTACTCTTATTCTGTTCACTGAGGATGAGTCACTTGGCTTTTTCCCCGCACCACTTGTTCCCCACGCTATGGTTGATGTCAAGGGAAAGATGAGAGATCTTGCCACTCAGAGAGAACGATCCCAGTCTATCCAAACCTTGTTGAGGTGGTATTCTCATCCAGGATGACCACCACTTCCTGATGCTCCTCAGAAATGGGAAATGGAAACAAAGCCATACCATCCCACTACTGCTGTTGGAGGGAATGAGGTCAGACTGGTCACTATGAACATGGTCTCACATAGGCTGTTTGAGGGTAGCTGAAGAGACAGTCATGTGCAAAAGAGGAGACTGGGGATTATGAGGTTGTGGACACAAAAACTGTAGAAAGAAGGAATCACTGAGGGATTATTTGTAGGGCCTATTTTTGTCTCTTGTTATTTTGGTTCTTATTTTCTATCTTCTCTTACTTCCCATTAAGTATTTCCAGACTGGTTGGAACTCCAAACCTTTAAGTGGCATCTCAAGCAGCTGCTATAAAAACATCTGATGGTGTTTCACAATATTCATCATTCCTGTAGCACTCGTCCAGCTACTAACCCAGTAAATACTTTTTATGCTGCAACAGATTGGGATTGGTTTACTTCTTAGCAAGTAGAATACTCAGATTATCAACTTGGAAAAGTAACATGAGATGGATTTTTATTTCCTTTAGTGATAGCTATGTATAAATAGCCATGGCTACAGAGGATCAAATAATTCATCGTGAATAACACTTCTTAATTCAGCTCATTTTTATTTCCATAGGGAGTTTATGAGCAGATCCTGAAGTCTGTTCCATACTTAGAATTTCTATGTATTTGTGGTCTAATCTGGGAGACCAACTCTTGGTGTAAGAAGGGGAGGGAAAAAGGAGGGTGGGCATTTCACCTGGCCAAATGTTCTCATTTGGCCTACCCACGGCTGCCCAAGAACCAGTGCTGCAAATACCAGGGAGAATCAAAAGGGGAGGGGCACAACTGGCCGAGGTGGGGCCACCTGGATGGTCACTGCTACCAAAGAAACATGCCACTGCCTATCTGCCTCTACTTGGAGAGTTTGTTTTCTGCTTTCTAGTTGCTCATGTGTTGGCTTTTAACACTTGAGAACAACTGATGCTTCCAGATGTTTGCTGGTTTGTTTTTTTTCAGACAGGGATTAATCAACTATATGATGTTAATAACTGCAACTGCACCTTGAACTTGAAGACTGGTTACAGAAGTGGTTGAAAAATACATATTGTATTTGGCTTATCTTTATAATTTGCCAACTCATCTACAGATTCACCATATTTTATAGAAATAGGTTTCTGGGACAGGTAAATATTAGGGAGAAAGTTCTGCTGTGGCTCTCACTTTTCTAGGTATATGCAGAAGAAGAAAAAAGATACATTTAACTATTTCAGTAACTTCATCATGCAATAATAACATCTATTATAGCAAAGAAAGGTAGGATACTAGTCCTTAAGAGAGAATTTTACGCTGGTTTTAAAACAAAATATGACTGCAAAGCAAAAGATCGTCCTTATAAAAATTAATTAACCTAAATATTCTCAGGAACCTATTTCTTTGCACAGAGGAAAGGGAATTAGACCCTGAACAAAAATAAAAAAAAAAGCCCTGTGGGAAATGGATGTCTAAGTAAATTTGGAAACATTTAAATATTTGGGAATGATTGTTTGCTTTCTAGAAACAGCAAAACAGGTACGGCCTGGGCAACTTTCCTGTGTTCCTCTCCAGCCTACAATATCTGAGTTTAGTTTCAAACCGTGCATCATTATGCAAGGGACTGGTGTACTGCATACAGACCATTTGAAGATTTTTTCCATTTTTCAGTCAGCTTCACAGTGGAAAGTTATTCTTCAATACCTGACACTGTTTACAATATGTAAATTCACATTGCTTTTTGTCTTATAACTGCTGAATGCTTCATTTAGCACCTTTCCCCTTAAAAGTTAAGTTCTCTTGGTGAATAAGGATTATGCGGGCTGCTTTCCAGTCCTCTGGACTACCCTTGAACGATTCAGGTCTGCTCTTTAGGTGCACCAGATCATTTCAGGGATTCTTCACATGCCTCATGCTACTGGCTGGAGGATTCTGTGCAAACATAATGGAATGGAGAGAATACTTTTTTACCTCTGGCACACCCAACACACCCACACTGCATCAGCCAGTGCAGGGATAGCGGTTATCTCGATGTCAGTTGGTTAGCACCACGCAGCACCCTAACTGGCCAATGTGCTGCCCCAAGTTGTTTAGAGAGGTAGCATGAGTGTTGTAGTTCATAAAGTGAAAACATAATCTGGGGCTCCCAAAACAGTAGCTAGAAAGGCTAGAGCAGACATGCTATTGCCAGCTGGGAGCTCCTGAACACAGGAATTCTCAAAGGGTTTTACTGAGAACCAGTTACACAGCTACAGTTGCTTTTCTATCGCCTGTGTGGTGAATCTGTTGAGAGGAGAAAATTCTGTTTAATGCCATTTTTTGCTCAGAAATTCTGAAGGTACATTTCTAAACTCCACAAGCACCCATTTGCTAGCAAGAAGGAAAATACTCAGAGCCACCCAAAGGGATTACGCATGTTCTATCAAAGAAGCAAACCGATACAAATACCTCATAGATCAGACACCAAACTAAGGTATTCAAGAACAGACAGCAAGGTTTGTACAACCAACAGAACATTTTTCCTTGCACACTGCCAAAACAGATTGGAGTTGCAACGTAGCAGACCTCAAAAATCAAGAGTGACTCTGAAACAAGGGAAAACATTCCTAGTCGTAACGCACGAGGGAATTGTGTGAACTGCAGGAGCAGAGTTTAGAGAAGAAATAGGGATTCCCATTACCCATCACATCTCCCCCTTTGCTCTGGACTTAAGCAAGGAGCACATCTATTTGCCATATACTGCAACGTATGGCAACAAGGTGCTCTGCAGAACCCAATATGAAATGAGGATGGAGTTCATTGCTAGCATCTTGCTGGGATACCTCAGCAGTCTTCTCTCCTTCTGTCACTCAGGCAACCCTGAACGGCAGTCAAGACGTGGTACAGCCTAATTCTGACACGCTGTCAAATATTCATTTAGCTGGGACAAAAGCAACATTCTGCTCCATCTCAGAAAAGTCTTAGGAGCTGAAGCGGCAGTGGAGGCTGCACAAATGCAGATGTGCCTTGGGGCATGCCTAGGCAGTCAGGTGCAGACAAGCTGCATCCCAGCTGTGCTTGCGTGTGGAGCCACACAGCTGGAAAGGAGCCAACAGCAGTTTGGAAGCTGTATAACCACACTAGCAGAAGACTGAAGTAGAAATGGCACGAGCATGGCAGACCTGCCCATGGGCATGTGGCTAATCCATCTGGCTGAATATGCTCACATGGCTTGAAAACAGCCAAATGGCCTCACTGAATCAGGGCTAAAATTTGGTGTCTTTTATTTAAAAAAAGCCCCAACAAATGTCGGGGTATTTTTAGGATGTTTGCTGTAGGAAACCAACGGCACCCAAACATAAAGTAATAAGCACCTATGACAGGAATAATTAAAATATTATGAAAAATCTAGAATGAAGGAAGAGAAAGAAAAAAAAAAAGCCAAATCTATTATAATCTTAGGGAAATACACATTTACCAAGTAAATAATAGGGGGTTCTGAAAGTCTCCAATAATTAACACAAATCTAAACCCTCTGGTGTTCATTCTCAGGAGAGACATTTGAGACAGATGCACCCAAGAGAATGAAACTGATGAAAAGGAAAATATTCCAATCTGCTGGCTAAACAATGTGCTTTGTGGAGAGTTTTACTAAAGATTTTAAACAGGATATTAAAATAAATTGGGAATTGTTGCACTGTGTTCGGATACCGTGGTGGTTAAGTATGTTTTAAACATCACGTCAAGACCCAGAAAATTCTAAGAATGTTGATGGTACACAATATACCTCTTATCCTTGTTACTATTAATAGCTTCGTCTAACACCTATTCCTCTACAAGTAGTTTTGGGAGTAACATCACGAACCTGAACTCAAAGGGAATGTTGATATAGGTGGGAAGTTTTAAAGCTCAAGGGCTATATAGTGCTGTGCTTTTTTTTGCAAGGATCCCAAAGAATTCAACTCGGGGAAGTCTTTCTGATTTTTGTTTTTAATCCTGTTATCCTCGTCTTTCTTGTTTGAATATTTTCTGCCAAGAACTGAACTCATCTTTCATACCACTACAACATCGATGCATGTTCTCAGGTGACCACACTCGTCTGAACTCCAGCCACCTCCAAAGTGAAGGGTGAGAAGATTGGACTACAGTTCAGACTGGAAAGCAAAGCATTTCTTATTTCACAAGAAGCTACAAGGGAATGCTACAACATCATCCAGTTTTTATCCAGCAGCTTGAATTTACATAGTGTCAGAATTAACTACAACAAACCATCTTTTCTCATATACTTGGTCCACTATACATACAGCACACAAACTAAAACTTGTGTTCTTAATTACACTAAACCAGACTATAGCTTAAAAGCAAACACATTTGATGATCTTGAAGGTCTTTTCCAAGCTAAATGATTCTACGACGGGGCGGTTTTCCCTTCTGAAAAGTCTATGGTAGAAAACTCTTCACTTACACCTTCGATCACCAGGCAGAGGTGGCTGGGCTGAAGGGAGGCTTGCCTGGAGCAATTGCCTAGTGCCTGCCTTAGCCTTTCAGTTCACCCTCAAGCCACAGTTACACTCTGCAGTTTCTTTTACAACTTAATCATTTGCTGCACTTCACTAGTTCACATCTCACTGCCTGCCTTGAAATTTGCTCACCCCATTCCTGGAGAGCCTTGCTGCCAGCTCACAGGAGGGCTGGTGGAGTTACGAAGCCTTGGCTCCATCTCCTTCAGTGCTGCTCCTCAGCAGGCAGATGCCCTGGAGAAAGCCTTTTGGAGCACAGGAACCCAACATTTCCAGAGGCCACCTCAAGAGCTCTACTCCCTAACTACAGAGAATATGTAGATGATCTATATCCTCACATTAAAAAAAAAAATAAATTACAACGACTTATTTGTTTTAGAACTCACTGCATTTTGAAATAAAAATTCATCCATGAATCACAACAGCCACACAAATTCAACCTCAAATGCAAACCCTGCTCCCACAGAAGTCAGGAGGGAATTTTGTCACTGCTTTCTCTAACAATAAGGTCAGGCTGCCTGCCTGAATCTCCCAAGTCCCACAGCTCTACATTGTGTCATGATTATTATTATTTGTTAGAAGCTTGAGAAATGTGCTAGGCACCTCCCTGTAGAGATAAAAGGAGATCATCTTGAAAAAATATGGAAAGCTTATCCTGTTTCCACACCACCTTTTAGACAGGTTAGGAACTAAGCAGGTATCTCATCAAACTCACGTGTGAAGTCAACCAAAATCTCAAACCCTGTCCTAGTTCTTGCATTTGTATTTTGCTGCAGACATGTAGGCAATTCCATTTCTAATTATCTTCTCTTGCAGTAGAAAAACTAAGTTTTTGCTTCTGTATTTAGACATGCAGATAAGATGTCACAGGTCATGTAAGTTATCTCTCTTTTGTAGGGCCTCTTCTTAAAATGTTTGACAGGAGGTTATAGGTACAGCATGTGATATGCAGCTACTAACTTACTGCGCCTATATTCTCCTAGTGAGTGGCAAAGTAAAGAGGTATATGAAACATCCATAAAGGCTGGGGCATCTATTGGTACTTCCCTAACACTACAACAAGATTTAATCTTTTCTTCTAAAATTTTCAGACATAATTTTCAGTCTGCCACTAATATGTGAAAAAATATGTAAGTACATAATTTAATACATTACAGGTACAGGAGCTATATAGTCTGTGCAAAATATTGATACATCCTAGGGGGAAAAAATGGTTTGCATCTGAAAAATATTTAATGCGAGCTTTATAATTGCAGAAGTATTTTAAATAGAGATGTAATAAATGACTACACAAATAGCAACCATGTGTAAAAGCATTTTTAGCAGGAAAGCTTAATGTGTTGCCAAAATTTGAAACATTTTCTTCATCTTAGAAGTGAATGGAGAAATATTTTGTTCCTCTTGAGGAACCACTGTAGAACCTGGCTTCAGCTGTGGAGTGAAAACTATCTGCCACTAGTTGAAGTATAAAGATTGGGGTTTGTTGCTCCTGGAAAAGCCAGAGAACACTCTCACTAATCCTGCATCAGGCCTACTCAACCTCTCTTCCAAGTGAAAATAACAATAATAATAATAAAAAATATATATTGGATGTCAAACTGTACAAACCCAACTATTTTATTACAAATGTATACATGATATACATTCTAATGTTACAAAGGCTGGCTTATGCTCTTGAATTGCACTGCTCACGTGTACTGTTCATCCTATCTATAAGGTGTTCACTGTGATGATGATTTATTCTGATAACAACTGGTCCCTGCTCAAAACGTCCTAACTTTGGGAGATGAGAGTCGTTATCACTTTGTTTCCCTGCTTTATCAACAGCTCAAGTTCTTTTGAATCCATTTCTACTCTCTTTCCTTCTGTATTTCACTCCGTGCTGTGCTGACAATTGCTTCAACTATAAGTTTAATTAAGAAAAAAGTAATTCTGATTTGGGACGCATAAAAAAAGGTAAAATGCAAAACGTTAGAGAGCGATCACTACAAAACCCCCCTTTTCTCTCTCTTTTAAATACTGCTACTTTAACACGAGGTCCCTGCCAAGCACCACAAGAAAAAGAAAGATCAGAAAATGCAGAGTTTTCAATCTTTGAAATGCATTTGCATGCAAAGTACATTTTTAAGCGGAGATAACGTGACAATGTCAGTGGGTGATACAGTAGAAACTTTATGACACTTTTTCTTTGTGACTAAAAACATTGCCAAACTCTTTAGAATTTAACATTATTTAAAGATTGTGAACTAAAAGCAAAATTTAAAGCACCTGGGATATGTGGCTCCCTTGTGCATGGTATTGCATATATTTTTAAGAGCAAAACTCCACCACCTAAACCTTTAATTTGTGTAGAAAAAGTTGTTGTCCTTGGGAAAACACAGCACCTTTTACATCTGTCATCTGATTCTATTTGTACAATCTCAGATAGATGGTGTAAGATTAAAATAAAATTAAAAATAAAGGTTTTCTTTCCTACATTTTAAATCGCATGCTTGATTATTAATATTATTGATATTATCAGTCCTTTTATTTAAGACAATGAAGAGAGATTTTTAGCCTTTTGGTTAGACTTGACTCTGTGAGAAGTGCATCAGAAATCAACACCTCGTCTTCACTTTTGCTTTGTGACTGCTCCTAAGAATAAAGAAATGGTCATTCCTTATCTATCATCTTGAACAAATAGGTTGGGGGATGCTTATATTAATATTGTGCACTACATTCTACATCGTACTATTAGTTATAAAGGGCTTTTAATTTACATTTGATCTGCTACATCCCTTTAAAATTATAATACGAAACCGGGTAAGAGCTAGGATTCATGGGAATATTCTGTTTCTGTTAAAAAATGTTAATTGTATTTTATTTTTAGACAAGAAAAAAAGCCAAAAAACAATGTAAAGGCTTAGCTACCAAAAAAAAAAAAAATTAATTAAAATACAGCCATTCGGAGTTGTTCTAAGCAGTACATTTGCAAAACTATTAATTCTCTTCTAAGTTACACTTGAACTTTTTGTTGTTGCTGTCTTAGAGAAAAAAAAGCAGCCACATCCTACTTGCTCCTAACGTTTGTCTGATATTAGGTCAGTATCCTTATTGGAGTTTCGTGCACTACAAAGGCAGATCAATAAACTTTATGGGTCACGTTCAGACTCACAAAACCAGGTACAACTCTGCTAAAAGTTCAATGAATTGCCCCTGCTCACATCAACGATTAACTTGGCTTTTTATGGTGCATTTAGGAAGAGAAAATGCTAACAAAGGTTTAACACGGTCGTGCTTCATATATACTTTCATCTCAAAGCACCTACTTTGGGTTTTTAATTGTAGTGGGGTTCTGTGAAGAAATACGACCTTATAGGGTATTTTCAGGAGTAGAAGAGTCTATATATTAAAAGGCAGCAAATGATTCATAACTGCTTAGCGGTCAGGCCTGTGGGGCCACGCTTCCCATGTGAAATTTTTTTCTGCATTGCAAACTCTTACATTAAATTGTGATAAATGAAGAGCGGAGGCTATTCATACAAATCAATGACTTTAGTGTATGTGTCATTAGCCTGAGAGATGCAGGCAGCGGTCACTACTATAAATCATGTGATGATCTGCTGTCTGCGACTCGATGCAAGCAAGCAGATGCATTAGGAAGGTTAAAGAATGAAATTAATCTGTGCATTTCCCTTTTTTTTTTTCTTTTTTTTTTCTTTAGTCACCTGGTCATACGGAAAGAATTAGAATCACGTGATCCAAAGTGAAGCCAGCTCCAGAACACTAAATTGGCTAAGTTAGATGTCACCTTTCAACTTAAAGTTAATTAAATATTAATGGGATTAATTTATTCATCATCACATGAAAAGTAAAATATATCGAATAGGTAAAATCCACCAGTGCTCCTCATGCAGGAGTTAATATTATTAATTGCTTTTAATGCAGGCTGTGGAAGGAGACCACGTGTAAGAGATCAAGCACACCGCAAAATGTGCTCTGATACTTTTAAGTGCAGCATATTTCTTTCTTCACATTTTATAAATCCAGTGTTTAGTAACCCATGGCCATGCTCTTCATCCCGCTACCTTGGAGGGGATTATGAATATGAGTCAGGTTGAATCTATTACTGATGATAGAATATATTTCCAGATATCTGTGACTGGGAGTGTTAATGGTGACAGTGTGCAAAAGGGGTCAGGGACAGTAAAAAGAGATATGGACAATATAATTTTAAACCAGGAATTAATGAATTTGGGAAGGCCATATTTGATATAAATGTTAGGCCAAAGCCTTCAGTCTTTACTCAATACTTACTCAGGCAAAATACCCAGTGACTTCAGTGACAGATTTCCTGGGATGAGGACTAAATATGCCCCAAGAGTCAGATTGTCTCTTACTGAAGAAGAAATTGGGAAGACCATATGAGAATCTCTCCCCTACTGCATCTGTGTAGATGCTATGGGAGATCATAGACATCTTCTCCCCCCCAATCCACCGCTTCCCCTCTGTGGTCTACCCTGCAACGAAGCCAACACGTTACAGAGCAGGAGCCATGCCCAGAAACAGGAACACTCATCACGCTTCTGTGTAGGTCTGCAGTGCTCCCAAAGTAAAGCAACACATCGGTAAAGGGGCCAGGATCTGGTCCAGGATCTGGCCTTTTAGAACCAGTACAGCCAGTAATGAGGAACCTTGAGAAGGGTTTTAAAGGCTGCTTCAAGCTAGTAGTTGACTACAGGCACAATCAAGTATGAAAGCAAATAAATGACAAAAGTGGCTGCATCTCAAAGGTGCTTGAAGCAGTCCATGTGCATAACCCAGTGCAAAACACCTTTACACTTATGAAGGGCACAATAAATCAATAAAGTATAAGTTATCTTGGACAGTGATAAGATAAGTATTGCATGTGCTTAATTCACTTAGTTATCCTACCAAAAAAAGATAATACACTCAATGTAGACATATTTCAATTGAATTGATAGTAGATCAGGACTGAGGAAGCCTAGAGACTGAATCACTTTTATCCATCCCATCAAACTTAAGGATGAAATTGCAAGCAAAATTGATGTCAGAAAGGTCCTACTGTCTCTTACAGTAGCATACCTACTATCACTTATAATGAAATATACTAAAGTTAATAATAGTTATTAAAACCAAACACCTATCCAGTTATGATGCAAACTTTTAGCAGGTTAAAAAACAATGATATTAATTCAGACTTCTAAATTCCTCAAAGACGTGGGAAAAAAAAGCAGAAAAATCTGCCTTATGCAATTGCTCAGAGCCCACAAAAATTATTATTAACTAGAGTCACATAGCAAAGGTGGGGAAGAACTGTAGTCAGTAGATTTAGAATTACTGTGAGACTATTGCCCCAGTAAAGACAGTCTTCTGTGTTTTGTTCCACTGTCACTTAATTACCACACTGACTTGGTATGTATTTATTTATATTTGGTAGCATGAAGTTCAGGCCACACATCAAAATATATTTTAAGTTAGTTTTCCTGTTCATCACTTGGTTGTCCAATTGATCCCGTCTAGTCCTCAGGACTTTTATTACTCGATGTCTACAGCATCACTTGGTTCTCCAGTTGATCCCATCTAGTCATCAGGACTTTGCTACTTGATGTCTATAACATCACTTGGTTCTCCAGTTGATCCCATCTAGTCATCAGGACTTTGCTACTTGATGTCTATAACATCACTTGGTTCTCCAGTTGATCCAGCCAATTCCTTATTCGCTGAACGGTCCTCCCATCAAATCCGTATCTCTCCAACTTGGTGGGGAGGATGTTGTGGGAGACTGTGTCAAAGGCCTTGCAAAAGTCCAGAGATATCACATCCATAGCTCTTCTCTTGTCCTCTGATATGGTCACTCTATTGTAGAAAGCCACTAGGCTGGCCAGGCAGGTCAGGTCTCCCCGTCCTCCACGTGCTTTTTCAGAGCTTCTAGGAGAATCTGTTGCTTCATGATCTTTCCGGACAAAGAGGTGAGACTGAGAGGTTGGTAGTTCCCAGGGTCCTCTTTTCTTCCCTTTTAAAAAAAAGTGTGGAACGTGTCCCCACTTCCAGTCACCAGGGACTTCACTTGACTGCCAGGACTTTTCTAATATAGCAGAGAGTGGCTTGGCAACTGCTATTCCTTCTATGGTCCCACAGACTTGTTTATCTTCAGGTTCCACAGGTGGTCACAAACCTGATATTCACGTACAGCAGCAGCGACTTTGTCCCCCCGGTCCCCACCTTGTGGCCTTTTAACCTGGAGGTGTGGGGAGAGATGTTGCCAGTGAAGACCAAGCTGCTTAATTTCCTGGGAATTATGTTTCTGCCATTGCTCCGGATTCCTGCCTATTTCCCACCCATTCATGAAGCAAGAGAGAGCTGTATTTAAACCCAAATGAGGGAAGCTAGAGTACAAAAATAAGAACTGGCTGCCTGTTTTACAATTCAAGTTATTTAAAAGAAAAAATTTACTCCAATTGCCTTTTAGGAAGCAGAAAGGAGTTTTGAGAACTTTGGTAGCAACCTATAAAAGTTCCTCTTGACGACCATCTGAATACGAAATGAAAAATGAGAAATATTGGCTGGAATCGCTCCTTCCTTTTGGAGCAAATCCATGCTTCCTTTCTAGTGACTAATTCCTGATTTTTATATCACACTTCACTTTTGAGTAAATGCCAAAAAAGAGGCAAAAGCTCTTTACAGTCCGTTGATAATTTTATACTGTAGGTTTGAATGGTGGGTCAACAGGAAATTTGGGTTTCATTTTTAAGTGTTACATTAAGAAACTAAAATATTCTTACAAAATCAGCTACTCTGCTGGAACGCTTGATCCCCCACCCAGTTTGTTCGCCCGTTCTAAGGATAGTTGGGGAACATACTTTGCATGATACGGCAGAGTCAGGCTCCTTCTGAAACCATATGGCAGCCATAGCATTCATCACCTGCTACCTCCATGTTTCCTCACCACAACCATTTCTCTGCAGGTCCTCCCTTGCACTGGACTCCATCATGCTAGATCCTGCTTGCTCTCATTTCTACTTAGCTTCCAAATGAAGGCACATGGTAGCTTCAAGAATGAGCTCAGCTCCCTACACAAGTGGCCAAGAGGTTCTTCTTCATATAGCCTCATTTGGTCCTCTCCTGAGAGTAACGGTTACTTCTCTAAGGGCAGGAGTCAGAGCCAAACCCTTAAAGAGCAATTATGTCTTCCTTAAGTTACAAAGACCCTCCACAGGGTCAAAAGAGCTAGCAGACTTGTTGATGGCCTCTTACTGGTTGCATCTAAAGCGTGCTGATGAATAGGTGTTGACATTGCTAAACAAAGGTATTACTAGCAGATTACATCCAGCAACCTGGACAACTGCAGAAGGAGGGCAATGCATACCCTTGGGCTTGCTGTATTTCCCAATTACTACACAAAAGACTAAAACACAGGGTCATGGATAAAAGTGAATAAATGTTTCTAAATTCTGATCTTAAACACACTTAAGCTTAAAGCTATTTAATTGAGGATTTAAAAGCATGTATGCTTTATGAAGCTGTGGCTACCTGCTTCATTCTCCTGCTCTTATTTTTGCTTTTATCCTTTTAGTCTTGAAGAAGCCTAATTAGAAGCTTGAACAGGGCTCTCTCTCCCTGCCCTTAAATCAGTAATTGGCTTCAGTGCAGAGACTGTCAGGAAATTAACACATCACAACATGACAGCTGTTAATTTTTTCTCCTTATTTGTCATATGAATCACTGCTGATTTGCCAGAGTGCATAACAAATTAGTGGTCTGTAATCAGCGGCCTCTCTCCTGTGTGCAGCACCTACTTGTTTTTCCCCTTCTCTCCTGAAGTCCATTACTTCACTGCTTCAGCAGGAATGACTGTAGCTAGGTGTGTCATTGTCAATAAATCAGAATAAGCAAATGCTAAAAGCACAAGAAGCTCTTTAAACTTTGATGAAGGCTTTTAGTTGCATTTTTAAACTTACACTTGGAACTGTTTGGGGTTTGTTGTTTTTTTTTATTTTATTTTAATTTTTTTTTTTTTTAATTTAATTGTCACTCCCTGGCATAATATAATGTCAAGTCTTCTGGTATCATCTGAAGCTCTGCATTCTTCACAATGCAGAGCTGAAAATGTGCTTTGTAAAAATTAAAGGAGACTTTTTCATCAAGACAATTCTTAAAACTGTAAGGCCTGCTGCGGACCCTATGCCAATAAATAACAATTAGACACAACGCACAGGGAAATTTTCCTGTTGCCTTGAGTTATATTGAATGTATTTTTGTATAATAGACTCAATTTAATACGAGGCCGTGTGCTTCACACACCAATAAAACTGTAAGTAGAAAAAAAAAGCCTCAAGTCCAAATACAAACCCACATCATTTGGCAAAAAATGAGTTAAATTCTATCCCTCTGGATGGTGGTGCAATACAATCTGAGCATTTTTGGCCCCCTTTTTTTCTAGTTTGCATATTTTACAAGTGAGGAAGGCCACGAGAACAAAATGCAGTAGTATGCAAAAGCTGAAACGCTTCTTCAGGCCCTATCTCTGAGCTACGCTAAGAGCTGTTGTTCAAATAACAGGTGAAGAGGTCGACTATTGGTTGGTGTTCTCCTAAAACAGGGAACACTTTGGAAACATGAACTGGCAAAACTGAACCCTAAATGATCTGATGCATGTAACTGAACTGAAAGGACTGTGTTCAGTATCTTGTGCCTCAGACAAAGGAAAGTAAAAGTAGGAATATATTTGTTTAGCAAAAGGAGAGAGTATGGACCCTGCCCTGCGTTTCCTAACTTGTAGTGAAACATGCTTAAAGTGCAAGATCCCTATCATTTTTGAAGTGCTAATCATTTTTTTTTTCCTTATACCTAACCTGAAGAAATGACTTAAAAGCAAGAACAATGGAAAGTGTGGAAAGCTATACTCCGAAGTTAACTGCTGCACTTTCTATACATCAAAGCTCTTCCTCAAGACTCAAACACTCCACCTTCTCCTTCCAGAAAGATGAGGGAAACAAATAAATAAATAAATAAAGGCATCCTATGGTTCAAATGGCACCTGAACCCCGAGCGTCACTGCTTCACGCAACTCTGCTGCAAGCAAGGTCATCTTCACACCAGGAGGCAGGAAGGGAGATCCCAATTCTCTGAGGTCACTCTTGTAAAGTACTGGCCCTGATCCAGCAAAGCACTTACACACCTGCTTTGCTTTTAAGGTAAGCACGTAGTTAAGTGTTTCAGAGACAAAGTGCTCACTGCCTTACGGTGCTGTATGCATATGTTTATGAGTAAGATTTATTTCATGATTCACAGACATCACGCAATGAATTAGTACCCTAACTCCACGGGTACTATTAGTATTTTCAATAAGACTACTTGACAGTTATAATTTCAACATTTCAAAGCCTCAGGAGAAGAATTTTGCCTACAGGTAATTGGTGTTTTGTATTTACATGTTCCTGCAAACATGAAATTGTTATTTTTGTGACAATAGATATTAAAAATCCAAGAAATTGGGTTATTTTTCAATATTGCATGTATTTTCTGCTATAATTTATGTTTTAAAAATCAGTGAAGGTTTAACTAATTGTAGGAGTTTAAAATAAAGCCTTGCTTGGGGTTGGACTCGATGATCTTCGGAGGTCCCTTCCAACCCCTAACATTCTGTGATTCTATTTGCAAACTTAAATACAAATTGAGTTTTTCAAAAATATTTTTCCTCCAGTTAGAAAAATCAACCCATTTCTGATATTTTGTTTGATTGTTCAGTCTTAGTACGTACCTTTTTTTGAGTAAAAATGTAAACTTTCCATTTGCTCCGTTACATGCCTTGGTTTCAAAATGCAACCTTAGGTTTTGTTGTTTACATTACAGAATCAGTTACCCTGAAATCACCTGAAATTAGTGATTATAAAGTGCACGTAGTATAGGGCAACTCTTCCAGACTTTTTGAAATGCCACTACAAAGTGAATCTCGATAGTGACTAAAAGGAGTTCCTTGACCTACTGTAGTACCAGCACACAGAGGGACTGTGTTAGGCATCTAGAAGTCTTTAATAGGGCTTCTGTAGCAGACAGCCTCTCTGCAGAAAGGTCACAAGTGAATGCTGTTTACTGAGTCTGTAAATGCCTATTTTTTTTTTTAGCTTCACCAGATTCTGCATGTCAAAAGCAGTGCTAAGAAAATTAGGGTGAACTAGTATGTGTTTCAAAATTCAGGCTTAAAAAAAGAAAATCCTTTTCAGCAACAAAATGAGAAAAAGCCCAAAAGAAATCAACTAAGAACAAAACCACACCAAAAATCAAAATCACATAGAAACGCTGAACAGCACTCAATTACCTACAGGTTTTCAAACTCCCTGTCATGAGGAAAATAATTGTACAACACCCACCACACGTGAGGTCACTGCAGGATGTGTAGACTCATTTGCTCATCTTACTGTTTTATCAGCACTTCTGGATGTACCATCTTCAAAATATGCCAGCACTAATTAAAGTTCAGGGCAGAGAAAACACCAGTTGTGACTGGTCAGAAAAGGGAAGAGTTGGCATGTTACAGACAATGCTTTGCTGGGTCTTTCTGGTGTTGAGCTCCCTGTGGTTTCGGGTGAGACCCTGAGATTTCCATTAGCTCACTTGTGATCCTGGTACTTGCTGAAGTGGTGAAGACTTGAAGGGGCAATGTTTGTAGTTCATACAGGCTGGCAACTATGGCTTTGTTTAATAAATAATAAGCAGGAGGAATTAAAGCAAGTGTAGTAGATTTTATATTCATTATTAAACTGGCTTCCTGCTCCCAAGAAGATTTCAAGAGCCTGTTATTAGTGGTCTCAAAATTAAAAACAATGGATTTGGCAGTGACTATAAATATACAGTAAACCAGAATGTATATTTAAATAATGGATTGAGATGTCATTAAGGGTAACTGACAAAAATAGGAAATTTTACTGGGAAGCCTCCAGCTGCCACTGTTTCCAGTATCATGAATCTAGAGGGATTCCTCCCAAAGTTCTGAAAATTTGCAGAAGTTAAAAAAAAATAAATAAATTCAGCAAAATATGCACATGCAGAAGCCTTAAAATTAAGAATCTTTCCCTAAGGAATGTAGAAAGGGAATAGACAGAAATTATTTCCTATTAATACTCAAAAATTCTGAGAGTCACACCAAAACACTGAAAAGAATCATTACACTGATTTACTAAGACATATAAACTTATATTCTAGCTCCCTAGGCACCCAACTTGAGGCCTTAGAAAGCCTTAAGGAATACATGTAATGAGCTTTTCTCTCCCCAGCCTTCATTTTTTTCTCCTTCCCCACTTGCACTTGCTAAAAATTCCACAATAAATATTTTTGATAACTTCTATGAAATAATATTTCAATGCTTATTTTCAGGTAATTTAAAAAAAAAACCAACCAACAAATCCCGACCAAAACAACGCAACGTGAGAGGGAAGGACTTGGGCAATGATTTTATAAATCTTGCTAATCAGAAAAAGGAAGATTCCTTCCAAACTGAGGACTGGGTTTATTCAAATGCTATCTTATCAAGATTTGCTGTGGCAATGCCTAAAATCTTAGCAGCATTTCACCCTTCTGGAAAAGGGAGGGTTATCAGTAAAAGAGATAAAATGAAGGACTTTTTCCTGTTTAATGTTGCTCATTAACAATATTCACTTTTTTTTGTTATTAAAGTTCTTGAATGGTCATGAGAAATATGCCCGTAGAAGGTATCTGTCCATTGCCTAATATCAATGACTGAACATCAGCCTAATCTTATCTAACGACTTCTGGCAATTAGTAGCAGAAGAGGAGAAAAATGAGATGCTGGTTTGTATATCAGACCGTCAGAGCATTTCAAAACACCTTTCCTGTTTAATGTACAGTTCTGTACTCTTTCATGGTAGGCTGGAACATCTTTCATTAGAATGCCATTAATTTTTAGAAGTCACATTGTCCATCTAGGGTCGTACACTGTGGAAGAGTTTTTACAAAATTAGAGAAACTGTCAGAATATAAAAAGGTAGGCTCAGACTTCAATTAAAGCGCTGCCAAACATCTTTCCCTTTCCCTTTCCCTTTCCCTTTCCCTTTCCCTTTCCCTTTCCCTTTCCCTTTCCCTTTCCCTTTCCCTTTCCCTTTCCCTTTCCCTTTCTCTTCCCCTTTCCTTTTCCCTTTCCCTTTCCCTTCCTTTCCTTTTTCCCTTTCCCCTTTATACCTTAAAAAAACCTGTGACAGAAAGAATCTCAGCTCCAATAAAAAAATGAAACAAGAAATCAAGGGCAAAGCCCATTGTAGTAAGTAAAACAATAGTAGGAACACTGCAAAAAAGTGGTGTAAAAGTTAAATCAAGGTGGAAGCAGCTTCTAGTGATGTAGTATCATAACAGCCACCTGCTGGCATCAGCTTGGTTCCTCACATATCATAGAATGGTGGGGTTGGAAGGGACCTCTGGAGATCAAGTCCATCCACCCTGCCCCAGCAGGGTCACCCAGAGCAGGCCACACAGGAACAGATCCAGGTGGGTTTGGAAAGTCTCCAGAGAAGGAGACTCCACAGCCTCTCTGGGCAGCCTGTTCCAGGCTCTGTCACCCTCACGGGAAAGAAGTTCCTCCTCACACTGAGGTGGAACTTTCTGTGCTCCAGTTTATACCCACTGTTCCTTGTCCTGTTGCTGAGTACTACAGAAAAGAGATTGACCCCTTCGGTTTGACATCCACCCCCCAGATATTTATAGCCATTAATAAGATTCCCTCTCAAATATGTTTGATAAGAAGATATCCCCTCTGATTAATAAGATCCCCTCTCAAATATGTTTGATAAGAAGATATCCCCTCTGATTAATAAGATCCCCTCTCACTATGCCTGATCTCTTTTCAGATGGTCAGCACAGCATTTCTTCTCACCATTATCACTTCAACCAAAGGCCTCACAAGGGCCGTATCATCACCTTCCACCATGGTACAGTCAGTCATTCTATGACAGAGTAGGGCAGGATTAAATCCTGCTGGTGTCATGCTTAATTAATTACCAAACTGAATTGCTGCAGTTAGAAGGGAACGTTACATGGTCTGGGTGATGGGAGAAAGGATGGAGCAGGAGATGGCTGGCCATCTAGGAGGATATACTGCTAGCATGGATCATGAAGCAGGTGACCAAAAGAACATCAGAGCCAAGTACTCTAGGTGCTGAGAACTGCAAATGTGCTCCATGTCTAATTAGTGAGAATTAAAAGTCTTGGGAAAAGTAAACTACATTGGAGAAAGGAAATGAGCATTAGCAAAAAGAGATGGTGAAGATCCCACCGCATACTCGAGTTTAAAGAAGCTTTGATTTAGGACAGAGCAGTGTTTTAAGATACAACAGTATTGCTATTCCAAAAGGATTTATAACCAAAGATACTCCAAAGAGCCTATGCAGCTCTAAAATGGATATCTCGATTATTTTCTAGAAGAACAGCCATTGTGTTTGCTTATCTCTAGATCAGAAACTTCCTGGAAATACATTAGCATGTATTTTATAAGCCATGAAGCTGAAAGTGAGATCCAGTTAAGTACCAACACCCATTCTATTCAAGAAGGCAGTAGAGAAACTGGGCACCAGGAGGTCAAGGAAGAAAAGGAGGCACTGTGCAAGTTATTAAGCAGCTTTATAAACCAATCCAGTCCAATTTACTTTAGGGAAAATGGGGATTGCTGCTTTGTTCAGAGAAAATTGCTGAGCTCTTTTCTGCATTACAGAAGGTCTATATTTCACATTCTATACGGAAGGAAAAACACCAAACCCAAAGAAAATTGTGCAAGTCCTAAAATCTGGAATCCAAAGCGAAAGAATTTACTTTAAGCCACAGAATGTTTTGCTATTAGATGACTTATAAACATTTTTGTTTCATGAGTGAATGTTTAATCTAGCACAATAGTGTTCCAGAGGAAACTGTTAATAGTAACATTTTGTAGCAGTTGTGTGTAGGTCCCCACTGGACCTCTAAATGAAGTCTGCGTAAGGACTGTAAAGGTAGTAACCCTGCAGCTACAGCTATAATTATCAGGATTTAATGGTGTTTATGAATGACTTGCTATGAGTCAAAGGATAATAATATGTCTTATTAAAAATTTATTCCAAGTTATTTTTATAAAACTTTACTCATTTACATGTCACCGGTGATTGTTCTTTTAAATGAAACAATAGAACAATAAGGAATGTTTAGTCTTCAAGAGAAGTCTTAGCACAGGGTCATTATATAATGACTCAGTAAAAATGAACAACCAATCTTTGTAACACAGCAATTAAAAATGTAAACCTAAAAGTGAGTGTGTTGAGTAAAAGGAAAACACGAAACAACAAAACAACTTAAAAAATAGCCTCAAAAAAACAAAAGAAAAAAGACCTTGAGTGCCATATGAAAATAATGCTAAGCTCCAATTTGATCATCACTTCCATCCATATTTAGACACTGTCTCATTCCCTGAGATAAATGACCATAGATCTTTTTTAGCAGCTAATGGCTGAACATGCCCCAGATGGAACTACAGCCAGATGGCAGGTGTCATTAGTGGAACATGGCTAGCAGATCCACCACGAACCTCTACCAGCTCAGGCAGTTCAGGATGCATTAACTAATAATTCCCAGGAAGCAAAGATTTCAAATGAAAGAAATGTGAGGAATGGGGTTGTTCTTGACAAACTTCATGGCAATATTTTATTGTTACCCTGGTGCTCTATATAATACTACACATATTTTAGATAATAGATAATATATACTAGATATATATTATAGAAATTTTATATTACCTAAATAACATATGTTATATATTATCTATTTACTATCTATCATACATTATCTATATTATCTATTATATAATATATACTACATAGTATCTAGTATATAATGCATATCATTTAGATAATGAAACTAATGTATATCACTTAGATAATATGTACTATATATAATACATATACTATATATAATACATATAATATAGGAACTTCATCCAAGTCATAAAAAAGGGAGGTGGAGAATTAAAATTATCTTGCAATTTTTTTTTTCAGTTACTGTTACTGGTTTGGAATGAAGGGAGCCTCTTTAGTCTGATATTTTTGTGCTCTTTTCACTCCGAATTTTAGTCTCAAGCAGAATATTTAAAATATTACCTAAACTCCAACAACCATAAGTTGTTAAAAAAAAAAACAAACACACTTTTTTTTTATTATATAGATGAGAGAAACAGTGCTGTTGAACACCAGGACAAGATAACAACTATCAGGACTCCTAGATTCTGCACATTCTACCCCTGAATTAATACCCACAGGAAAATGAAGTATGTTGATTATTCAGAAATATTCACCAATGTCTTTGAGGTGTTTTTTGTTTTTTTCTTTAATATTTATGACCAACTTCCTAAAAAGCTGTTAATGAAACTCTGAGCCTTTTGCAATATGGATAGTCAAGAGGTTTGTTGTGCTCTCCTCTAATTGTACACCTTTGCCCACCAGTTCAATACAACACATCAGTGATTTTGCCTGGCTTAGTATTTTTCATTCCTATTACTGAAAATAGGTTTAAAAATCAGCATTGCCTTAATAGGGCACTGTGTGAGGACACACCAGAAGATGATTAAGTGATATAAGCTTGACAAGAAAGCCCATGAAAGTAGGGAGGCTCTGCCTGAAGGTAGAGAGGGTCTAAAGAGGGTGCTGGACAGGCTGGATGGATGGGCCAAGGCCAATGGTATGAGGTTCACCAAGGCCAAGTGCTGGGTCCTGCACATGGGTGACAACAACCCCAGGCAACACTACAGGCCTGAGAAAGCGTGGCCAGAATGGTGCCTGGTGGAAAAGAACATGGGGGTGTCGGTTGATAGCCAGCTGAATACAAGCCAGTTGTGTGCCCAGGTGTCCGAGAAGGCAAAGAGCACCCTGGTCTGGATCAGAAATAAGAGTGGCCAGCAGGACTAGGGAGCTGGGGAGGCTGCACCTTGAATACTAGGTTCAGTTTTGGGCCCCTCACTACAGGAAGGACACTGAGGTGCTGGAGTGTGTCCAAAAAGGGCACTGAAGCTGGGGAAGGGTCTAGAGCATAACTCTTCTGAAGAGCAGCTAAGGGAACTGGGTTTGTTTAGCCTGGAGAAGAGGCTCAGGGAAGACCTTCTCACCCTCTACAAGTACCTGAAAGGAGGTTGTAGTGAGGTGAGGGTCTGCCTGTTCTGCCAAATAACAAGCAATAGAGGAAGAGGAAATAGCATTAAGTTGCTAGGAAGGGGAGGTTTAGATTGGATATTAGGAAAAATCTCTTCACAGAAAGGGTTGCCAAACACTGGACCATGTTGTCCAGGCAAGTGGTGGAGTCACCATCCCTGCAGGCATTTAAGAGGTGTGTAGATGTGGTGTTTAGGGATATGTTTTAGTCCCTAAGTCCCTAATATAGTAATGCTGCATTAAAGACTGGACTTGATGATCTTCAATGTCTCTTCCAACCAGAATGATTCTATGATTCATGTGAACCTCATGGGGTTCAACAAGGCCAAGTGCAAGGTCCTTCACCTGGCTTAGGGCAACTCCCAGCATCAATATGAGCTGGGGGTGAAGGCATTGAGAACACCCCTGCAGAGAAGGACTTGAGGATACTGGTGGATGAAAAGCTGGACACGAGCTGGCAGTGTGCACTCACAGCCCAGAAAGCCAACTGTATCCTGGGCTGCATGAAAACAAGTGTGGCCAACAGATGATTGAGGGAGGTGATCCTGCTCCTCTTCTTTCTGGTGCTTGGAGCATTGCATCCAGCTCTGGAGCCCTCAGCATGGGAAAGACATGGACCTGTTGGAGCAGCAAGTCCAGAGGAGGGCACAAAAAACTATCAGAGGGATGGAACACTTCTCCTGTGAGGAAAGCCTGAGCAAGATGGGGTTGTTCAGCCTGGAGAACAGAAGGTCTCCAGGAAGACCTTATTGTGGCCTTCCAGTACTAAAAGAGGACTTACAAGTAAGATTGGGGGACAGACTTTTTAATGTGGCCTGTAGTGCCCGGACAAGGGGTAATGGTTTTAAACTAAAAAAGGAGAGATTCAGACTCGATAGAAAAAAGACAATTTTTACAACGAGGGTGGTGAAACACTGTCCCAGGCTGCCCAGAGAGATGGAGGAAGCTCCATCCCTGGAAACATTCAAGGTGAGGTGGGATGGAGCTCTGAGCAACCTGCTCTAGTTGCAGTACGTCCCTGCTCACTGCAAGGGGTTTGGACTAAATGACCTTTAAAGGTCCCTTCCCACCGAAACCACTCTACGGTTCTATACGGGGAAAGAGGCAGGAGGTGCAGCTAGAGAAGAGGTAAAAGGGACAAGCAATGAGCTCTTACACAAGTCTGCCAGCAAAAATATGAGCATCCATTTTTGTCTGATGAATATTTAAGTGTTTATGATTAAAAGGTGGTTTTAAACCCNCAGACTCGATAGAAAAAAGACAATTTTTACAACGAGGGTGGTGAAACACTGTCCCAGGCTGCCCAGAGAGATGGAGGAAGCTCCATCCCTGGAAACATTCAAGGTGAGGTGGGATGGAGCTCTGAGCAACCTGCTCTAGTTGCAGTACGTCCCTGCTCACTGCAAGGGGTTTGGACTAAATGACCTTTAAAGGTCCCTTCCCACCGAAACCACTCTACGGTTCTATACGGGGAAAGAGGCAGGAGGTGCAGCTAGAGAAGAGGTAAAAGGGACAAGCAATGAGCTCTTACACAAGTCTGCCAGCAAAAATATGAGCATCCATTTTTGTCTGATGAATATTTAAGTGTTTATGATTAAAAGGTGGTTTTAAACCCAGTGTTATCAGAAAGCAAGTCTGAAAAAGGACACAAGTACAGTCAAATAAAAAATAACCTCAGTATAAAGGAAAAATTGGAGACTTTTTTTAAACTTGTCACTCCACACTGATCCTTAGCTAACCCTTAAAGAGGTGTTGTTGTAAAGGTTAATTAATTAAAGTGCACAGAGATGATTATTTGAGAGCTGCTAGGTAAATGTAAAGTACTGTTCCTATAGGTTAATATTTTCTCTTAGGGCACAGCCAGGTTTGACACCAAGGTACATTACATTCTGAGACAGTTTCAAAGCTCAGGGCCATCTCCCACTTCCACTGAAGCAAAGGGGAATGTTTCTGTGGGTGATAAAGACCTCTGAATCTGGCTCTGAGGATACAGCTGTATGACATAAAGCTATCTCCTAGCTCTGCTAGTATGTGCCCCTGGCTGAAGACAGCTCATCTGTCTTGCTTTTCAGGGAAGCTAATTAGGTCAGCAGGTACACACACCAGGATCCAGCCAGGGAATCTTCGGAGGAATGCCACTGCTTTCTGTAGGACTAACCATGGAAAACACAGGGAATTTGGTAAAAACAGCTTAGTTCAAAAGTGGCAAGTACCCACTGGTTCACATGGGCAACGTGGAAATTTACAGGTACTCATCATCGCTGGCCACAAATCACCAGTGATGTATGTTTTGCTCTAGAGATTTGAGTCACTTCTTCCAGGTGGCACTTTGTCTCTCCCGTCTTGTTACAACCAGATTCTTGTTCATAGAACTTCAGTTTGCTAAGAGCTGTCTCATCTTTAGACACTGGAATGGCCTGCCCAGGGAGGTCATGGAGTCGCCATCCCTGGAGGCATTTAAGGAAAGATTGTATGTGGCGCTGAGTGACATGGTCTAGAGACCTTATTGTGGCCTTTCAGTACTTCAAGAGGCCTGTCAGAGAGATGGAGACAGATTTTCTAGCAGGGCCTGTTGTGATATGACAAGGGGTGATGCTTTTAAAGAAAAGGAGGGAGATTTAGACTGGAGAGAAGGAAGACAGTTTTTACACTGAGGGTTGTGAAAGCCTGGCCCAGGTTGCCCAGCAAGGTGGTCGCTGCCCCATCCTGGAACTATTCCAGGTGAGGTTGGCCAGGGCTTTGAGCAACCTGCTCTGCTTGCAGGTGTCTCTGCTCAGGGCAGAGGGGTTGGACTGGATAACCTTTAAAGGTCCTTTCCAACCCAAACCATTCTGTGATTCTGTGATCTCCATACCAGCACCCCAATCCCAGTCTGACCCCACGGCGCACATATCTGACATTAGACAGGATGCATAAGCGACAGATACCCAAGAAGTCTGAGAGCAGCTTACCATCATTTCCTTCTCTCTGCCACCCTGTAGCAGCTGCAGTTAGCAGAAACAACTCTGATATTTCCCTCCTCATACAGACCAGGATGAGGATCCTGTGGCTTTCTCTTTGAAGCTCATGAGATTCTAGAACCTGCTCCTTATCCAAAAGAGCTCACACTTGGGGCCTTTCCAGGAATGCAGCAAAAGATTTGTTTGATTAGGGGGACTGAGATGCAAAGGGATGAAAATCAATGGTTAGTTCCACTGGAACTGACTTTGGTTCTGCTAAGGTTTAATTTAATTTAATTGACCATATAATTAAAGGTGTTATGCTTTCGGAGACTTGGACAGACACCTTTATTATTTTATAGTTAAATAAAAAGAAGTTCAGAGCTGGATTTGAAGTCAGAATTCAGGATTGCTGGGACTACTTTTAGGACTATCACAAATCAAAAATGCCATAATTGTATAGTATAACTAGTGTAACAAGATTTTTTTCCTAACTACTGTAACAAGAACTATGCCCAAAGTAAAACCATAAAGTGAACAATGAACAACGTGAACAATGAAAATGCAGGTCCTGGTCACTGTGGCAAAGATTTTTTTACCTGGTGCAGCACACAGATTGTTCATCTACAGACTAAGATCCTGGAACAGATTTTCCCAGTGTTGACAGACCTGATGTTCTCTGTCCATTTCCTCCATAACTCCTGGAAACAGGCAGCTTTGAAGCTCTGTTAAAAGAAGAACAGAAAAGCATTATCTATAAAAATGTTTCTTTAAGGAAGATTTGAAAATTACTATACATCTTTTATATGTGCTGTTTCCTTCATTATGAAAAGCTCTCTGATTTCTCAGTTTGCTTCCAAGGCAAACTGGACTGGTAGAGAGAGGTGAAAATGTAGAATAAAAGGCACCAGTGTTTCCTCAGCTATTGTGTAGAACAACCTTATCAATTAGTAAGAACATTTGAATACTGATGTGGGAATACAGACACGGAACCATTCTTTTCCAGCCAACAAGGATACACCAGAATACAGGTGATATACTGGTAAAAAAATAAAATGCAGACAACTTTCTTCAACTTGTCATTCCAAAGCATTCTTGCAGGGGTGAAAGAGACTATTATTGATAACCATACAATTGAAATAATTTATATACCTTAAAATCTTCTTGAATAGGAAGAGCTATGTTATTTCAATGTAGGCAAATAGCTGTTAAAAAGAAAAAATTTTCTCCATAACTATTACGGGGAAACATTAATTTCCAATTCTCTACATTCAAGTTTGTCCCACTAATAGTTCTTTGTTCCCACCTCATCTCTTTCACTAAATTATGTTGAAAGTGGAAGAATGGATGTTTCCCCACTTATATTCTTCCTCCCTACCTCTCTTCCAGTAGAGGAGAGCAAAGAAGTTGCAGGAGTGCAGAGGAGCACAGATAGCACCATGCTCCTTTATTTTTTGTAGAACAGAGGTTGCTCTTGCAACTGCTACTCCTTGTTTTTACTTGAGGCCAGTCACAGCAAAGGAAGATGTGATCAGATGTTGAGCCCCTGAAAGTGTCATCTCATCTGCCTCCACGTCTAACATCACAGAAGCAGACACGCAATGCTATTAAAGGCCAGTGTCCTGTCCCTTCCGCTAGTATCCCAAGGAATGATGGTTTGTTTTCTTCTTCCTATCTTCACAGTAAGGGCAACTGCACACCCTGAGGGGTCTCCATAGAAAATTCTGATTTTAGATGAAGAGGAAAAACAAGCTCCCTTCTAGCTGTGATATGTGATTAAAGCAAATCCAACCTGAATCTCTTTAGCAGTACTATAGGTCTGGGGGAATGTGAGAAGAAAGAGAGTTACCACTGAGCCCTGTTCTTCAAGTCTAAACATTTGAGTTTTTCCTAGAAGACAGTCTGATCAATAGGATGATTGGGAAATAATGGATTAATTCATAAGACAAAGGGATATAAAATGGTTTGAGTGTGAAAGTGAAAATTCAGTTACTGAAAAAAAAATCTACATTTGAATATTTTCTTTTCCCCTGTTTGGAAGTTATCTCTAAGAATGTAAACAAAAGATGGAATATGATATATACAGGAGTGAGAAGTCCTCAGAAAGACCACTCTGATAAGATCAGACCTGCTCACCATCACACCTCCAGGTGAAACAGAGGACAAGAGTGAAGGCACTAGGAGGATGTTCTAGCTTGAAATTCTAATAGTGTGGAAATGTTTTATGATTTTAATCTAGGCACATTTCTTTCTGTCTCTTCTCTATCACATCTCCATTTCTGCCTCCTTTTACTCCTATATCATTACTCCTCTTTGATGCTTCCACCATCTGTAATAACAAATAGAAAAGATTTTTCTATAAGATTTCTGTCTTCCAAACAAAAGAAATCTAAGCATCGCTCAGATGTAGTGTTGGGGGATATGGTCTAGGGGAGAACTTGTAGAGTAGGGTTAATGGTTGGACACGATGATCCCAAGGGTCTTCTCCAACCTACATGATTCTGTGACTCAACTGTATGACCAAAGCCTGCAAATTTGCATGCATTGTATACACTGTGTTTTGCCCCCAGTATTTTCTACATGTTGTATAAACCATAGATGTGAAACACAAAAAAGCAAGGGCATATGGGGTATTTGTAACATATTAGTAGCCTACATTTAATAATACTTGAAGTATACATTAAATTTAAATTATCCCTTGTATCTGTCAGAAAAGAAAGACTACCTGGATGGTTTATGGGCACAATGTCTCTAGGGAACGTCACAAATTCACTTGATGTCCTTAAGTAAAATGAATTTTCCATATGGAGCTCTGATTTAGCTGAAAGATGTGTAAAATCACACGCAGACAAACAGGCAGGAATGGAGAGTTCCCTATCGACTATACATCTGAGCACCCCCTCATTCATTGTTTATTCTAGCAAAGGTACTGAAATATATTGTAGTGAAGAAATAGCCACCCGGTACTGGTGTTGCACACAGTCATAATCAACAACTATTTATAGTTTTCTTATTTTCCTCGTCTGTCAGAACTGGAAGTTTAGCTACAGGGACACGACTTGTTTGGAAGATGAACATCCCTGAGTGTTTTGTTTTCTATCCTGTGTCAACTCTAGCAGCTCACTTCTCCATTTTCTATCAAATTGTCCATATAATTCCACCTCTATCCCATGACGTCCTATGCATTCCTTCACTAGATGAGTACATGTTGGTTCTGGTTGGTTCAATCTAGTCACCTGAAGTCACACTTGAAACTGGCCTCTTCTCACGACCGAGGGTTTGTCTGTTGGAAGCTCTGCCTGAAGCAAAGCACAAAATACTGAATCTTTGGTGAAAGAAAGAAAAAAACAATGATTTCTTGAGAATATTTCCCCAGCCTTACAAAGAGGCAGGCACTCTTCTTCTGTTATCATGCTAGACATGTGCTAGCTGATGGCTTTACTATTTTGTCAGCAATTACACATTTCAACTCATCCTCATGAAACCTTCCCTCCCCCCTTCCAAGCCTGATGTAAACAAAGGAGATCACATAATAGATGTTGATTCTATCCTTAATGTTGAGCTGTAAATTCAGGGTCTGTTGCTCCCACTGTGCTTGCAACCAGGCAGCTCACAGTACCAGCAGTACTCTGGGGAACCATAGAGGTGTAGGGAAGGGAGAGGGGAGTCCTTTTGCAGAGCTTGCTGAGCAGAGAAGCCCTCACACAATTTTTGCAAGTCTGCTCCTAACAGAGATTATCTTGCCTGAGAATACAGATCTTCTGGACTAGATCCTGGGCACAGCACATGGTTTGGAGTGCTGGAGTTGATAAAACCAGGAAAAGAGGAGGCTTCTGCTACCCTTCATCTAGCTCCTCCTGCTCTTCTAGAGTCTTCTTGAGCAGGTACTGCCTAAAAACCTTAAGTATTCTCAACCCGTTCTTGGCTAGTTCAGTTCTGGAAAGGGCTCGTGCGTTAGATGCTGCTTAGCAGGAACAAGACAGCACTACAAAGCCCATATCCAAACAAGATGAAGACAGAGAAATCCTCCTGAGCTTCAAGTGCTCCAACTGTATCAGTAACTAAAGGCTTCTTTCCACTAAGGGGAACCAAACAACTTGCTGGGTTTAGAACCACTTCCAACTCATTGGGAGGCAGGTGCCATGGACTTCAATTTGCCTGAGCTATCTGTGGATAGATAGCCATAGCCTTCTGTCTAGCTGTCTCTATGCATCTTACATCTGTCTGTGTGTCATGCCTATTCTCTGTGGTGCTGGTTCCTGAAAAACTGTGCTGTACACTTTTTCTAAGCTTTTGCTTTAAGGTTGTCTCTGCCTCTCTGATTCTGAGCTTTGTTTGCAGCAGGTTTGCTTTAAAGTTTTTCCCCTCGAGTTTTATCCCACCAGATTTGCTACTATTTTGGCAGTTCCGTGTCAAAAGAATCCAAAAGAAAATTAGCCATGTCTTAATTTGAGACAAAGCAAATTGCAAAGGGAAGAAGGAAAAAGAATTTTGGTTTTGTCAGTCACCTTTGTGTAGAAGCTCCATTTATTCTACGAGTTCACTTACTGTGGCATTAACTTGTCTATAAAATAGGGATAATTACCTTTCCTTCCTTGATAAAGTCGCCTACAGTATACAGTTTGATAGGGGAAATAAGTTATGCATTTTTAATAATGAGGGAAGAGACCTGGAAACATTTCATACTTCCTTAGAACTAAGATACTGGTAACAATATAAACTGCTAGGGCCTAAACTTGAAAGCAGATATGGTATGGTTATTTTTAATCTATTATTTTTGAAGATCAATATAAAATGTCACACGGCTTTAGATCTTTCTGGTTTGCAATCAAGGAAAATACTCAGAACCATTAGAAAAATTAAAAACAAAAATCTAACAAAGAAAAGCAGAAGCCATTCTGAAAGAAAAGTTCCTGTTTTGTGATTCATACAGATTATGGGTCAACTCATAGCTAATTTTGTTTATATGAGAGTACATGTCCTCAGCTCTACAGAAAGAATAAATTAAAGACTCTATCCATGAAAATGTTCAAGTGAGATTATAGCTGAACAACAAAGATATTTTTAAAGCCATAAAGTATTAAACAGATGCCAGTGTTTTCTTAGATACATAAATGGCCTGATATGGAAGACAGTCAGGTAATAGCTTTGAGCTGTGAATTGTTTGCAACAAAATGTGAAGTCAAATAAATCTCACTTGAATTGCATCGCATTAGAAACTCAAAATGCAGAACAGGCCTGTTGAAAGAGCTGTTAAAAGTTCACAAATCTGTTCAGAAACTCAAGGTTGAATGGATGTAGGCACACTGATTAATTTGATTTCAAATTGTGGAAAACTCTGATTTTTGAGAGGTGGAGGGCTTAAAGAAAAACTTTGTAATACAAATTTTCAGCAATTGCTTTTAAAACTGGTTTACGCCCCAGACTTCAGGTTGAAGTGTTCTAAGTTCTTTCTAAGGAAATCTGATTACATAAAGCTAACACATTCTGTGTATTTCTGGAGTAATTCCAGGACAAATTGTATCTAGTTATTAGATATATCAATTACATATAGAAAACAAGATCTGTAGCAATCCACGGGCCAAAATTCAGAGGCTTATACCCTAAATTTGCAGACGTGTTAAAGATAAAGCACATCACAGCTCCTTTGCCTCTGATTTCAGGGAGAGACTTACCCACCAGGGAAATGGATGTCATCAGGCACGTGTTCAGAACTGGCTATAACCAAACAACAAATGTAGTTCCCCCGCTGAGATTCCAAACTTCAGAATCCAGCAAATTCACTTGGGATCTCAGCGCAGACTGGTGTCCTCTGCCATGCCTTCTGTGGGCTAAGACAGCCACCAGGAAAAAAAAAAAGGAATCTGAGAAACAGAAGAGAAAAAGGATTGTTCAGCACGGACTGTTCAGCTGCACAATGCCAAAAAAAAGTTTCACACAACGGTTGACTTTCATCAGCTAGAGGACTCCAAGGTGCTACATACTCACATATCTGCTTAAGGATCACGGCGTGACCTTTTTTTTCTGAGTTGGCTCTAAAATAGCTTGTCCCAGTCCCTTTTTTGACCATTTCAAAGTGCTTGGGTCCCTTTCTTTTTGAAAGCTGCACTAATAATCTGCTAAGGATTTCCTTATCACTCTGATTTGTGACTGGAGTAATATGGGATCTCTGTGGATAGAGGTTTCTGAAAAAGAAAAAGCTCTGCTTAGGATGCTAGGAGTCCTTTTCAAGTGACAGGCAGCAGAAATTATATTAGAGGATTATTTGATTTTGCACTTAGGTGTTTCTCATTATTAGGCTCTCTAGTACATGGATTAGTAACAATTCCACTGTTCCAGAGCTTTTGTCATTAACAACATCCCACCTCCAGCAACCTCTGTTAGTCAATAATAACGGCTTGTTTAAAAATAGCAGCGTCAACTTGTTTGCACCATTATTATCTGTGCATGGCTTATTTCCCCACAAGACTTTGGGATGGGGCATAACCTGCCTTCTCTTGGCCTTCTCCTCCCTCTTTTTTGCAGTTTGCTTGAAGATGAGGAGAAGAGATCTTCAGTAAACAGCAGTAATGTAACAGCAGTGTTGCTCCAGTTTTCAACAGTAAAATACAGCAGCCAGAAGGAGCTGTATATTCATTAAGTCAATAAAGTATTAGCACGCATTTTATTGAACTGTAAACTCTTTTTCTCCTCGATGAAGATGTTGTGTGGTTTTCACCTTTGCACAAATCCGAGTGATTAATTTAGTGTTCAGAGTTGGAGTAAGAGGAGGAAATTCAGGCCAAATTCCAATCCAGCCTTTCAGCATCTTCCCCCTTCTTGCTTCAGACTCAGTTATTCAGTTTTATTCTGACATACTTTTACAAACAAATAGTGATACGAACAGTGGGTTTTTGTAGGGCTGCCTCTTCCCTACCTGCCACTAAGGCCTCATCTTTATCCTGCCATCTGCCAACAACTACATTCGGGTAGATGTTCTGCTTTGTGAATACAGAAGGTGATTCAAAAAGCATTGCTATGCAGCGTAAAGAGAATTTATTATGCCAACGTACTGTATCTTACTCTGTAGATTAACATAAATAATTATTGGAATACTGCACTGCAATGGAATATGCTTAAAGATAATTGAGTACAAAATTAATATACTTTTTATATTTCCTCATGCGTTACAGTTAAGCCTTCTGTTTTGTGACAGAAACCTAGAATTAAAGCACAAGAAACAATTCATGTTATAATTATGTGTTCTAAAACTTATATTCAAATGCATTGGCAAACTATTGTCAGAATATTTGCATACAAGCTGAACAATTAAGTTGTCAGCTGATTCTATTTCTTCTTCTTTTTTTTTTTTCTGTAAACTCTTTAAGTTTTTTAATCCATTTTGTTATCAGAGCCAGCCAGAACTTTCAACACTCCTTCATGCCTTAATTTAAAATAGCATTAGTGGAGATACATTACCTAAAGGAAGAAGAGAAATCCATTGATATTTTTAGTGTATTTCTCTTACTCTCGGGGTACCTGACAGTTGTGGAAGTGAATTAATAGCATACATGGTAAAAGAATGGTAGCCTTACTGTCATCTGAGAGCTGCAGCAAAGCCTTGATTCACTCACACTAGAGGTAGCGTTTAGATCCTACTTTTGTGCTGTACTTTTCCCCCTAGCACAGCAAGCTAATGACTCTTGCTTTATTGGAAATATCATTAAAAGTTTTGGTTTTTAAATAGGAGAATACATTTGACCTAAAAGGGTAAATACTTTGATTCTCATAAACAGGAGGTGAATTTCCCAGTGTTAAAAAAATTAACAGTGCATCTCATTTCACAAGAAGAACCCTCGGAAAACAGTATCCCAGCTTCCTGCAGACACTGAGTGTCAAATTGAGATACGTCGCACATGAAAATTCAAGCTCATTTCTCATCTAGTTTTAGTTCTGCTCTGTCCTGGACATTAGCAGATTTGATAACTGTAAGGAGAAAAAAAAAATTCATAATTTAATTTGTGGAAGCCATTCACAAACACACCTTTTTTTTTTTTTAACTGCATGAATATTTTTTTCTAATTATTTATTTATTTTACCTTGAATTAAACAATTGGATCTTTGAAAAAGCTATATTTAGATTTTTTTTTTTAATTGACCCATTATTTTGCTTGCTTTCACTGCCAGAACCCCCTACTGCAAACAAGGATAAGGATGCTACCTGGACTTCATTTGATGAATAGTTTTAATTAAAATTTTCTGTACCATAAGTATTTTAATGTTGCAGCCAAACCAAAGGTATGCAGTAATAAATTAAATTATACATTTAAATTAATCTATAAATATGCTATAAAATGGACAGGATATTTTTAAGATAGGGAATGAGACATGGATTGCTAATTATGACAATTAAATATCATGAGTAAAAATAAATGACAATCAATATCCTAGAACCATTCTGTAAAAAAAAAGAAAAAGAAAAAGAAAAAAAAAAAAAAGAAGGAAATATAATATCATTTAGATGTCTATAAAAGTGAAAAATTATTAGCAAGTTGGAGTCCTGATTTTTCTATTGTAATAAAATGATAAGCAGTAGAACATTATACATTTCATCACCGCTAGCCATAAATACCGCACGTATACTGTACTGGCACAATCTATTATGGAATTCTTCTATTTGGGTCTATTCTGTTCAGGATAATAACATGTTTAATTTTTACTAATAAAATTCCCAGCCTTTCTGCTCACTCAGAGTCTGATCTAGAAGCTGGCAAGGTTCCTGGAGGCTTTCTCTTTGCATTTAATGCCCCTGCTTTAAAACCCCCCCACCCAAACCCAACCAACAAACAAGAATAGCAACAACTACATGCAAGGGCAGCAGTGTATTGGTTATGTACACAGAAGCAGGGTCTCCCCCCCAGGGACTCTTCTGTATGAAAAGTCACCTGTGGTTTCATCCTAGCAGCAGGATATCTGGACCAAGCATTAGCTCATATGTCACAGGACACCTACCTGAAATTCTTTTAATAATTACTTCTTCACATCATAAGAACACTAAGGCCAGCCTAAAGACACAGCATTGCTTTGTCTGCAGTGCTGTGTTAGGAGGTAGTAAATGTGTAAATTGGATGGAAACCCAGTAAATTACTGTCTTAAACTTGTTGGGTTTAGTAGTATTTATGTCACAGCCAAGAGATGCATTTCCCGTCCATCTTCTTCACAACCATTTATCAAAATGGTAAAGGCAAAAAAACCCCCAACCCTGAAGATGGGACTTTCTCCTCATCGTGGAGACTTGGGCAATGAATTCATTATTGTATTCATATTAAAAGCTTATTCCATGTCTTTCGATCACATCTTTTCCTTCTCATTAAGGCGTATTCACTTTTTTGCTAATTAGGTATTCTTTGTTGCACAATGTTTGCTCTAATCTTTTGGAATCTCTCTCAATATCCAGTCATTGCCTTCATTACTGGCTCCCCTAGAATCCAACCAAAGCATGTTATTTTTTCTGCTAATTATATCCTCATTTACAGATTGTTGCCTTCTCTGATTGGCTCTTTAAACCAGTTGCTATGACTTCATTAGCAATGTCTTCTGACCCTGTTATTTCTTGTGACAGGATTTGCTCCACTTGTCCTGTAGCACTGTATCCCAGGGTCACTCCTCTCCCGGGTTGGAATAGTGTCAAACACGAAAGGTTTAGGGCAGAAGAAAAAAAAAAAAAAAATCACGGCTGAAGTTGCTAATTACCACATGCAGCAATGGTA
>VWZY01010244.1:114506-136989 GCA_013399075.1 Chloroceryle aenea
GTTTTAAAGGTGTCATTAACAGGTTAGTTTCATTTATAAATGTGCTTGACAAAAAAAAAAAAGAAGTCATCACGCAGTGTGTTTTTGCTTTTACAATCCACCAAATAAGTGTTTTTAATTCATGTGGGATTTCTTATCATGCTACATGGCAATAAAATTACTGTATAAAGCACCCTTGAGCTAGAGGAATGTAGAAGGCAAGTTTCTAAAGAGATTTTCCTCTTTTGCCTTGAATTTCAGAATCTTGTACTGTATTATAATTTGATTTCTAACCTGTCCTATAGAAATAGTGGTCTTCCTTAAAACAATAAGTATTAAATTTCCAGGCTTTTTTTTTTTTTTAATATTTTAAGTGAATATACCAGAAAAACACATTAAGAGAAAATTAAAATATATGAAACTGCAGTGGACTACTAACATCATGTTTATATTAAGCCAGAGAATGGTACGAGCTTACAATTTTCACGGGGTGCAAACTGCACATTGTGCTAATTGTGTTCCCCACTTTTAGTCACTTGCAAATCTGAATAATCCATTACCAGACCCAGAGATTCAAGCATAAAGCAAGAGTTTAACACAAGTTAGTTAATATGAAAAACGCTGTATCTAGTTGTTTGCAAAATTACTTTTGTTGATTAAAAGGCTCTTCAGAACTTCCGGCTTGTGAAAGGGTTTTAAATTGTCTAATGCTGATTGTGATTGCTATGCAGAAAAAAGGCAATGCGAAGCAAACCATTATATCACTGAATCTTTGTTAAGCAGGCCTTGAAAGTGCTTGACAGCATAATTAATCTTGTGATATGAACAAAGAAACCAACTCAATAGTATTGAAGATGCTTATTAAAAATACTAAATACCTTTTTCCACTTAAAAACCCTTTTGAAATACTGTGGAAAGTGCCATTACCTTTTTTTTTTTTTTCTGTTTTTGCGGTATTTTAGTCTAAAATTGATACAAGGGACACATAGTACGAGGGAAAGAATACACTGGGTGACAATAAAAATTAGTTTGAAAAACAATGCTCCCTGATTTGGGGTGTCAGCTAAGCAACCTTCAAGCGTTACAAAAGACCCCTGCACACACACGTGTACAGACACCCAGTGTCCCTTGCTGTTAGCTTCAAAAGTTATTTAAAATAATGCCTGGTTGTCAGTCATATTACATTCTCAGAGTAAATCTTAATAAAATCATTTCTATTTAAATGGATAACATCAATTTTAATCGTTGTTCCTGCCTTCTACGGTGACTACGTTGTATGACGCCGCACCGGTGGAAATCATACGTCCCTGATACCGTGGGATGAGTATGTGGTGCAAGCTGATCCCAAATCTACTGGGAGATTAAGGATAGTACGCTGTGACAGTGGCTGGAAGCAACTGTATCCAGAGCTTGTAATGTACATTTTTGCAGCCTGAAGAGGCAGAGCGAACCAAGCTTTGCAAGGGGAATTGACTGATTTTCAGCAGAATGTACAGTCTCCCTTCAAAAAATCATTAGAAAATGACAATCATGGAAACTAATGTTTAGAAGTACCACAGTCCTGATGGCCATCAATTTATTAAGAACTTGATAATGCAGTTAATGTTAACATTATCTATTTAAGGCCCATTTATCTGTTTAATTCTGGAAAGCATAATTATTGTCCTAGGAGTTGATCCTGCAAGGCAGAGAGCTAAAACTAGGGGGAAAAAAGAAAATAAAAGGGGAAAAAAAAAAAGCATTGTGCCAGTTACAGCCCAGCAAACCTGATCCTTTTTAAACCAGAAGGTGAAGATAAGTGAAGTGACCAGCCCCACAGGCTGGCTGACTGGAGGTTTTTTGGTTTTGCATATACCATGAGCCAGCGAAGAAGTCAGTCTGAGAGCGTCGCAGTTTCATGGGAGGTGGCACCTCTGATTTTGGTCTCCACGACCTCCTGACCCCAAGAAACAGGTTGTTCTTGTTTTCTATAAAGGTCAACTCTTCTGTATACCCAGTTAAAAGACTGCAGAGTGGGGTGGAAGGGATATAATGAAATTACCAAATCAGCAGCTCTAAACTCCCTTTCAAGTATGCCATTTTAAGCACTGTATGTTGGCTATGCCTGCTCTTTACCCTGCCAATCTAATTTTTCTTCCCTGACTCTTAGGCACTGAAAGAGCTTTCTCTGAGCTGCTGAGTTTCATCACGTTATGAAAGGAACCGTACTTCACGGCTCTGCAGAAGGCAGAAGCCTGCGCATGCAGACGAATATTCAGCACCAACACCAGTTTAGCCAGTACCATCTTTGGAGAGGATGCTGTCTTACGTTACACTGAAATTATATGTAGCACAATCCAGCCCTGCTTTTGATCAAGGGCTGCAGATGTTAGTTTAAAGACAACCTACTTGCCTTGGTAGTCTGCCATCAGCAAAGCTAAAGTGCAAGTCCCCGAGCAGGAACGTGTTGAATCTCAGCCTTCTTTTAAAACTTCCATACGTTTGCAGCTGCAGCCCTCTGTGAAAAAGCAAAACCAACAAGGGATGTTGAATTTGGAGGTAAACACACCTTACTTTGTCTTACCTTTGAGTTTTTTTAATGCTCTTCAAAGGCATTAAAAGAATGCTGTGTTTCATTTTAATAACAGCGACTGTACTCTGGAGTTGCTTGTCCTTGCTCAGGCACGGCTTCCTGTGACATATGGCAATCTTGCCTGAGCACAGACAGTGTAGGAGGGTCTGATGGCAATCGTTACTGCAATTAGCAAACCACACTACTGTATTCATGTTTTACTTTATAGTTCCGATCCTAAACACTGGACCTTTTCTTCAATTCTCTATGTACAGAACTCCCATTAATTAAAATCAAACAGCAAGATATATATATATAAAAAAAAATCAATGGTAGAATATGACTCATGGTATTTAATTAATGGGTAATTCCTCACACCAATATGCTGAGAAAGCTTGAACTTAACCTTTAGGATTAAAAAATTCACCATGTGAGAAAATTTGCTTTCTTCTAATCACATTTCTCCCTAACAGATTTTAAAAACACACGTACAAATCTGTTGGCAAAGTGCTGAAGCGCACGCAATCCCTAAGACTGGAAGTAAGCTCCTACTGCTACTGATACCCACCTAGATAATGGCACGAACAAAAAAATTCCTAGTGGTATGCTCATCAATGTTGGAATATACAAAGCACTGTTTTCAGCGTAGTTCTTCAGGTGATGACCACAACAGCCTGCCAGTTATACCTTTCTCCTCTTTCTATCTTTCCTCAGTCATTCATTTGAAAATTACCACACAGGTATCATTTGTTGAGCAATGTTAAGTGTAAGAAGCACATGAAGAGAAAGTCTGTATTTCATAATAACTCAGCAATATGGATTTTGGCCTTAAGGGTACATTCATTCAAACAAGAGAACAGCAGTGAGAAAGCCCATGAGCAAAATCTTGCAACCTTACGAAAGGAGATGTTCATTCAGGGGTGAACACTTTATTTCAAGTTTAATAAATTTCATTTTCAAGGAATTGCCAACTCACACAAATTTGTCACAAATCTTCAAATGAGAGATCCTTTTTTTTTCTGCTCGCAGTGCTGGGAGAAGGCACTTGGTTTCTCACTATCAGTTAAAAGGGGTTTGCTTTCAGCTACTGACATTTTTCCTCTATTTAGATAGGTACTTCCCCCTTGTTCCTGCTGGAAGCAGTAAAAAGTGCTGCATCTATATTGTCCTAACATCCTAAAGGACAAAATCCCTTTGCCAGTCCGTATTGTTTATCCACAGAGGTCTGAAGCACCATAAATGCTGAAAGGATCATTTGGGACAGCCTAGAAATCCTTACACGCTGCATGAAAGACTCTGCCTGGGGAGCCTCGTATCCAAAATCATCCTGAGCTCAAAAGACAACAAGGTTACAAGGTTTGGTCTGTAACTTTTCTCAACCACACAACTCCGTGCACCACCCTGTGTCATTTGCTTTTACTTCAAAAAACATTTATAACAGGGCAGGATGTGGAAGGGTCTTTTTTTTTTTTTTTTGATCATGACCTAAGACACCAAAAAAGATGTTCCAGCAACTCAACATCACATTGGACTCCACTAGACCCTTCCTCAGCTTTCTAGCAGACAGACCACCAAATTTTATCAGCCTTCCTAAGTCCGAAGGGTGGCTGCAACTCGTAGAGTGACTTCTGGATGTCATCCTACTACTCCTGCTGCTCCATCTGGCATGGCAAAAAACTTACAATGACTACCTGCTTGATCCTGTCAAAGATACTCTCATCATTAGCATCATCTAAAAGGTGGGAAAAGACAAACCCCATGAGGATAAGAGTTGCACAGAGGGACTGCAGTAAGATATTCATCTGTGCCCAGACACTCATTGGTGCCCTCTGCCTTACCCCACAGGCCTCAGGATTTATTCACAAAGCTAAGCCCCAGAGCTGCACTGGCTCCTCAGAGTTCTGGTTGATACAAGGAACTGTCAAGCACTAGCCAAAGCAGAACATGTCCTCCAACTCAGCAAGGAAGTGTTGTCAGGGTTGTTACCTGAGCATATTTTCTCTGCAGGGTCTGTGCAGGCCAAGCACTGGGAATTCCAGACGACAGAAAGATTTTCTGCCATTGCTGTTACCAGCACACCCAGCAACAGAAGGCATGAGTGAATGCTCAGGACTGTCTTGCTACCCCCAGAGAAGTCCCAAGATAATTTCAAGCATACGTGAATAAGCAGTTTGATGGAGAGAATTCATGCCTCCAAGAGCTGACCTTGCTCATCAGCCACCATGAGGAACATGAAATAAAGGATGTGTGGCAGCACCTGTTTCCAGCCACTCAGAGGAGAACACGGCAAACTCTCCATCAGGTCACTAAGAAGTCCCTGCTCCCATATTGTGGCTGAATCTTCCTTGCTGAACACACCTGAACAAAGGAAACAGTCATTCATTTTCACCTTTTAACCTGCTTTTTTTTTTATGTCAGCATCTCCAGGACTGGAGAGGCACGGCAGATAAACAGCTGTCTCGTGAAGAGCAGGTATGCCTGCCTAAGCAGAGAAGTTGCTGGATCTTAGGCCTGGAAAAGGTGCCAGAGACAACAAGAGGTCAAAAGGCTTTGTTTTCATTCTTCCTTAAATCTGCCTGTTGTAGGGAAACATGCAGTCCATACCCCTTTGCACATTCTACCACTGTATTTTTTTTAAGGGTCTCTTGGATGGACCACCCAGAGGTAGGATTCTTCATCCAGATACGAGAGGCAGGGAGAGGGAGGAACAAGGGCTCCCAATTTTGTCTACTTTTTTTCCCCCCAGATCCAAGCTGATGCTACAGGAGCACCCTCTGTTTCTCGGGTACCTTGCAACAGAACACGACCAGAACAATCCGTGTTTACATTCCATGTCTTGAAATATTTTGCACCAAGCGATAGTTAAAAGGAGTGATGGATGTATTCAATCTGAACAGACCTGAAGCATTCCAGATGCCTCCATCCAGGCCAGGGGGCTGTCTCACAAGCCTGTGCCCAGTCTGGGCTGGCCACTATAAACAAAGGGGACCGTATGGAAGTAGTATCTAGCTGTGCATTTTTACTGCTGTGTAGTGACTCAGTTTACTGAGTCTGTTGATGTATCCTGACTACATTTTGACTAATGTGTGCTGCACTGTATGTAAATGTTTCCTGCTGTTTGGAGTTGTGGGGCTTTTTAAGCCTTCTAACGGGGCAGACAGTCCTTGGATCCTTGTGGATCATCACCACACTCTTACTGCAAGGCCAATGCAGTTTGTTTATACTTGACAATAAAAAGTTTTTACATTTAAGCCGAGTGCTTCTGTATTTTACACCATCCTTCTCAAAGCCCTTAGCTCCATAATTCCCCCTTTTTTTTTTATCCCTGAAAACTGAAGAGCGAAGCCACCTAACCACTCCCTGTTCCTGGCAAGAGGGACATCAGCACATCTCAGTGCAAGTCGATAGTTTTTCAGAAAAGGGCTTTTCAGTCACAGCCCTCTGACACGGTGACAATGAGGAGAGACAACCAGTGAGAGCCAGTGAGACTAACTGCAGAATCAGAGGACTCACAGGATGAGAGAAGAATAGGAAACTTCAGTAAATCTTCGCTGGACAAGCCTTAACATTTGGCAAGTATGCAGAGAAATAGTGAACCTCAACTTAAGCATCTTGGTTACACTCCTTTGACCAAAAGATGCAGCTGTAACACAAGAAGCAGAGGAAGTTAGGATCAGAATGGTCAGGCAGAATATAAATTAATACTGTATGACTGAGTCTTGCAATGGCAAATAGTTTGTCAGTACTGGCACATTCCAGCCTGCCAGAGCAGTGCCTATTAAGGTAATGCTAGTCAGAAATTGTTCCCAGGAAGAAAAGGATGGCAGCAAAGATGGGGAGAAATTATTTAAAAAACAAAGGGCAGAGGGCTGAAAAGGCTAAGGAAAGAATTTTATGGCTGGTTAAAGCAGCAGAGGGTGTTTACGGCCACAGAGCTGGAGGATCAGGAATCACAATCAATCACAATCAAACCTTCTGAACATGAAAAGGATGGAAAATGGTGTCTTGAAAATACAGACTGTTAAGAACAGAAATATAAACAGAGGTGGAAATTTGGTGCAGCGTTGTCAGAGAAACAGAGGTAAAGTGAGAAACAAGAGATCAGTAATTCTGAAGAAGAAAACTGGATGAAATTACAGCCTCTGTTAACTGCCCAACATTCCCTTTCTCCCTAATCGCTTTCAGATTCATCACCCTATGTGACACAGAATAATTAAAGGTAATTATATCCCTACAGATTTCAGGAAAATTAGCATTATGGAGAAAGATCTATATAGCATCACGACTATACATATAAAAAGGCAGATACAATGCAACCTTCCATGTAGCAGAAGACAACCTGCCACTCAGAGCATGTTCTGTCTACTCATAGCATCTCCATCTCTTGCCCAGTCACGGTGTGGCTAACACAGAAGATAAAGGATGCAAGCCTAGGAGGCCAGGCTTTATTTCTGCTGTTTCTGATGAAAATGTGGTGATGTTCTGTTTAAAACCGAAGGCTTTTAAGAAAACGATGAGAACTCAACTTCACACACAAACAATAATGAGGTAGAGCTCTTTTGTTTGCCCGCTAGAATTCCAAATATTCTAATGATGTGCTTTTTAGTTTACTATCATAGAGTAGAGATTATTAAAGGGAATTAAGTCTTGATTAAGACGAGAGAGAACATAGTCTCAATGACTTCTGTGCTTCCAAAGTTTCACAGCGTACAAATTTCCTGGTTTCCAGGGAATTTGAAGGTAACAGTTTTAGAATTCAAGATAATAGGGTGACGTCTTAGTTAGAAATTAACTGGTCGATTGAGTAATTACACAACCTGAAAAAAAAAAGTCAAATTCCTCAACATTCTTAACTTTCTCTGTAGGCAATAGGCGACATCTTACCAGTGGCTAAAAATTACTCCAAAAACGAACTGCAAGCAATCTTAAAGACTCAGCCTCACATAAGAATAAGCTAAGATAAAAAAGCCCATGATTAACAGCAGAAAAACATGTGCAAAGGTAGGAGATGCATTTTTTGCTACTCAAAATACAGCATATGCCATTTCTAGTGGCGTGTGTAGAGCTTGCATGTTATCAGCAAAAGGAATGAAGAGATTTTTCAAGATCACTAGTATATACAGAATGATATTTACACTAGAATGTATTTAAGACACCATTCTAACAGTAGCCTGGATTTTTCACTAAAAAGATCTGACTGGTACTTTCTGTCCACACCTAGATAACCATAGGCCAGGTAAGATCTGAAATCCAGTTCAGAAATTCTCAGTCTCTTGATATTTAGTAATACAGTCAATGAAGAAGACAAGGCAACCCTGCAGAGGGGCAAGAAACCCAGACTAAACTGTGATGTGCTGTCTATCTCACGCATAGACATAATGTGTTCTGACTTGCTATAAGTAAAATGAACAGTATGGAATATGCATTGCAGATGGATCACTTGCTGAGCAAAGCTTCTTGGCATTCAAACGCATAGGTAGGAGCCATTCACCACGGTTCAGACGTAAAAGAGAAAACAAAGGGAAAAAAAAATTATTTTGTACATCCATAATGCAAATTCAGCCATCATCTGGCTTTGCTGGACAGCTCAGTTTTTAATAATGCAAATTAGTGAGGCATACACTGATTATAAATTTAGAAGACAGTTATCCAAATTCATAGATATTTTAAAAGGAAAGGCTCATCAGAAATCAGTAGCACAACACAGAGGCCCCCTGCTTGAAACTCTAGCTGGTTGGCGAGCAGCTCAAGAGAAAACAAGAAGTTTACATCAGAGCCATCCACAGCTCTCAGTTGTTAACAGAAGAGATGATCTTCCCAGGTAACTGTCTGCACTCTCTCATTCGAAATACATCTCCACTGGTAGAGCAACAGATTGAGTTTGATGGATATTCTTGTTGCATTCTGAGGTGTGAAGAAAAGGCCTGAACTGTGCATATGCTAGAGAAGACAGTTTTCGCTCTTACTTCTGGTGGCTCATTGTAGCTGTTACTGCTTTGTTCATAACCTTTGCACTCCATGATGTCTCTTGAAAATACAGCCTTTATTTCACTGGTTGCCTTCAATTAAAGTGGCATTTCTGCTCTGGAGTATAATCTGTAAAATGACATTTGACTCAGTTTTTCTGTGACACCCAATCAAGTGTGTTCATTTTATGCATGTAAATGTGCATGCCAGCTACACATGCACAACCTGATAGTCAAGATGGTTCTTTGCTTGATCCTGTCTCTATGACTACCCCCTTAACTAGTTCCTGGGTTGCTTCCATGTAACTGCTTACATGTAGCTGGGCAGAAGATGGATAGGATCCATCTCGCTCGACCTTACTTGTTTTGTATCTCCACTTGAACAGGAATAGTTTTAAAAAGGAGATTTGTTTTGGGTTTGTTTCTTTATATATATATACATAAAACAAGCAGTTAGTTATGCACCAACACAGTCCTCTAGAGGAAGGGTCTGATAAAGCAGTATCTGTATGACAGGTTTTAAAAAGGTAGATTTCACTTTTATGTCAGGAAGAATCATGAGAAGGTTGTCCATGACTGTGAGACAAGGATTATGGATTTTTTTTTTTTTTTTAACTTGACTTTTAGAAAGACTTAAAACACAGGAATACTCCCTCATACTGCAGATAGGAATGACTGCCAGCACCCTTCGGTATAAGGAATCTGAAAGCAACTGAAAGCGGAGAGGATGAATAAAATCTCGATGCAGTCACATCTGTACCAAAGGCAGATTTGATCTTAAGTCCTCTAGAACATCTTCCTTTTCTTTTTATTCTGAGTTTTTTTCCCTGAGCAAATAGCATTTCTGAAGAAAATCCCATCTAACCAGGCCTGATACTTATCCTCACATTAATCAGTTGTCAAGAGATCACCCCACTTGGATAGCATGATAAATACATCTTAGAAAGAACAAAATCCAGTAGGAGTTGGAAAGGACAGCTTGTACATTTGTGATGTGCTTTCCAACACGAGCATAGAGAGTCTTTACAGAACTGTTCAAGACAGGCAGTATTAGAATTCCTCAAAACCTAAACACACTGACTTTATTTTTTAGAACAAACAGGTTTGGTTTTTTTTAGAGCTGGCTTAAGGGTCTGATGATCTTGAGAGAATTGGAATAGTAAATCTAATTTAACTTCCTATTCATACCTTCATAAAAGGCATTCTGAAGGAATGAAGAATATTTATCCCACTGAAAAGGTATTCATGGCAGAAATAATTAGAAAAAACAAGTCTGGAAAATATAGGAGACAGAATACATCTTACCGAGGCCTAGTACACTCTGATGTAATCTTTTCATTTTTTCTCAGATACACATCACTTAAAGATTTAAGAATAAAGCACCCAGTCCTCCAGCCTTCCTCAAGTCCCATCACCATGCAGCTTTTAGGGAAATCCATGAAATACCTATTTTGGGAGCCTGAATCCAGGCTTGGTTGTTTTGGCATCTCTATGCTCCATGTCAGCTAAAACTGTACATCTTTAAGCCCCATAAATCTGTCCTTTTCCCCTGGTTATTTTTTTACATATGCATTTCAATGTCTCTCCTCCTACAATTTTCTTTAGAGGTGAGGAAGACAAAACCTGGAGTATTGCTCAATGTATATCGAGGTTACAGTTATTCCGTTAAGCACAGATCTGTATATCTACTGCACAGTGCTCTTCCAGATGATCTTGTATTACTTTCCCATGGAGTAATTAAAGCAGCTTTGGAAATAGCTTGTCACATCTTATCTTGAAAATGCTACATTCTAACAGAGGTCAGCTACAGCCGTGAATTTTCTGCCCACTGTATGAAACAGTAATATCAGTCCATATATGCTGGCTAAAGTACTCAAAGGCTGAACAGATGGCTTGTTCACTGTGTATATAGACTCTTCGTGGCCAACATTTTAAGCGTAGTGACTTGCCACTAATAAGACACTGGCACGGCTTTAGAAGAACATGATGTTCTTTCGTATTTCAAAACAACATTTCCACTCTGAAAAATACCAGTAAACACTTTATGAGTTGTCCAAGAAGAGTATCAGCTGATCCAGAAGATTCAGCAGTATGGGATATCTTTTTGTTGTCATTCCCATACGATTTTAATGATACTGTTTTGTCTCTTCAATTGGAGATGGTATTTCCTATTGAGCTGCTGTTGTAGTATTGACATCCCAGGTGTTCAGCTTTCTTCTTTTGCTCTGAGCAAGCAAATGGCTTCATATTTGTGTTCTGAACTAATGTTTCTAGAATCTGTGAATGGATTTCTGCTGCTGTGGATATGTTACCAACCCCTGGAAATTCACTTTGGAACGTAGTACTAACCAAAATCAGCCAGTTGTCATTATTTTTTCTTAGCTGATTTGAGAACGTGGTGCATTCCCAAGGATTATTTTTTGTTAATATCACCTACTATTCTTTTGACGTGTTAGATAGTATTTTAGAGCAGGATTCATCTGCCCAAATATAGATGAAGCTATCTGCACCTGAGCTACTTGTGAGGGCTCTCTTTATAGTCAGTGGAGAGAAACAGGCACTTTTAGAGTGCAATTGATCTTCTCTTAAGATTGACAGCTACACTGTAGACATCTAAGGTTGGATGAGATTAATAGTGTCCCCAACATTTGTTAAATTATGCAAGATTCTATATAAATAGAAGACAAAGTCTCTTCCCTAAAGAGCTTTCATCTTCAGTCAATACATTTCCAGAACTGAGCATCTAAATTGCCTGTCTTTGTCAAGTAGCTCCCTTTGATGTTATTCCATAAGGTGTTCTCTGGTTTTCCTGGACAACACACAGCATCCAAGTGAGAAAGCAGTAGGTTCAGGACAGAGAACAGAAGAATTACGAAGAGAATCTCCGAGAGCTGTTTTTTCCAGAACTGTGATAGGTAACTTTTTGAAAAGTTTTTATTTATCTTTTTAGAAGTGAGTTGCATTTTGTCACTTTTAACTGACAAGGTGGGAAAGCAAGTACTTCAAAGAAGAATAGAGCTTGCCTGCAAGAGCCTACTCTTCTTCCCATATATGCTGATTCCTCTGGGAGACAGCAAAGTGAATTAGTGGCTCCTCCTCCTCCTCCTCACTACGATGTGACATGCATGCACAGGGACATAAGGGAACTAGGAACACGACTTCTGCCATTTCCCAGGCCTTGGACCAAGCTCTGAAGAGGTACAAATCCAGAGGCCATACATGCCTGACATTAAACTAAAGCTGAATATTATCACTACTCTTACTTTTGTTAACAAAATCACACCTCAAGGGCAGGGCATAATTTTATTTTCCTAAGGCAACAGATTTGTTTTAGGAAAGACCAAGAACAGCATCTATACTTACATGGAACGCACAGACAAAACACTGGAAAACTTAGGTTTTGGTACCTTGATTTGCTGTAACAAAATAAAAAGTAAGCTCCGGTTATTTGTAACAATCAAACGTGCACAAATCATCTTCTAAGACAAAAATAATATTTTATGTATTGCTATAAAGGGAGTTTAAGACACTAGAGTGAAGTGAAAACTAAACTCAGAAGTACTGCTCTAGACTGCTAAACTAGGTATGGATACGCAAGATAGCTATCTTAGATTTTAGCTATAGAAATACTTAAACTACAGCCATAAATGTCCATATTTCAATGGAGTGCATGAATGACTATGGGAATTGTTATAATTAAGAACACAGGTGAGCTGCTGTAGAACTCAGAATGTTTCTATGTAAAGATTAGATAAGGAAACTTTTCAAGGTTCAGTTTCAAAACAAAAAATATAAGTCTACAATTTTGCCTGCCTAATTTTAAACGGTCAAGTGGATGGAAAGTCACTGGCCTAGGAACAAAACCACAACCATTTGCAACTACCCTGATAAGGTTTGTAACACACTGTGGCCATTACAACAGGAGCTGCACAAACCAACACCAGACACAAGCTATCCTTTTACACACCACCATGCGGTTTCCCAGCAAGATATTTTCACAACCACCGTATATTTTTTTTTTAATTCCCATACTACCTCCATGCTCACTTCAATAAAGCGAAGCACAAGTGACTTCAGAAGTCTTTTACAAAAGTGTTGTGAATTCCAACTATTAAAATATTGCATTCATAGATCTTACTCTGCTAAACAAGTGCATAAAGAGCCTATCAACCTGTTATTAATAACAGTGGTGAAAGACATCTTCTTTTATACAAAATCTTCCTTTCTGATAGGTTTCTGAACCAGACTAGCAGTTTCCAAATGAGTTGTCTACAGCAGACAGAAGTCTGACTTGTGGGGTGAATAAATAAATAAACAACTTGCTCACAGATAAAGGAATAACGTTGTCCAGAAGCGCATCAGGTTTGTCAAATCAATGCAGGACACATCTATTTGATGAGCTGGTCCCTAGAAGAAGTTGAAAACAGATTATTCTATTGAATATGAGATCTCATAACTCAAATAACCAATGCAATAATTAAAGTATCCATGGTAACAACAGTAGGGTAACATCTGTATTTATACTTGTCAGGTAAACCAGTTAAATCAAAGCCCTGGGATTTTTAAAGAATTTTTCCTCCCTCTTATATTCTGTCACTGAGTAACTAGTCCAAACAGAACATTCTTGTTCAATACATATAATCTCTTCAGTGCATATTTAACTATTCAAATTTAGCTAACATACTATTTTTGCTAAAATATAAAGCAAAACAAGATCTCAGTCACAACCACAAAATCTTTTTTAATGTATTCCTTGTGCTACTTCTGAATATTAATAAAAATTAATAATTAATTTTGCCTTTGGCATTGCAAGATATACTAGTTTTAATTAGTGTACTGTACTCCTATACAATTAAAAAATAATTGATGTCCACACTTATTGGCGGTCTCTGTGATCTCTTTTCCTGTTGTTGTCAACAAATGCCTCAAAAAACAAGTTCAAGAATGTTTTGCTGTCCACTTGATTTACACACCAAAAGTAACAGACAAATCTTTTATGATGAAACAGAACAGTTTTCTGTTTAAATTATACACAAGTATATTAACTAGAAAGAGGAAATGAAAAGCTGATGGCTTGAAGATATAATGGAAAGACTATCAAAATGTTTAGTCCATCAACAAATTTGGCTGGAATGTATCAGTGGGTAACAGAGTACTTCAACCTAAATACAGTGGCCATCTTGTATTTGTCATGTCAATCCTATTGAGCATTTAATGCTGATGTCCTCCTTGATCAGCTTCAGCTATTTAAATTCAGCATATCATGTTACTGTTTTCCTACATCATATTAATTGTACCATGAACTACTTCATTATATAACAGTAAAGTCTCTCTCACTCGGAAAAAAATGAGTCAAAGAATTAAAGTATAAATTCCCACAGGGAAAAAACCTAACTTCCCTCCAATGTATTTGCATCAGGAATCTTGAATAAATATAAGTTTTCTTTATTACAGCCACTGAAACAAAGACATTGAATCCCAGATGTAAATTTTCCAGCAGAGTTATGAAACAGAACAAAAAATACATACGGTAGAGAACAATCCAAACCAACTACTCCTTATCTAATCCAGAAGTTCAGGCTTGTAACTTGAATCTAGGTCAGAAAATGGATCCAGAAGAGACATTTTGGAGAATGACGACAACTAATTGAAAATCACTGAGCTTGTTTTTCCAACATCACAGTACTACACACCTCAGAGTCAGACACAGGACGAGGGCTAGATAAACAGAAAAGCAAAAAGGTTTTCAACACCACATGAAAATGCTTTTTTTTTTTCTTCTAATCTAATCCACATACTTATAGAGTAGTGAACATGAAAAATCAGCAGATCAGGTATTTATTTAATTAACACTTTTATCATGATTAATGACCACAATGATCATTTTAACTAAGAAACGGATAGTAATTCAAGTAACATATTTAAATAAATATCACCAAGGAACAGAAAGCATTACGAAGTACATTCTTTGAAGTGATGTGTATATATATATATTTATGTGTGTGTCCCCATCATGCATGCACGGCAGGCAGCCTGGGAACATTACCTGCTCCTTAGGACCAAACCTTAGGGTTGGCTGCTCTTCCAAAAAGTGCAAATGCCTCAATTACCGCAGAGAAACACCAGTAAGCTTCTTATTTTAGAACAGATCTTTGACAGGTTTGAAGGCAAAGCTTATTATTGAAAACGACCAAACAAAAAAAACAACCAAACAAGAAAACAACATAGAGTAGTAAGTCAGAAGCCCACAGACATTGAGAGAATGTCTGAAAAGGCAACTCCCTTGTCCCTGCCACGTGGAGAAACATCTGCTACCAAGAAGTTGTAGTTTGGCTGTGAGAAACTTCGGTGCCAGAGCTGCAGGGCTCCTGGAGACCTGGCAGGACTAGGAGGCCTTAGTGGCACTGAGCCACCTCCTGCCCCTCTGCCTGTGGTCCAGGACCCTCTTGGCCCCGCTCTGCTGTGGGATTTCCAGTACTGACCAGGGGCTACACCTGGTATTTGGTGTACTTTGCACTTTGGTACTTGGTGCTGGTACTTGATTCTTTGGTACTGGTACTTGGCATTTTGCTGACGGCCCCACTACGCTGCTCAGGCTGAGGGCCCTGCACCGCTCCACTCCCCAGAGCTCCCCAACAGATCTCTTTAGAAAATACGGATGCTTCAGGAATGTTTTCTCTTTTCCACAAGCTCAAGTTTGTGCCTGCTTGCTCTTCTTTTCCCCCTAGGCATCTGCCTTTAAAGTAGCTATCCTGGGAACTAAGCACCAACTTCAACACAGCGGCCTCCTGGCTCCAACACCATACACATCCATCACCTGCCCGTGATGCCCAGTAGCCAGGCCCTCTACTCAGCCCAGGAGAGCTCCGACACCCTTCAGCTCGCCCCCCCTACCACAGCATTTAATGGAAAGACTTGGTTGCCTAATCTGGCAAGGTGGAACTTGATAAAAACCCCACTGGCCACAGCCAGGCCACCATGCTCTAGATTGACCACCACCCCTCTACAAACAGTCTCGGCACTGCTGTGATCAGTGCTGATTTTAATGGTGTTTCATTATGTGGATTTGCACTAAAACAGAGCAAATGGAGGATACTGCTTTATAAAACAGGGAGCTTTCTAGTTAGAAGAATGCCCCAACATTCAGATTAGTATCTGTATTGTGATGGCATGGTTACAATTAGCACAAGTCTGAACAATGAGTCCATAAACGCTTGAGCACTGACACTAAACTTGCCTTTTAACCTTTCCTTGCTATCCTCAGTTCAGGGCAGACAAAGTAATAAATGCAATCCGAAGACATCTCCTCCAGAAGGTCTCAGCACCCCAGCCAGGGCTCTAGAGGTCTACTCCTAGAAGTTCTGAGTATAAAAACCTTCTATCCATCTCATCATATATTTTTTCCCAACTGTCCCAGTGAGGCAGTCCTGAACAGGATGCTTTTGCCTTTTTATTTATGTGAATTCTCATGACACGTCATGCACCACATTCATAGCAATCACTGACAGATAGTTAAAAGTTTCTAATGGGTTACAGGGGAAACCATTTTCCACCAACTGTTCTCCTACATGCCAGGATAAAATATATGTTGCGGACTAAATCTCTTCCCACTTGTATCCTGCCAAAAAGTGTGGGGTTTGTTTTTTAAATGAGGCTTGAATGAAATTCCATTAGCTATTCCTGAGCTATGGCAGAATAACTATTCCAGCATAAAAAAAAAATAAAAATCTAACCACAGATAATTGAACTTGTCTCAAACACAAGTTGTTTTCTGGAAACATGACATGGGAATAGACTTTAGTATAAAGGCAAAGTTATTTGGTTTGTACAATCTACAAGGAATCAAAAGCAGTTAAAGACCACTTGAAACCGTAAGGTACGTCAGTGCTTCAGAAAAATATTTTTAGATCAGCTGGGATGCTTTAACCATAGATGTCTTCTTCATGGATGGATGAATATACCCGTTAGCTCGCATGGTTTACTATCTATGTATGTGGAAAGCCATCAGAACTCACAAAGTTATTCTAGAATTGCTATCATCTCTTTTTAATTTGTGATATGCCTTTTCATTAAAATGTGAGAAGCAAAATTATTTGTTTAAAGAAGTCAAAAGCAACATTGTTTTATCCATGTTATTTTTTTGGTGATGTTTTATACAGTTTTGAATGCTATATCAATTTTAAGCACCATGAGATTTTATATTTCATTTGCTGTAGAGAATAAATGTTAATAGACAATACATATTTTCACCCAGGTATGGTAAGAATTACAGCACATTCCCTTTAAGCACAAAGAAAAATTAACTGGGCTGAATTTAAGCTTTGAACAACTGAGAGAAAAAGAGGAATTTTAGCCAGACCACAGTAAATACAAACTTCATTGCTGTTTGTACTTGATGCATCCAGAGGTATATTCAGCATTCCAGTCTTCATGAACCCTGGAAGCCCACAGCTCATGGCTTTCTCTGTGGCTCACCTTAATTCCTGACGGTTTTCTCACTGCAGACATTGTACTGGGAGTTGGGCAAGAAAGGGGGTGACAGCCTCAGCCTCCATACTTACAAAAATACATGGATAAGCCATCCTGCTACCCAAATTCTGCTCTGATCCCCTTCTCATAGCTTGGAAAGAAAACTGGATTTTCTCCAAGGCTAGACAGGTGGCAGGGAAATATTTTTTGGTTAATTACCTCAGAATGCTGGGAAAGGTGTGCTGCTACCTCATGTCTGCATTGCGCTGCCTCACACTGGTAATTAAGCTGATCAGTACTGGTACATCTACCCACCAATCAAAGCTGGATATAAGGGATATTTTGAGGAGACAAAGCATTAAACAGCATTGAATTAAGAGTTTGGGTAATCAAGATGGCACATGTTCTACTTGAAAAATAAGGCCAATCCTTCCAAAAGAGGGACAGCTGGCATGCTGAAAGTCAATCTTAACTACAAGAAATGTATTTCTTGCTTTAAGAGTCACAGTTGGGGCCTCTGTGCAGGCTTGTAGCTAATGAGTTGATAATGTCTCCTTCAGGAGAAGAGAAAAAGGCCACTACTCAAAATCTCCTTGATTCCTCTTCATTTGGGATCCTGGCAAATCAAGGTTGGCTCCAATATTTTTATAATGACCAGTCTTGCCGACGGTGGACTCGGTGACAAGCACAGTCAACCCAGCCTTAAATTAAACACAGCTTTGTAAGTGAGAAATTGGAGACTACACATAAGTGGTTTAACTGAAATGAGGAAAACGATGTGATTTTACACAGCGTGCATGTTTTCAGCATTGCAAATGTCTTACTGTTCCTGAACACCGGACTAACCCTTCATATTGTGACATTCTTGAACAGAGCCAAATTTAAACACTATTATTTTTAATGCGTCATTTTCTGTAAGGAATACCATCACAAAGTCAATTTTGTATCGTTATCAACGGAAAAAGAGAGATTTTTTTGCTATCGGTGCTGCCAAAAAAAACGCAGGCTTGTGTCTTTCTCTGAAGAGAAGTATGAGAGACATCCTCTTTATTTCTCAGACTAAATAACCTGCTACCCTGACCAATCCACACAAATCTAAAAACAAGCACAAAGATGCCAAGTTAGTGACTCTGTTAATATTTTGCAGAAGAAGAATTTGGCCCAAGCACAAATACCTGTGTGGCACTTAATGTTTACTTTACCTACAGATTGCTGCACGTGTAAGTAGCCAATGTCCAGGCTTCACAGTGGACAGGTTATGTATTTTCAGTCATTTTTGCTACAGTCTTCATACAGAAAGTGAATTAATTCCTCACTCAAATTAGGCACACAATTAAGCATGCACATTTTTATAACACCGTTCCTTAATATTACCTAACCTGACAATGGCTGGACTTACCCATAACATGCTATGCAAGATATTTTTAGAAACAGAGTGCTTCAGCCTAAAACATAAACTGCAGCAGAGCTTAAGAGTAGTAATCAGTATTAATTGGGGTATTAATGGGATTTTTTTTTTAGCATAAATCAAATTAATAGATTGCGCAACTATTGCTCCCAACAAACTTTAGATAAATAATTGCTTACGCTGCTTTTTAAAGACATTCCTGCCAAATTTGAGTTAGAAACAAGCCTCAATCCTGAAAAAAAAAAAAAAGTAAACCCAGCATTTGCTGAATGTAACTGTTGTTTAATATAAAAATGCTAGAGAAATGTGTTAACATGGCAAGTTGAGATCAGAGTTCAAGTCTCACAGGCAAAGGTGATACAACTTGAAATCCTGCTAGACCGATCTTCTAATAAAAATGAACAATACAATCAAATAAATGATACGAGGTCATTAAAACTATTAAAGTCATTCATCAAACAGAAAAACAGATCTCTTGATTTTCAGGAAAATACTAAGACTCCAAACATCCCTCTGCAGACTCTTTCATCATTTCAGTAATTTTCAACATGAGTCCATCCTCATCTGAATCTGCCCTACGCTGCCTCCTGCTCCTCCCCCCCACTTCTCCTCTAATAGTGTTCAGAGAGAACTTCAAGATGTGGGCTAATGGAGCTGGCATGGGTTGGAGTTTAATATTGCATGTGCTTAACTTTTTGTGCAACTGACCAACATGACATGTCTAACTGTATAAATGGAAGTTTTATGGTGATAAGATCAGTAGTTACTGAGATATTTATGTGACATGCTGACAGATATAAAACTACAAAGCTTGCTTTTATGCCTTACATCCTCTACAAAAAAAAAATAAATACTAAGATGATGGGTCACTTTGAAGAGAATTTATTATCTAAATTACCTAATACCTGGCTAAGTTCTAATATGCAAGATGAGGGCTGAAAAATGCTATTAAAACTATGAACTTTAATTTCAGAGGATCTTAGTATTCCCTGCCAAATGGGGCAGCGTACAGCCAGTTTGATTCTCTCTCTNCCCTAGTTGATGTGAATATTGCTTCACTCACTGACTAGGTGGGCAGCTGCAGCAGTCAGGAAAAGAAGGGGGAACAGCCTAGTGGCAGCAAAGAAGGAAGAAAAATAAAACTATTTTTTTTTAAAGAGAGATTTGTAGGGAAACATAAGGCCAGAAGGAAAGGAAAACTTCAGGAGACGCAAGTACCAAGCAGCGTGCAAAGAACACTGACCCTGAGAACAAGATGACTCAGAGGAGAGAAGAACCCGCAGACTGGGGGAAAGTGCAAAATATTCAGCTCTTTTTTTTTGCTTTTCTTGCTATGAGGTCAGACCCTTCCACGCTAGAGTTCAGTGCCTTTCCTCCCCACCATGGATTCCCCCCACCCCAATTTGTTATTACACACATTTCCCAAAGGGATGATGATCTGCATCACCAGTGCCAAGAAAATCAACTACCCCTTCAGCACCTCAACAATCCCCTGTAGTCATCCCCTATAACCCATCCACATCCCTACCCTTGATGACATTCCCTCCTGCTGTTCCCATATCCAGACACCAGCAGGAGCACACCTCCCAAATATCTGTCACAAATGACATGGAGATGATGGAGAGAAGAGTGAATCTTGAGCGAGAAGATGTAATTTATTTAGTTAATCCCACACGTTTGTCTTCTAGTTTCCCACAAACCTCTGTTTTCTCCTTAAGCCTTTCTGCCGCAGCCTACTTGTCTGAAACATCTGCTGGGAAGGAATAAAAGCAGCAGCAGAATCCAAAGGATAGTTTGGAATAAAGAAACAGAAGAGCAGCGAGTGTTCCTGTCCCCATAACAAGTGTACAGAACCACGTGGGGATCAGCAGGACACATGGAGCTTCAGAAGATGTTGGGAGTGGACGCTTAGCCCAGGCTTTGCCATTTATAATTGGAAAGAAAGTGCTGGATTTTTTGGAGGAGAATAAATGTATTAATCTTGTTAGATGTACAGTATAAGTAGCTTTATTTTTTATCAGTTTCTTTTATCTGCAACATTTAGGAGCTCAGACTGAATCATTCCCCCAGCTCCAAAGCACCTACACTTGCTGTTGGAAGAACGAAATGGGAATTCTCATAAGAATATTTAGACCTTGGTTAAAAATGAAGCGTCTAAGGACACATCTCCCTATTCTTCACCCATCTCAGAAGTCTTTTTCAGAGGAATCAGTGGCATTGTTAAAGTTCTACCGTGATTTTTCTGGCACCATCATTTCAAGTTCATTTTGGATAGTGTTAGAGAGACTTTGTTGGTTGTGTCAACTGACCACGATGATGAATATATCATTAAGATTCTAGACAATTCCTCTTGGGTCAGTAGGAACACGTCAATTCCTTTGTCTTCAGCCAATACACACACCCAGGGCTGATTGCTCAGGTATTGGTAGTGGCTCATGTATGAGCTGTCACCTAATGATTAGCTAGAGCTGATAGAAATAAAATTCTAATAATTGCAATAACCTCATATTTTAATTCAACCCAAAAGTACTAAAAATATTGCTTGATAATTTCTGGGCTATTGTACCACCAAGCAAAGCCCAAGAGTTGGTGGCTCCAGATGCCTCTAAAAGTGAGGTGTGTCATATTGAATTAAAACCTCACCTCAGAAGACAAATGAAGTTGTAGAAAAACAGTAGTGCTGTCACTGGAGATAAGCTGGTGTAAATCCACGAGAACAGAATCTGAGCATTAATTGGCATGATCTATATGGCACACACTATATATACTTTGGGTTAAACTGATAAAATCCAAACTGAACAGGAAGACAGCAAACCAACCAACAGATCTCCAACCAAACTGAAAGTATCCGGCCTTTTTCCCTCCCGTCCAGTATCTTTCCTGCTCATTGCAAAGGCCCAGCCTTGCTTCCTTGAACCAGTTTTGCCAGGCAACAGTCAAAGTACACAGAAATGTGATTTTATTTAGGGGACATTAAGGATGCATGTGACAAAAGAGTAACAGCGTATCAGCCTCGAATTAAAATCCGTTACTGTATTTTAGTTTATTGATCTACTGTAAGCTTCTCAGCATTGTCTAATTTAAATAAAACTTCAATTTGTAACAATACTATAAATAGAAGGCAATATTGATCAGAGTGCCACCAGCCTGCTGAACTTTTGTTATCACTGAAGCCTGACCAGTTAATGTCGAATGTTACAATTTATTACATTGCAAAGTACAATACAACACAATAGCATTTAGATTTATAAACAAAGATATGCTGAACTACTGAAAGCAAGTTCAGTCGGCTCTGAACAAGAAGGGTGTTCTGATTTACTGCTACTCCACAGCACTATTTCCCTACCTGGGGCAATATTTCATTACCTCTCTGATACAAACACCTGTTAACCCTGCTGGAGATTGAAGAATTTGATTTCTTTTGGACTCTGCTAAACCCTAGCAAAATATCTGATGTCCACCAGCAAGGAGTCATCACTCTTGTGGTAGATTTCTCTGAGCTTTTGAGGAACATTATCAGTTAAGATGGGCAAATGATGTCCTGGGAGACACAACCTCACAACAAATAGGAGCAGATACCATCCCCTTAACGTCACTTCTTTTCTTCCCCTCTTCCCTTTCACAGGAGTAAAAATTGAAGTAAATAGACATGAAAGGAGCACGCTTACAGGTAAATTCCTCATTAGGGGCTCTTGTCAGGCAGCAAGCAATAAAATATTCTCTAGACAGAGAATATTTCATTATGGTTTTTCTGCTCCTGAAGGTGCATTGTTTCAGGGAAATTACTGAGTTGCCTTGAAGCAAGCTCAGTGTCCCTGCACTCGCCAGCCAGGGAAGCCCTGGTGCTGCTTTTCAGAAGGCATGTGCTCATCACCTTTCATTCTAGGTGTCGAAGAGGAGGCTCCTAGAGCTCTCCTCCTCTTGAAGAGGATGGCTGCTGGGATAGCCTGAATAGAGAAAACCACCAAAGGACACAGGTCTCTGTGTTTTGCTTCAGAACAGAAGAAAATCAACACTTCCAACCAAGGCTTCTCTACCCTGGAGCTTTAAGTGTGATTTAAAAAAAGCCAAAACAAAACAACAACTAAAACAAACAATGGCAAAAAGAAA